>JANIJH010000004.1:35635415-35647695 GCA_024520975.1 Erythroxylum areolatum
CAATAGGTGCGTGACTGACTGATCGGCTTGTGGGTTGTGGTGATTGGGCTCGGGCCCAATACAGCCGACCCGACCATTACTAGTATTTTTATTCCAGTTGATGTAACTTATAGAGCAAAAAACTTTATTGCCTATATAGACAATAGAACTAGATCTTGTTTATTTAAAACAAGTTATTTTCCCTTACAATATTATGAAACCTTAAAATTAGATATTTCTAATAATCAAAATGTATTAATCAACCTCAAATACTATTAGGGTCATTTTTAATAAAATATCCACCATTTTTATTTTTATGATACTAGAATTGATATTCTTTTTAGAAATAATTTTCTCCAATTATTTTATAAAATACTATTTGCTACTATTAAATAACAATTACATTGCAAAACTCCTTCTGATCATTTAATATTATAAGATAATTTGAGAAAATGAAAACAATTATTACAACAAATAATAAAAAAGGAAACTCTGTTCTTTTACTTATATATATATATATATAACGGTGAATGGGTCAATGGGCTCATAAATATGTTGGTGACTAATGGGCGCATCTATTGAACATATCTTTTTTCCATGGGCTCATTGGCCTGTGTCTGGTCCAGTAGCCCTTTTTCCCTCGAAGTCCACCAAAAGCTACGTATCCTATATAATCCACATATGGCTGACGCTAGGGTTTGAAATTCTCTGCTGAAGGAAAAGAGTTAACAGTCCTTACTTCGCCGCATCCAGGATGGGTACGAATTTAACCAGTGAATATCTGGTATTAGCGTTTCTTCTTCTGAAATGGGTTTTATTCGTTATGTTTTCAGGTATCTCCAGGGACTCCATGCACAAGAGGCGTGCCACTGGTGGCAAGAAGAAGGCCTGGAGAAAGAAGAGAAAGTATTGCACCCTATTCTAGTTCATTATTTTATATATTTGTTGACTTGCTAATTGTACGTGGTGTATGCTTTGCGTTCGCTGTTTCTGATTCACGCACCGGTGATGTTTTTTTTTTTTTTCATTTTGCTGATTCTGTATCCTCTCCGTATTGTAGCAATGTTTACGTTTTGTTCGTGTGTTTGGTTGTTTGTGAGGGAAGTGGTCGGTATGGATTGGTTGTTTAATGTATGTAGGTTTCAGTGTTGCAAAAAAAGTTAGTGTATAGTTGTGTTATAGTTTCTATGAACTGGGGAAGTTGATTCAATCTTTTAATGATTGTAATTGATTATTGTGGCTTGAAGATTGTCTTAAGAGATCCTTAGCTTTTTAAAATGACGAGTGTCTAAGTTCCATGAAGATCTTAGCGACCTACCCAGTGTTCACGTGGTTATTAAGTGGTATCATCTTACCGATCTAGTATCTCTACAGATGTTCAATAAATAGTTCCTGGCTTGCTTGTTATTATTGGTAATTTTTTAAGAAACTTATTGGTGGAAATAAAGTATCAACTCTAGAAGAAGTTTCGGTGGGGTTTATTTTACCATTTTCTTACGCATATTGAACACTAACTTGTAACAGAAGTTGTGAATTTAGTACCGTGATCAGCCTGTAAACAATTAATTATAAATATGGCAAGAACAAAAGATATGTTTTAGTTACTTGTTTATTGTCTTTTCAAAATCCATGGTACTGTGAATTATCGTTGTAATATAGTGGATTCTAACATCTGGTGACCATGTTGGTTTTATTTTGCTTTCCTATCAAGGTATGAACTTGGTCGTCAGCCTGCAAATACCAAACTCTCAAGCAACAAAACTGTTAGGAGAATTCGTGTCCGAGGAGGAAATGTGAAGTGGAGGGCCCTGCGATTGGACACTGGGAATTATTCCTGGGGTAGTGAAGCTGTTACCCGCAAGACCCGTATTCTTGATGTTGTTTATAATGCCTCAAACAATGAGCTTGTTAGGACCCAAACTTTGGTGAAGAGTGCAATTGTGCAGGTGGATGCAGCCCCATTTAAGCAATGGTACCTTCAGCATTATGGTGTTGATATTGGTAGGAAGAAGAAAGTTGCTGCTAAAAAGGAAACCACTGAGGTAATTTCACTTTTAGAAACATTTGAGTCCTATGAAGAAACAACTAGCTAATGACTTGCTCATGATTCCGAAATATTACTTCTCTTTATATAGGTCATAGCAATTATCTTTGTTTGCTTATTTGTAACAAATTAGTTACTTGATTTATAGGCACACTTACAGAAAATTGTTCTGGATGTAAGTGTAAGCTTGAGGTGAAGATACGTAAATTGTCTAGATATACTCTAGGTTTCTCGTTTTAACTCTGAGTAGTTAAAATGTGGAGTTGACCTGCTTGCTGAAGTTGGTTACTTGTCTAGTTTGAGTTTCTGGTGCCAATTCAAGTTGTTCAGTGTTTACCCTATGGGACTCATTTAACGTCATATCTATGCTTTCTGCTAATTGATAGCTGACTATGAGAACTGGTATATAATTAGTATTTCCTTTTGATGTTCTTCAAAAATAACAATGGCAGGAAGGAGAAGCTACCACTCCCGAGGAAACTAAGAAGAGTAACCATGTGAACAGGAAGCTTGAAAAACGCCAGAAGGATCGGAAGCTTGATCCGCACATTGAAGAGCAATTTGGTGCTGGTAGATTATTAGCCTGCATCTCGTCCCGCCCTGGTCAATGTGGCAGAGCTGATGGGTGAGTTCAATACAATCTCTCTGCTTGTAAAATTCTCTGGTGAATGTTACATCTAAAATTGACGTGCTTCAATTTTTAACTCAGATACATATTAGAGGGTAAGGAGCTGGAGTTTTACACCAAGAAAATTCAGAGGAAGAAGGGCAAGGGTGCTGGTGCTGCTTAAACTGTGGCGCTTGGCTAAAGTTATTGATTGCTATTGTTTTAAATTTTGTTATTGGGAGTCTTTAAGAGCAAAGATGTTTGCTAACGGTGATCATTTTGGTCTTTTCTGGTCAGAAATATTTCCATTGTACTATTTTATTTCTTTTAATGTTTGATTTTGTCCGACGTTTTGAATTTCATTCCGTACTAGCCGAAAAATGGAACAAAATAGAGTATTTATGTACTGGGTGTAAATATTGATCGGTTGTTTTGTTTGGTACTGGCTAGTATTTATAATATCGATCATGCATCGACAGGTATTGAAAATTTTGAAAAATAAGGGGTTTATTTGCAAAATTTTTAAAATATTTTAAAAAATTTTCCGGCCAGGCCCCCTTCCTCTTTTCTTTTTCAAAGTTTTTTAATTAATTATTTACTTCAACTTTTATTGTGATTTTTTAATTTTATTTAAAAATAATTTCTTATTACTAATAATAATTATACATTAAATAAAACTTAAAGATAAATATTTTATTTAAATTTATTTTAATCTTTTATATAATATTTATTAATAAAGTATTAATAAAAATATTTTGTTTTTAAAATTATTAAATCATATTTTATATGAAACATATATTTTAAAATATTTTTAAACTTAATTATATTTATTAAAATTATTAAATTAATTTTATAAATTAAGTTAAATTATAAATTAAATTAAGATATTTATAATTTTAGTAATAATTAATTTAAATTAATTAAATATATAATATATATAATTGATAGTAAATTAAATAATATATGTTTGTTTTTTGTTTCAATCTTATTTTTTATTATGAATTTTTGTTATAAATTGTAATAATTTGAAAGTTAAGATATTTATTGATCTTTTTATTGGATGTTTTGATATAATTATTATTTGTTATATAATGAAAATTAAAATTATAATATTTTAAATATTTTGTATGGTTCTTAATTTTATATTTGTACGACGAAGATTTGTCTTTTTTCATATAAATTGTATTTATTATTTATATGTGAAATATTTAAAAATTATTATTCTTTCATATTAATTGTAATTATTATTTATTATTATAATTTTTGAAGATAGGGTTGAAAATATTCAGTATAATTATATAATATGATAGTGGATTATTTTTTGCAATTTTAATAAAAAATTTAGGGACTTTTATAAATTTAAAAAATTATCCGAAACAGAATTGGGTATTAATTCGTATTGTACGGTATGGTGTTAGAATTCAATTAATAAGTCTATTGTCACCTTATAGTTTTTACGTATAATGTCAGTGGTACGCCTATTAGGTCGAGTGTTGGGCTTTTGCTTTATTCACTCTCTATTTTGGAAAATCCTCTCTTATCGGCATAAGATTAGGTATCATTGCGACAATTTGATATTGTAATTGTGGAAGTGGGACACCAAGTTGGCGAGCATAAAAATATGCAAGAGAAGTCCACAAACCAGCAAAAATTGCAACGAGTCTGGAAAATAAAAAAACAGTTTACTTTTGATGAGGATTAACATAAAAGAATGTTTTTACCAAACAAAATGAACAATGTAAAAAAAAAAAACAACTAAAAAGGATCTGAAAATTTTGAGTCTTACAAAGAAGCTGGCATGTACAAATTTGGAAATACATTAACCTATAATAAAGGTGACAAAATAGTCACTTTTGATCTAGTTTTTTACCAATCGACAAGTTTAATTCAAACATTCGGATATTAATAATTTTAACATTTATAAAACGATGTGTTATAACCCAACACTAACAGAAAATTCAAATGGGTATGTTTATAAAACAATATAGAGTTATAAAAGTAGGTTTCTTAGATGCTCATCTACTATCTATCCATTATTTAATTTCATTTTTTGACTCTTCCGTTGGGAATTTTGTTAGCATAGACAATTATGTAATGCATCTTGATTCTTCTTTTGCTTACAGAATCTAACCTTTGCAATTTGTATTTGTATCAAAGAATACTCAGAGAATCGTATACTGATAAGAAGCATTTGCATGTAATTGAATATGTCCGTAGAAATTTGAATAATGTTGGTAGAAATTTAATGGATAAGTCAGTATACATCATTGAAGTACAGTATATGTATATGTATATGCTTTTGCTTAATTTGTAGCTTTACAGGTGGTGAAATGTTAGAAATCTGAATTTACTAAAATAGTTTAGGCTATATAAGCACTAAAACTCAAATAGTTTAGGCTATTGAAAATTGCGTGAAAAATGATAAGTTTTAGTTTGTCTATACTACAACCATGTTATTTGCTTGAAATGGACTCCTAATCATTATTGAACGGGTAATCATTATTGAACTGTAGATTTCTAGGTAGAAATCTTTTACAATTCGATAGTAGAGGCTATTTAAGAAGGAAGAAACTTATATGGAAATTCCATACTATTTTCTCATTTCATAAACATGGCAATAGGTAGTTATTAAAAATGAGGACATGCAAACAAGTGTCATATCTAAAACCAGAATCCATAGAATTTGTGGTGGACATTGATATCATATGTTGTTATTGTTTTGATTGCATTGGTTTTACATTTTGTGATAATCAACTTGTTGTTTTTTTAAATCACTGAATCGCATTTTTCATTTAAACTTGCATGTACGCTTATGTTTATAGGTTTTAATGGCTTAATGGAAGTATATGGCTTTTTCATGGTGGAAATTTTATGGTAGAGCCTGAATTGACATATTTTTGGTAGGGATGTTGCTACATTTGTCAAATTTGATGTTGATTTTGTTAGTAACAGACAAATAAATGAGATGGGAATGGAGTTAGGGTATGATAAAATTGATAAGTGATAAGTCAAACTATTTATAGATGATTTTGGGTTGAATTGGAATGAATTTGACTTATTTCTATATGGATTTGAAGCTTTATTTGGGCAATTCTCACACATTTCAACTTTGTTGGTCGATGGGTACAAATAGATAGATTTTGGGGGCGAAAGGCATAATTTTTGTTGTGGGCGTTGGATTGAGATCACTCGAGGACGCTTGCAAAGAGGATTCCGAGTTCTACAACTTCCGAGAAGACTCCGAGAAGAGATTTTGTCAAATGAAGGGTCAAAGGTGTGAAATTTGTGGATTGGTGCTTGTCCGTTTAACGGACATCGCCTGGAAAAATGCGCTTTCAAACCCGAGAAGGTCCATTTAACGGACATTGGCGGCCCAGACACGATCTGCTCTCCCCTGTTTAGTAAAAACTAGGTTTTCTTTAGATCCAAGATACTATATATACTCATTTTGAAGACCTAAAGAGGGGGCTGGACACTGAAAACGAGGCTACCACTGAAGGAGGCACTAATTAAGAGGAAGATAGGAAGTTTTGGAGATTGGCATCAAGGATTAAAGACAATCCTGTCTTGTGTTCTTCCCATATTCTCTCTCTACTCTTTCTTAAATGTTGAGTATCGTTATGTGTATGACTTTTGTTACAATGTTCTGGAACTAAACCTTATTTAGGGTGAGGGATGTAGTCTATTTGGGGGATTGATTTATATGATATGGATTGATGAATGTTGAATGAAAGTTCTTATGTCATGTTTATTTTTCTTGAATTTCACTGTTGCTTCTATGCTTGATCTCCATAGATGCAATCTTAGGAATCATATGATTTACTAAGAGATGAAATATGGTTTATGCTCTAGGAAGATAAACACATTAGATTTAGAGATAGAGATATCCTAAGCTAGTGTGATAACTTGTGGTTGCTTGTTCTTCATGGATTTAACTAGTTAATTTGCACATTGAGAGATGGTAATCAATTATTTAGATACTCTTGTATGCCTTGAGAAATGATTTGGGTAAAGTTGTGCAACTGTTTTCATAACCTAACATTCAATCAATTTCATAATGTATGAATCAATCCTTTGAGTTGGTGAACCCTACGCCCTAATTTCAATTCATAAATTTATCCCTATTTGCTATTTCTTTTAGTATTCACAACTCACTGTCTACTAAACTCCAATCAGCTTTTAAAATTTATTGTTGATTTTGTTCAAGTAATTAGAATTAATTTGGCAGTGAATGATGTAGTCCTTCTAGGAGACGACCTTGGAATACTTAAGGTGTAGGTACTAGGAATGATTTTGTGCGCTTGCAGATTTTGTCAACCAAGTTTTTGGCACCGTTACTGGGGATTTAAATTCGTTTTGTTACTATTAATTGTAATTATTATTTTACTTTTCGTTTATTACTTGAAGTTTTCTTCCATTGATTAGTTTTGAATCCTTCTTATTGTTCTATTTCAAGAGCTATATGCACATAAGGCATTCAAGAGGTTCGAATAACGACTAGCTTATTAAGTTGAATCCTGAAATTGAACGAACTTGTCGAAGGAATAATGCCCGAAGAAGAAGAGAGATGGCAAACAATACTCAAATTTCGGAGCTACATGAGGAACAAGATATGGGGAATGAACAATCCCATGATGGAAATCAGGCTGAACCGGTTATTGTTAATCCTGCTGTAAGAAGAATTCAAGATTGTCAGATGCCATTTATTACAGGCAATCCTTCTTGCATCCGATTAACTGCAACAGTAAGAAACTACTAGCTGAAGTAGATTAATTTGTCAATGTTGCCGCAATTTAATAGGATGCCTAGTGAAGATGCTCTAGCCTTCATGAGAGATTTCTATGCGACAGCTCAAACTCTTCCTTTGTATCGATTGTCTGAGGATGAGTTGAGGCTGAGGTGTTTTCCTTACTGCATGATCAATTCTTTTACTATGATCTTACTGATCACAAACAAACTCTGGTGGATTTGAATGCCGCGGGGGGGGGGGGGGGGTTGGGGCTGAATATTCATGACTTAAGTTCCCAAGAATTATGGAATATTTTCAATAAAGTTGTTGAGAACTCACATTGTAAAGTGATTAGGAGCAAAGCTGTTACTCTGAATGAAATGGGCTATAAATCTGACATGTGCTAACAAGTTGTCGAGATTAATAAGAAGTTGAACTTGTTAATGAACGACAACAAGTCTAGTAGAGATCCTTATACTCTTTGTGGTAGATTTGGGCATACAGTAGCGAGTTGTATGAACATTGAGGTAACATTGACAGATGAAGAGGTGAAATATGTGAACAATGGTAGACAAGGTCAGAGACTTGGTCCCTTCTCAGACACTTACAATGAAGGTTGGAAATTTCATCTGAATATCTCATGGAAAAATCAAAAGGCTACAAAACCAATGGGACCACTAGGGTTCCAAGCACCATTAAAACAACAGCACTCATCCATTTCATCTTCTGCAACATAACAATTCCCTCCCCCTTGGGAGAAAAAGGTAGATCAGATTGAGGATATGTTTTCTCAACTTATGAGCAAGATGGATCAAAATACCCAATCCAGCTCTCAAGCAATGAACAGAATGGAGCAGAATATTCAATCCATCAGTCAAGTGGCAAAAGAGGTGAGTGAAAGAGGTAAATGGAAGCTGCCTAGCAACACCCAAGTGAACCCGAAACAAGATTGTATGGCAGTTGTTCTAAGAAGTGGCAAGGTGGTAGAAGACATGGTTCCTAAAAAGAAGGAAGTTAAGGACGCTGAAAGTGAGAATATGGATGAGGGGGAGGAACCAAAAGAAATCACACAAAAGAAAGGATCCTCACCAAGTCCAGACTTTACCTTTGGACTACCCATACCATACCCTCAAAGGGTCAAGAAGAAGCATGATGATTCTAAATTCCAGAAATTTCTTAACCTTTTTAAGAAGATCCAAATCAATATCCCTCTTATGGACACTCTTGCAGAGATGCCTGCATACACCAAGTTCTTGAAGGAAATCATCTCCAACGAAAAGAAGCTTGACAACTTTGCTACGATTGCCTTAACTGAGGAGTGTAGTTCTATTTTACAAAATAAACTACCTCCTAAGTTAAAGGATCCAGGGAGTTTCACTATTCCTTGTCACTTTGGTGAATCTAACGTTTTTCAATATTTATGTGACCTAGGTGCAAGCATTAACCTAATTCCCTTGTCTCTTTATAATAGGCTAGGAATTCATGAACTCAAACCAACTACAATTTCACTACAACTGGTTGATAGATCAATTTGATACCCCATTGTTATAGTTGAGGATTTACTGGTGAAAGTTAGTAAGCTTATAATTCCAGCTGATTTTGTTGTGCTTGAGAAGGAGTTTGATATACAGGTTTCTATAATTTTAGGGAGACCATTCTTAGCCACCGGTGGAGCACTGATTGATGTTCTGGATGGTAAGCTAACTTTGCGGGTAGGTGATGAGAAAGAGGTGTTTAACATTTTTAAAGTCTTAAGGGGTCCCTCTTTTGATGAAGTTACCTATAAGATAGATGTAATTGATTCTCTTATATTTGGATCTATTCCTGAACGAATGTGTGACGATGCTTTGGAAGCATGCCTAACCTTAGGAATAGAAAAGAATGAATTGGATGATGAGTTGGTGGACTATACTTATAGATTGCAAGGTAATGGTTCTAGGTATAAACCCCAAATTGAAGAATTGGGTCCTCCTAAACCTAAATTGTTACCCTCCATATTAAGTCCACCAAATCCTGTACTAAAACAACTTCCAATTCATTTGAGATACGCATTTTTGGGAGAAACAAATACATATCCAATTATCATTTCTTCTTCTTTGGACTCCTCTCAAGAGAGAAGTTATTAAGGGTGTTACGTGAACATAAATTAGCTATTGTTTAGAATATTGCTGGCATAAAGGGGATTAGTCCTTCTATTTGTGTTCATAGGAGCTTAATGGAAGAAAACCGCAAAACTAGTATGGAAAATCAGAGGAGGCTCAATCCTAACATGCAGGAAATTGTGTGATATGAGGTAATTAAATTACTTGATGCAGAAATTATCTATCCTATTTCTGATAGTGCTTGGATAAGTCCTGTGCAGGTGGTGCCAAACAAGGGCGGCATAACTGTTGTTTCTAATGATAGGAATGAATTAATTTCCACTAGGGTTGCGACACGGTGGAGGGTCTGTATAGATTACAGAAAATTGAATGTAGCAACTAGGAAATATCACTTCCCTCTTCCCCTTTTTGATCAAATGTTAGAAAGATTAGTGGGGCATGATTATTACTATTTTTTAGATGGTTATTCAGGTTATAACCAAATCCTGATAGTCCCAGAGGATCAGGAGAAAACCACATTCACTTATCCCTATGGTACATTTTCATATCGTAGGATGCCCTTCGGCTTATGCAACGCTCCTGCCACTTTTCAATGCTGCATGATGTTTGTATTCTCTGACATGGTGGAGAATATAATTGAGGTATTTATGGAAGATTTTTCTGCTTTTAGTTCTTCTTTTGATGCATGTCTTATTAATCTAAAACAGGTTCTAGAAAGAGGTGAAGAAACCAATCTCGTGCTGAATTGGGAAAAGTGCCACTTCATGGTACAAAAGGGAATCATCCTAGGCCATAAAATTTCCAACAATGGAATAGAGGTGGATCCGGCAAAAATAGAAGTCGTCAACAAGCTGCCACCACCCAATTTGGTTAGAGCGATAAGGAGTTTTCTTGGATATGCTGGGTTCTATCGCCTATTTATTAAAGATTTTTTCAAGATTTCTCAACCATTGTGTGCTTTATTGTAAAAGGATGCTCCTTATGAGTTTACTGATGAATGTCTTTGTGCTTTTAATAGGTTGAAGAAGGAACTCACCTCAGCTCCTATAATGGCCACACCGAATTGGAATCTCCCTTTTGAGCTGATGTGAGACGCTAATGACTATGCACTTGGGGTTATCTTAGGACAAAAACAAGATAAGAAATTACATGTCATATATTATGCTAGCAAAATTCTTAAAGATGCTCAAATTAATTATGCTACCACAGAGAAAGAATTGCTAGCAGTAGTTTTTACATTTGATAAATTTAGATCTTATCTTGTTGGCTCCAAAGTTATTGTGTACATTGACCATTCTGCTATGAAATATCTACTCACAAAGAAGGATGCAAAACCCAGATTGATCAGATGGATTTTATTCTTGCAGGAATTTAACTTGGAAATTCGAGACAAGAAAGGGTCGTGATATGTGTTTAATTGTTGATATATTTAATCATTTACACTTAGTGATTATTGACATGAAAATGCTTAAGATACTCATTTTAATTCATTTATGATTTTAGGCACAATTTGGGAGCAAAGAAATTAAAGTGAGTCAAAAGTATTACATTTAGGTTGTTTTTTGAAGATTAATTTTTACGTGTCTTCATGAAGCAAGAAGAATAAAATTAAAAGCAAAGAAAAATGGAATACAAAGAAGAAGAAAAATTTAGAAACAAGCAGCTGGAAAATTAGCCCAAAACGACAGCACAAATGAAGAAAACGCAACAACGCAGCGTTTCACGCGTAGCACAGCGTGAAACGCTGCGTCCCAGGAGCAAGGAAGAGCGCAGGAGAGGTTTTAAAGGGTTGAAAACTTAATTCGTCAAATCATCAACAGTACATCACTGCTAGAGGAATAAGAAGCAAAGTACCGGCGTAACAGGGGGCAGCTGGCGTGAGGCTGCGTTAAACGCAAACGAGGATCACGTTTTAGGAGGCAGCTGTGGGCGTTATGCGTGAGCAATGAACAGTGCATAAACTCCAACATTAAATTGTTTTGTCGATGAACAGTAGAGAGACGCATACAATGGAAGTGGCAGCTGCATTTAGCGCAGTGTTGGGCAGTGAAATTAGGGAGTTTTAGCTAGGGATTAGAATGGGGTTGAAGCAATTTATCAAGCAAGACCCATGAAGAGCTAGACGTCCCGACACCGATTCGGAGGTGACATCGACGCCGATGACCCGAGTTAAGTAAGTTTATTATTATTTTGTTGTTTCTTTCTCTCATTAGGAATTGATTATGTTATCCTATTTTAATTGATTTGGGTATTGTGTATGGATAATCAAATTTTTATTATTATTCGGTTATTTGTGTATGAACCTATAGGGTATTGTGAATTGATGATTTTAATGTGTTTATTGAATCATTAATTCCAAACCCATTGCTAGAATTTCGATATAATCCGTAATTGTTACGTTAAAATTCGTGTGTAGCGACTAATGATTCGTAATGATCAGGAATAACATGACCTAGGTTAAATGACACATCATATGCGGTTGTTGCCTTGAGTAATCGGTTTCCCTAATTCGTAATGCTACTGCCTAATTAAATCTATAGATTGTATTCTAGGTTGTTCGATGGTTAGGTTTAATTAACGATCGTATCTTGATTAAACAAAACCTAAGGAAAAACTCGGGTTAATTTTGAACCCACGATTAATAGTTTCTAGGAGAGGTTAAAGAAAAATAAATTAATAAAATATGCTTAATTAGGATGTAGGTCGAGATTGAACCAAAGAACCGGGTCCCTACCGAATTCCCCACCTTTATCATTTTTGCATGTTTTCTTTAATTTGTTTTTATTAGTTAGTTTTATTTTATTTTCTTCTTTAAAAAT
>JANIJH010000004.1:35657223-35681454 GCA_024520975.1 Erythroxylum areolatum
TTCTTTAATTTGTTTTTATTAGTTAGTTTTATTTTATTTTCTTCTTTAAAAATCCAAAACCCCCCTTTTCCTAAACATCGGTTAATTTCATTTCTTAAACTTTACGCACTCTCTCTGTGGGATCGATCTAGACTCACCACTATTATAGTAGTAGTCTAGTTATTTTTTTTTTACTGGCATCAGGTCGAAAAATTTAGTAGCTGACCATCTTTCACGACTGGAACAAGGAGACAAGCTGGGAGAAGAACCTATCAATGATACCTTCCTGTTGAGAATCTATGGTCTGTTAAGGACAACATCCCTTGGTTTGCTGATTATGTCAATTTCCTGGTGTCAGACATTATTCCTGCTGATTATTCATATCATGGTAGAAAGAACTTCTAATATGAGGTGAGAAACTACTTTTGGGAAGATCCGTTGCTCTTTAGAAGATGTGCTGATGGGGTGATCAGGAGATGTGTACCTGATGAATAGATGCAATCAGTCCTGCATCATTGTCATGCTTCCCTGTATAGAGGACACCATGGGGCCAACAAAACAACGACAAGGGTTTTACAATCTAGATTTTATTGACCGACTCTCTTTCAGGATGCTAGGACTTTCATCATGACTTGTGACAAGTGTTAGAGAATTGGAAATATAGGTAGAAAGCATGAGAAGCCTCATTCAGGGATTCTAGAAGTAGAACTATTTGATGTATGGGGCCTAGACTTCATGGGACCATTTCCAGTATCCTTAGGAAATGAATACATCCTTGTGGCAGTTGACTACATGTCTAAATGGTTGGAAGCTACAGCTCTATCAAACAACACTGGAGCTAGTGTAGTCAAATTTATCAAGAAGCACATATTCTCAAGGTTTGGTGTTCCAAGAGCTATAATAAGTGACAATGGGGTGCATTTTCAGAACCATCAGTTTAAATCTCTATTATCAAAATATGGGTGCTATTTTAAGTTTGGAACCACTTACCACCCTCAGACTAGTGGGCAAGTTGAGGTATCTAACTGGGAAATCAAGCAGATTTTGGAGAAAACTGTTAATACCTCAAGAAAGGACTGGGCATGGAAGCTCGGTGATGCTCTCTGGGCATACAGGGCAGCATACAAGACGCCGTTAGGGATGTCTCCTTATAGGTTAGTTTTTGGGAAATCTTGTCATTTCCCAGTTGAAATTGAGCACAAGGCATTATGGGCAATCCGAAAGTTGAACTATGATTTCAAGGAAGCGGGACAAAGGAGACTAATGGAATTGAATGAGTTAGATGAATTTCACCTCGATTCTTTTGAGAATGCTCGCATATACAAGGAGAGAACTAAGGCCTTCCACGACAAGCATATCCTTTGGCGAGAATTTAAACCTGGCCAGAAAGTGTTATTATTAAACTCTTGCTTGAAATTGTTTCTCGGGAAACTACAATCCAGGTGGTCGGGACCTTTCGTGGTGACGAAAGCATACCCACATGGAGCTGTGGAAATTAGAAGGGATGATCAAGAGCCTTTTGTGGTCAATGGGCAAAGACTTAAGCATTATTTGGAGGGAGAAATGGTTAGATGCATTTCCACCACCATATTTCAAAGTTAATATAAGGATGGTCGAGTCCAGCTAAGGACATTAAATTTAGCGTTTGTTGGGAGGCAACCCAATGTTTCTAACTCTTTGTTATTTTCTTTTTGAATTTTCACTTTTTGTCACATCTTCTTATTCTAGTTATTGTGTGTGCATAGGGATAGTGTTTGCGAGGCATCCCAATGGCATCTTCCAATAGCATGAGGACTGGCACGATCACAACTCTTCAAACCTAGAGGTGAGACTCATGTTAAGTGTGAAGGAGGTAAGTGCCAATGTCTCTTTGTTTCATTTTGATGTTGTTTCAAATTTTTTGCATATAGTACTAGGTAAAAGAAGAGTGGACAAGGTGGGAAAGTTTTTTTGAAGAAGTCAATAATGTCCACTTAATGAACATAAGACACAACAAAGACACAAACTGACCCGTAAAGGTTCGTTATGCAGACATGTATGTCTGCTTAACGGACACGCTTCCTCCAAAGACGCAAATTGACCCGTAAAGGTCCATTAAGCGGACATTTAAACTCCATACTAAAAACCTCCTCCTTCTTTTCTCGTACTTTTCTCTCTTTTTCTCTCTCACCACCTATCGTCCTACCTTCTATCTCTTCCACCTCCGACCATCCCGGCCCATCTAGCATAAATCCTCAGGCATTTTTCGTCCTCCTCCATCCTCTACTTTCCCCCTCCCCTACAAAACTTTAATCCAGGCAAGATTTCTCCATCCACACGCTCCTCTGACAAGCCCTCTCGCTCTGACAAATTTGACGTGGTTCCTTACTGATTGGGGGGCAAAATCTTCGAAATCTCCATTGTAAAGGTGTTGGGTAAGTGTTCTAGGCATTGATTTTCTGGAATTTGGGGCAAGCATGTGTTGAAATTTTTTTTAGGGTTGAAATTTCAGCTTCATTTCAGATTTTGTTATTGATTTTAGGTTGCAAGAAATTGAAGCGAAATGTGGATTTTGATTGGGCTGAATTGTTGTCGTGTGTTCTTGCCATTCTTAGGGTGAATTGAATTGAATGGTGGATTGAGAATTGAATTGAAGTGTTGTTTGTATTATTTAATTTGAAGGAGATTGCGAGTGAATTAACTTTTAGGGTTGATTGGAATTAAAGTGTTGGGAGTGAATTCAGAAAGACTTGCAATTATGTCGATTGACATTGACGATTGGTTTGGAATGATGCGGTTGGATTGTGATTGAATTAACTTTTTGCTTATGGTTGGCTTCTTTTGAAATTGAAGAATTTGATTGTGAAGCTACAATGTCGAGATTTAAGCAATCCACGCGAAAGAACACCGGGCAATCCTCTCGGTCTGTGAGAGGGAAAAACTTGGTTCAAGATGAACCTATCCCTAAACGGCCATTGTTTATCAATGAGCAATGTGAAAAGTGGTTTAATAAGAAGAAGAACCATAAATTTGTGATTGAGGTATCCGTGGCGAAGCTTATTGATGAGAAGTGTGATGTACGAGCAAATTTGGACAAATTCCACCAAGGCAAATTGTCGACCCTTAAGGGTGCCTCTTACCCAGAGGCTGTCAAACAATTTTACGCTAATCTGAGTACAGTAGCTAGGAAACAACCACCAGTGCTCACATCAAGAGTAAATAGGGAAGAGGTGGTGATCACTGAGGAGCTAATTTGCAGCCACTTAAAGCTACCGATGGGAGGCAATGTCCCATCTTTTGACAAGAGGGCCCGATGTTCATGTGATAGCACGTGGGCTAAGGACGATGCTATAGATCGACTTGGAATTTGAGCTATGTGGCGGCCAACAAATCATCAATTTTTTATGCACAACAAATATCTGGGCATAGGCCTAAGATTAATAGCTTTCTTGCTGGCACATAATGTGATGCCCAAGGCCAACGACTCTGGATACCTCCGCAATGAAGACCTGTTCATTTTGGATAAAATGTTCTTTTATGACGATCAATTCCAAGGCATTGCTGCTGCTAAACTGAAGATGACAACAATGTGGCAAGTGGTCCACCACAAGACAGTGACTAAGGCGTTCGTCTTTCCAGTTTTATTGAGCCAATTGTTTCATCATCTTAAGGTCATAAAAAGAGATGAAGTAGTGGCTCTTACTACTGAATGGGATGTCATTAATGCTGACAAAATGAGGGAATTTGAGTTCGAGGACAATGCCCCTCATGGGTGGATCAATCCACATCGGGCAAGGTGCTACCCGAGTACTCCTGCTACACAAATACCAAGAGCCCCTCTAGCTCCAGGCAATACTCTGACTCTGGTTCAGATGCAAGTAGACATCAGAGGACTTCAAGAAGAAATGGCCAATCTTGCAGCTTCGCAAGCAAGAATGGAAGCGATGTTGAAGGCTTTTATGGATCAGTACCAACAACCACCACCAGAACAATGAAGCCTAAGGCCTTTAGATTTCATCTGTACCAACAACCACCACCAGAACAATGAAGCCTGAGGCCTTAAGATTTCATCTGTGTCCACACTCACATACATTTTACATTTCATCTAGACCTAGCTTTGATTTTCTATTGGTACATTGTCCCATTAACTTCAGTTTTATTTTGCTTTATTTTCATATTTGGTGTATTTGATGCGAGCTATGAACTTTCAGGGTACGGAATTGGGCAATCCACTGTTTCAGGGGGTTTCTTTACCCTTCCTATATTTTTTGTTAATTACATTACTTTTCCTTTATCTTTCCTAACATTGAGGACAATGTGAATTTTAATTATGGGGGAGGATAAATTGGATGATAGTGCATACCTTGTCTTGCATTAAATCATTTTCGCATAAAGGGGGGGGGGGTTTATTTAACATCTTTCATGTCTAATTATCATTATAGTTCAATTTAATGAGTTAACTGCATTATGGATGAGATTGACCGTGACTAAGATGCATAATATGATTAATTGGATTACATACTTGTCACAATAGGATGATATAATGTTAAATTGATTGAATCAGCATGCTATTGAATGAGAAAACGTCACCAAGTGAGCTAATTTGAGCCTAAAGGATTGCACTCAATCCTACTTGTCTTGCGAGTGATATGATTTTTTCTACCATATATGTTAACTTCTAGAACTTGCATTGCATCTCTTCGAGGTTGCATAATCATGTTATGGTATGTTCATGAAAGTGATAAAAGGCACTATGATTGAGCTTGAGCTAAATAGCTAACCCTTTCTATACATGAATCCCCTAGTGAACCCTTTGCTCCTAGTGATTATATTTGAGCCATTTTCTTTGTAAACGTACTCCAAAGAACCTTGAACTAAGAAAAACAAGTTTACCCTTGTTTAATGGTTAGTAGAGCTATCAATGTTATGCATTTACTATTTCTATTGATAGGTATACAAAAGAAGAAGTGTGGGGGTATTGTTTTTATGGTAATTGAAGAAGCAAAAAATAAAAATAAAAAGGAAAAGAAGAAAAGGTGATAATAATAAGCAAAGCATGTGTACTTCATATTTCAAGGTGAAGGAATAAGGAAAATTGTGACAATAAAGTTGGTGGAGTGTCATAAACATCATGATTGTAAGATTTGTGGTTTCGGCTCGACTAATTGTTGAATATTTGAATTCCCTTCCCTTCTTTCATAGCCCACTTTACCCTTTAGCCCCATTACAACCTAAGGAATAAAGCCCTTTTTGATTCATGGATATGTCATAGATGGGAGTAGTGGACAAGTAGATAAAATGCAAGCTTATGGTAAGGGACATGCATGAGAAGATGATTGAGAGTAACCTTCAAACACTTTTGTGTGAAAGTGAACGCTTTATGAGAGACTTCATTCATGGCATGTGATTTTGATTAATTGAAGCATTATGAGATCTTATTGTTGTTTAGTTGTGATCTAGATTATGAATTATTATGTGATCCTACGTCTATGTTTCAATTCTTACCCATAATGTTTTCGACTTATTGGATTGAGCTAATGTGGTGGTGAGGTGTGAAATGATGGAAAGGAAATGTTTATGGGTACCATTCGTTTTAAGTAAACCCTGAGGAGACTATAACTCCTCCATTATGGACATATAGTGGTTTAAAGGCTTGTGACATATGCTAAATGCTACCGTACACCTATGAAAGTGGAATTAATAATTTGGTTAAGGATTTAGTAGTTAGTTTCTTTTGTTTTGCATGGGGATAAGCAATAGTCTAAGTGTGGAGGAATTTGATAAGTCAAATTATTCATAGATGATTTTGGGTTGAATTGGAATGAATTTGACTTATTTCTATATGGATTTGAAGCTTTATTTGGGCAATTCTCACACATTTCAACTTTGTTGCTTGATAGGTACAAATAGATAGATTTTAGGGGCGAAAGGCATAATTTTTATTGTGGACATCGGATTGAAATCACTCAAGGACGCTTACAAAGAGGATTTCGATTTCTACAACTTCCGAGAAGACTCCGAGAAGAGATTTTGTCAACTGAAGGGTCAAAGGTGTGAAATTTGTGGATTAGCGCATGTTCGTTTAATGGACATCACCTAGAAAAATGAGCTTTTAGACTCGAGAAGGTTCGTTTAACAGACATTGGCTGCCCAAACACGATTTGCTCTCCCTTGTTTAGTAAAAACTAGATTTTATTTGGATCCAAGACACTATATATACTCATTTTGAAGACTTAAAGAGGGGGCTAGACATTGAAAACGAGGTTACCATTGAAGGAGGCACATCAAGGATTAGAGACAGCCCCATCTTGTGTTCTTCCCATATTCTCTCTCTACTCTTTCTTAAATGTTGAGCATCTTTATGTGTATGACTTTTGTTACATTGTTCTGGAACTAAACCTCATTTAGGGTGAGGGATGTAGCCTATTTGGGGGATTGATTTGCATGATATGGATTGATGAATGTTGAATGAAAGTTCTTGAGTCATGTTTATTTTTCTTGAATTTCACGGTTGCTTCTATGCTTGATCTCCATAGATGCAATCTTAGGAATCATATGATGTACTGAGAGGTGAAATATGGTTTATGCTCTAGGAAGATAAACATATTAGATTTAGAGATAGAGATATCCTAAGCTAGTATGATAACTTATGGTTGCTTGTTCTTCATGGATTTAACTAGTTAATTTGCACATTGAGAGATGATAATCAACTATTTAGATATTCTTGTATGCCTTGAGAAAGGATTTAGGTAAAGTTGTGCAACTGTTTTCATAACCTAACATTCAATCAATTTCATAATGTATAAATCAATCCTTTGAGTTGGTCAACCCCACGCCCTAATTTCAATTCATAAATTTATCCCTATTTGCTATTTATTTTAGTATTCACAACTCACTGTCTACTAAACTCCAATCAGCTTTTAAAATTTATTGTTGATTTTGTTCAAGTAATTAGAATTAATTTGGCAGTGAATGATTTAGTCCTTGTGGGAGATGACCTTGGAATACTTAAGGTGTAGGTAATAGGAACGATTCTGTGCACTTGCAGATTTTGTCGACCAATAAGGAATATTATAGAGAGCCTGGTGTTAACTTTAAGGACTCATTGAAATTTATCGACTCAAATGAAAGTTGTATTAGGCTGGCAAACCTAATGCAAAAACATGGGATTGTAGATGTATATCTAACTCATCATATAGACACACCTATCCATGCTATTGATGATGATGATGAGAACATTGAGAGGTAGGGTCTAGAAGGGGATGAGAATGCGAAGAGAGAAGGTGCACAAAGGGAAGAGAATTTGGATGGAGAAGGTGCACAAATGGATGAGAATTCAGAGGGAGATAGTGCATAAACGAATGTGAATAGGGAGGAACCTAGTGTATAGTTTGGATCAAACTTTTATTTTAACATTCCACATAACCAGCATCTAATTGAAATTGATTTAGAGGATTGTGGTAGTCCTATTAGCACCGATGAATATTCTAATAGAGAGGAGGTAGGTGAAGCTTTACATAGACCCAACTCATCTTTTAGGAATAATCTTGTAGAGGATGGGCATGAGTGGAGGTTAGGAATGGATTATGAGATTGCAAAATAATTTAAAGATTTTGTTATCGATTATGCAGTACGTACAGGATACAATGTTAGTTTGAAAAGTATGAGAGTACTTGGATTAGGTATGTTTGTGTGGGTGGATGCCAATGGGTTTTGTATGCTGCATATATTAAGTAAGAATGAGCAATGTTGGAGGGTGAAAACATATGATCCTAATCTTAGTTGCTTCACTCAAACAAACCTAAATTGGTTTCTGCAAAATTCTTGACGAGACACTTCAAAGATAGAATGGTGGAAGAAAATGGTGGAAGAATGTAGGGAGATGCTAAAAAGTTTTGTAAATTCAAGCATGTGTAGAAGAGCAAAGAAGAGATTAAAGAAAGAAAGAGCAACGAATTCTATTGCTAAATACGCAAAGTTGCAAGGATATATACATGATAGAAGGTAAGCAATCATGGATCAACAATTGAGTTACATTTATCAAGAAATGAAGAGAGCTCATTGCTATAGATACGTTATGTTATAAAGTTTATGTTTACTTCATTATGTCGTGTTATATAGTATATTAATAGTTCTTTATATTTTCTTGTAGTTTAAACGATTGTATATTTGTTTTAACGCTATGAAACAAGGATGGAAGCATTTGAGACCAATTTTTGGGATTGATGGATGCTTCCTTAAGACAGAATTTCAACGGAAATTGTTAAGTGCAGTTGGTAGAGATGGTGATGGAGGAAAGTTTCCATTGGCTTAGGTCATTGTCGAAGTGGAAAACACAAATTCATGGACTTGGTTCATGAATTTGTTATCATCTGATTTGGAGTTAGAAGATGGTGAAGGAATTACAATTATATCTAATATGCAAAAGGTATGTCAACATATTTGGGATTAAAGATAATTATAGGAAATATGATCTGATATCTTTTGTATTTGTTGTAGGGATTAGTCAGGGAGGTTGAGGACACTTTGCCCAATGGATATCACCGTACATGTGCAAAACATATGTATCACAATTGGTCTATGAATTGGAAGGGAAAGGACCTAAGAAAGCAGTTTTGGTATTACACTTGATCAACTTATGTTAAAGATTTTTATGAACAACTAAAGAGGCTTGACAGAATAAGCCCTAGATGTGCTATAGTGTTGCTTAAGTATCCGAAAGAGAGATGAGCCAGGTTTTATCAATCCTTTCAAAGTAAATGTTGAAGAACGAAACCTTTAATGGGTGGATTCTACTAGCTAGGGAGAGGGCAATGATTAACATGTTGAAGATTATTAGAATAATGGTTATGAGGAGGCATACTGAGAGGAAATAATTTGTTCTTGGATGGAAGCATGATATAACACCAAACATAATGAAGAAGTTGGAGAAAAACAAGAAAGAAGCAATACAATGGAGAATTGTATGGAATGGAGATGGTGGTTATGAAGTTTCAAAGGATGATGGAAAGCATATTGTCAGGATCGGTAGATAACATACATGTAGTTATCGAGCATGAGACCTATATGGATACTCATACAAGCATGCGATTAGTGCAATCCATCATTTAAGATAAAGGTTTGAGACATTTGTTAATTTGTGATATCGGAGGGGTCACTTCTTGAGTTTGTATGAACATGTGTTACAACCAATATGAGGTGAAATTTTCAGGCGTGCAAGTGATGTTGAGTTGATACATCCTCACCTAAAAAGGTTATACCTGGTAGACTGAAAATTGAAGAAGAAAACAACAACATAAGTCGAAGAAGATGAAAAATCCAAACAAAATGAGTCAGAAAGGGTAAGTACATAAATGTCAAAAATGTGGTCTTCGAGGTCATAACTCGAGAAAATGCAACAACAATACATCAAGTCAAAATGATGAGGCTTCTTCATACGTGCATACAAATAACTTCAATCATATGAATATAGTTTTATAAATATTCAGTTACTAATGTATATAATTATGTAAATTAGATTAGAACAAAGGGATCGTCACGGGTATACTGTTTTTGGTTTTATATTACTTATTGTTTTAACTAATTACTGACAAACATGTTTTTCATTATAACTACAATTAAACGATGGGAATTTGGTTAATGATAATGTTGGAATGACTCATCCAAGCAATATTTTAAACATTTTTATCAATTTGCCTAACTTATAATTACAAAGTGTGTTTCTAATATTTTTTCTTCCATTTTGCATGTTGGTACACTTGCAGATGCCTATATAAACCAATTTGGATATTTTGACCTACACACGTTTCAATTATCATTTTAGCCAAGGGCTTATGATTCAGTGGACGTACTAGTATTACTTAACAACATTTACAAGCTAAAGCAAGTACAAGGAGAACTCATTGACTTCATCATCACAATATGGTCTTATGAAATGTAGTACAAATGAAGCAAACATCGATTAATTGTATACATACAATGTATACATTTTTGTGTTATACAAATATGAATGCCTATGTTGTTTAAATACATATAAATATTTTTATTAATTAATATGATTTCCTACACAACCTCTCTCTCTCTCTCTTGCATTGCCTTTTTTTAAAAAATATTTGACAACATATGCAAATTATTCATTGTATATTAACTCATATACCAATTTTATTATTCATATACAGCATATTTATTATATAAATTGTGAGTTGTTATACTACAACTTATCCATTATATATTGATGATATATAGTAGAATTGTTTATACAATTGAGTTACATAATTCATTTCAAAATTTTATTATTCATATGCAACATATTTATTATGATTTGTTATACAACATAACCATTGTTTAGTAGTTATATATTCAAAATCAATTTTTTCACAACCTACTTGAAATTAATATCAACCGTACATTGTTCAAATTCAATACAATATCCTCATAACATTTTTACAAATAAAAAGTAGTACAACCATAAGTAATCCCATTATAATTACAATGTTCATTAATATGCACTTAGTTTGTTTTTTTCTCTTTTCTTAATAAATGTATATCCTTCGAAAGATTCATTCGTTCTTCAAACTCCTTTGTTATGCTTCTTTTTACCTCTTCCTTTGACGTTGATAAATCACCCCCTTAAATTTTGAATAACTTCAATGACTCTCTCAATAAATTTTTCATCGTACCACTTGAAAAACTTGCATCTCCCATCCTAAAACATTCAATTCAATTTCCATAAACAACATACCTCAAAAAAAGTTTAACATTCAACTTAATTATTCTAATATAAATTCTCATCAAATAATTGGGCATCTATAAAAACTTCAGCCAGGATTACGATCACTTCAAGAAGTCCTTAATAGGCAACCATATTGCCAGACTTTGAACCCACTGTTGTATTCGTCGATGATAATGATTTCATCTACATACTTAAAAGATGATAATAAGATAATATATTATTCGATTAAAATGCAATCTATGACCTTCAATGTGTATCAAAATAACTTAGGAAGATGAAGATGGGTTGATATGTTAAAAATCATATATTAGGATATTGAATTCATGAGGAAAAAACAAGATAAGGGAGGCGGTTAAGATGATTGCAACACACAAAGAAGCAGAAAATTTGCAATTTTTTGAACCACAACAACTATAAGACCTATTTTATTTGCATGGTGCAGTGTGTGAATTACTAAGACTCTACTATATTATTTCTCAACAACAACCTGATTCCATCCATTGAGATCAGCTACAAAGCATTGAAAGAGAGCACTTGTAAGTTTAATATTGAACATTATGGCCACTTGATTGAGGAAGCAAAATGCAATCTGCATGCTTGGAAAAATAAGCATGCTCTTTTATTCCTGTATATCATAGATGGACACATTATTTGTCTTTTGGTTCAAAGCTATCGAGAAAGGATAAAGAAAAAAAGTGAGGAAGCATACAACCAATTTGATTGGTTAAGTACATTAGTGAAACTGCAAAGAACCACATATCAATCTATTGTTTTGCTAAATTGTCCCTATGCTTCTAATCATAAGTTATTGTAATATAAGATATAAATTTGTTTACCAATAGCCAATTCCAACAAAGCAGCCCCAGTAGAAATATACACTTAAGTATGCATTTTAGTAACTCCAAAGAAATTATATATTCATTAGCAAAGATTGGAAAGTCTTCAAAAAGAAATCTCAAAACTTTATAAGAAGTACTTTCTAAATTAACATATACACAACTTTGGATTGTAAGTGACAGACTGCAAATCAGTTGATGAAACTACTAGTTTAACTTTACTTTTGTCAATCCAAAATAATGAAAATGTTAATTAAACATGGTTATCCATTACATTGCCTCAAGTTATCATGTCAACTGTAATCCTAAAAGCGTGCCATGTTAACATCTAACATGACTCTCCTATCATCTCACTAAAACCCCATATGATTGAAACCCTAAAATGAATCTCTAAAAATGCAACTCCTCTACCCAGTCTAGTCCTTTTTGATGATTGTAGAAGCATAAGAGCAAAATATCAATCAACAAATTTCTTTTGCAGTAGATTCCACTTATAATTGAAAGCCAAAAACTTAAATGATGCCTCTCTCTATTATCATCACATAGTAGCAAAGCTAGTTCGTTGCTGGAGACCATAAAATAAAATGAACACTATTTTACAACAAGCATCTGAAAGAAAAATCAGCATACCATTCTATACATTTTTACAATAGGCTACATATCAACATTACTAGAAAAATCGATAGTTAAGAGTGGCTAAGTACCCATTAATAGAGCAACTACTAGTTCAAGTATAATGATAGTTACCTATGCACAAAATCACATCTCATCCTAATTTCTCAATAGTGACGCAACACTTATTTTCTCAAGAATAGTAATTTAATCACATTGCATAGTCACCAAGTTTTTCCATCTTCTCTATACGATGCAGAAATAGTCATATCAAAATTAGGTAAATTAGAAAAATGCTACGTTGTTTTCCTTTCAATAAAAAGCTAGGTTATGATCAAAAAACTGAGACACTTACCTATAAACCATGATGCTTGCTATAGCAAATTCTCCCCTAAATAGACTATGACAGATTCCACACGGAGAACAAAATGAGGAGAGGCATTAAAATAAGGAGGGTCAGACTATAACATTATCTATGAACGATGATGTTTGATGTGGTGGATTCTCTCCTAAACAGACGATGACTCACCTATAAATGATGATGCTTGCTGCGGTAGATTCCATATGGAGAGCAATTTAAGGAGGGTTAGATGATGGGTAAACAAAACGATGAAACCTTCATTGTTTTATTTATCACTCATCTAATCCCTCTACTTAACAAAAATGATGGGTTATAGTCACTCTTAATATAAATTATCATTAAGGTTAACGATAATATAAAGGTGAGTCTCACTCATTTACTAAAAATTATTTTTTATTTTAATTAGGAAGTAGGTCCCATTTGCCATGTCAGTAATGACGTGGAGAATGAGGCCCACTTATTTGAATAAAATAATAATTTTAAGTGTCAGGTCATTAGGGTTAGGTTATAATACAACATTTTTTAAATGTTAAGGTTAGAATTGTTAACGTCCAAATGTTTGGGTTAAACTTATCAATTGGTGAAAAACTTTGGGTCAAAAGTGACCCTTTTGCCTAATAAAGGTTTACTAAACAATTATAGATATCATTTTTAATAGATAAAATATCGTTTATTGCCCTTACATTAACACGTTACCAAATGTAAAAGACACATTCCCTCTCTACTGCTATTAAACTTATGAAATGATGTGAAGTGATTTATATAAGTTGCTTGTGCTTATGGATAAGACCTTTCATGATTCTTGACATAGAGAAGACATAAAAGTACCTCTAGTCCTCAGTCTTTTAGCGACTGCTAAGTTAATAATATATGTTGACAATGGCATCTTAAAATTAAGTATAGGGGGAAGAAAAGGTTATTTTAGAAATTTTATTAATCCCAATCTTAAACTTAACGATGTAATTGAATCAAGAGAGCCATGTAAAGATTCATTTTTAGTTGTTTTACAAGACTTCAGTTTTAAAATTTGACCAGAACCTTTAAAAGTTTAAGGTAATAAACTAAAGAAGAAACATGGTAAGAAGCAACATCAGGTAGCTTACTTGCAGGTCATAGAACTAATAGTAAGGCTATAAAAAAATAATTTTTATAAGTCACCTTAAGCATAGAAGGTACGTCATGCTAATGATGTTAACCAAATGCTACATAGGAGGCAACTCATGAATTAGTTTAGTTTTTTTAATTCTATTTCAGTTTATGTTTATCTTGATGTTAGAATAAGGTTTGATTGAGTTTTGATGTTTTTTAGAATAGAAAACTACACACTCTGATGAAATTATACATGATGATTGTGTTAGGGTATGCATGTTAAGGTTCATAACTTTGAGTGCAAAATTTTTAAATTTGTTCATCTAATTTTGAAGTTGCCCATATTTACAAAGAGATACACACTCTTTAAACATGATAGTGTAGATTTACACGGTTAGATATATGCCTATGTAATTGACCCTGTAAGTCTACGAATGGTTACAATTCAGTGACCTATATGCTACACAGTCATATAGGATGTCTTCCTGACGATTCTAGAGCATAATCAACGATGACAATGACTATGACTTGAACAGATCTAAGGCATAGTCGCTATGACACCGAAAACTCCAATATATTCATGGAGTTTTGAGCCACAACTTGAGTAGTCAGGGTGATAGCTATGGTGTTGTTGGGAACTTAGATGTGTTATATGTGTTCTATCTCTCAAGTACAAGTGATAAGACACCAATCCACATAGGGCACACATTAGCCCAATTTATCATGCCTCAGAGTGAGGAGAGGGAGGTCGCATAATCTACATTGGACTTTATGTGACGAGATTGGCACGATGAATGGGGGTCTTAAATAAATTACCCACAATGAGATAGGTCGGCATTATGACAACACTTAACTTAGAGGTGACGAAGTATATGCACATGTTAAGTAAATAGTGAGGACTCACGAGTGATATTTACTACTTGTTTGGGTATCCCAACGAGCTAGTGGCATCGAGAGGAGATAGAGAGGATCAAAACAGAGTTGAACAACCATCACAGTCATATTCACTACCATCTAAGATAGGAGGGCTTACACCAAAGGAGGATAGTACGAATGTACCAAAAGCATGGACACCTACTAGTTGAATATGTCTAGATTGGAGAGACATATGGGGTAGCTTATGGCTACGCAAAGGACTATTTGGGACATAACAGGCGAAGCTTGTGGAGCGGATGTAGTTATTTGAGTCCTATATTAGATGGATAGGAGATCTCATGATATAGATGGCGATCTATGGGATGACCTTTTAGCTTCTACCATTTGGCTCATGTTCGTAATCATCAACTCCTCTACATGTTAAGCCTACATGACTAAAGAACCTTCCATTAATGGATATGCTTACATCACAACGAGATTGAGGGATAAATAAAATTTAGGTTTGTTATTTTTCTTTTTCTTATTATTTGTATTCTTTTTATTTTCTTTTATCTAAATATTAATGCAAAGTACTTTCATTTACGTTATTTTATTCGATGATTCTTAGTTATTTTTATTTTCTTTTATCTTTTATTATATTTTGCAAGGAGTAGTGTATCTCATATCGGATCGATCCCTCATCGAAATCAGAATATGAAATTCTTATTACTCAAGGAAATACCAAAATTCCTCCACTTTTTAATTTTTATATTAAGATGCTTATATTGTGTACGTTGGGAGCAATGTATAATTTTAAGTTTTGGGAAAGGGATAATAATTTTCTTATGCTTATTATAATCTTGATTATTAAATTATATGAACTAATATTCTAAATTAGTTTGAATCTATCCATAAACACTTTATTTCATTTTGATTATTGATTTGAATTAGTGTGAAAAAGGATGATAGTTAGAAGAAGCCTACTTTTATAAGTTATATTTTTAGTAGTCATTTAGATAGTTAATATGAATGAAAATTGCATATTATTTACGCACATATAACCATTTTTATGCGAGTTTTTGAGCCTAGGACCAAATTTTAAAAAATTTAAAGCTCTTTTATTCTTTCATGTGTGTTGTCATGCATAGTGAATAATTCTAGAAATTTCTTTTATTGCATATATTAAGATCACATTTGTTAGTTTAGAAGCATTAAAGTGATAAAGGCAATTAAATTCAACAATTTTTTAAGCCTATTTTTCTTTGATATTTACCTTATCATATTTTATTCCTTAAGAATAACCAATTTTGAGCCTTAGCCTTTTTCATTGATTGTAACCCTATTATCAATTGTGATACATGATGAATGCTCAATTATATTGATTAATTAAAAAAAAGGTATGTTATGAGCATAGAAAAATGCATAGTACCAATGGATTTATGCTCTTATGTTAAGAAGGAGAAAAAGATTGATGGCATGGGACATGCTCGTTCATTAGAATATGGCTATTAGCTAACAAGACACAATGAGATCCATGGTCTGCGACATACCCATTTCCTAGACCCTTCCTTCCTTAATATATCTCCTCTTAAAATGATCCATAAAATGTCTTGAAAAATCTAAAAATTCAAGGGTTGTTTTTCACCCATAGCCTTCATGTCTCCTTTATTTTATCTCCTTCTCTCACAAACTCAGTAGCTAAACTCACTCCCCTAATAAAGCCCATTAAAATTTTGACATTCCTACTCCATTCTCACCGAAATTTACCCATTTTTCAACCTTAGAATCCCATTTTTTTGTAATCTAGGGTTCTAAACTTCAAGATTTAGGAGTTTTCCATTTTTGAGTAATTTGCTCCTCTAATGTATTTAAAAACCTAACTTTCCACTATAAGAATGACTTTAAAAGCTGCTAAAAGTAAAAGGAAGTTTCAAGTAACAAAAAGGAGGGTATGTTCTCAACCCATATACACACAAATTGAGCTTTTGAGCCAAATAGGTGTGCAGATTCAATTGGATGGAAACCATATCATTAGCAAAAGAGGCTTAAAAATATATAGATAATAGGCTCAAAAGTAAAGACAACATTTTATGGATTCTTAACCCCAAGGGGGTATTCACAAAAAAATCTTATTATACAATCTTCAGAGCAAATGTGAGTGATGTTGCTTGGTATAAATTACTCTAGAAACACTCATTAAACCCTAAGGCTTTTGTAATTACTTAGATTGTCATTAAAAATAAAATTAGAACAAAAAAGGCAGTTTAGAGATTTTAATCCAACTTATGTATTATGCAAAGAGAGTATCGAGGATAGGGAGCACCTATTTTTCTGGTGCAGGTGTTCAAATGTAGTTTGGAGCCGAGTGATGTACAAGTTAGGGGAGTATTGCTACAGTTATGATTGGAATGGAGCTTTGACCTAGATCATAGCAACAACTAAGCAATTGAAGCAGAATGTAGTTATTCTCAAAATTGCTTTTACCACCACCATTTATTCCATTTAGAAAGAGAGGAAAAAAACTTTACAATGGAATAGACACTTAGAAGCGTTATCTAGCTGAAACCAATCTTAACTAGATAACAAAGATCATGATAGCAAAAACATCTCACAATTTGCTTACTCTAAACAAGAAAAGCAGATGAAATGTTTAAAATAAGTTGTTTGTAACTTCTTGGTTATAGTTTCAATTGTTGAATCCATCTTGTAATTAGATTTCATTGTAATTTTGTAATAGCTTTGCTATAGTCAATAAAGAATTCTCTTTTAATTCCAAAAAAATAAGGGGATGACTATATTCTTTAAAGTAGCCAAATATGCTTAGAAAAACTTAATTTAGAATTTTTAATTACTTTTATGGTAACTAGACATGCTAGTGAGACAAAGAGGATGCAATTCAATTTAGGCTTGGGAGAAATTAAAATAATTTTTTTAGAAGTTAAAAAACCATTGCTTAAATAACTCAAGCATATGAAGGGAGTACTAGGAAAACCCTTTTTACTAGTCATAAACTAGTTAATAATATCAAAAACTACATCGTTTAACACTAGATTTTATGACTCCTAACAAAGCAACATGCGTCTGGAGGGGGTTACTGATTTAATGAAGCTACATCGTATGAGAAGAATAGCAAATAATCAGATAATGCAGATTTCATACACCTAAGCAAGTGAATGACGACACCTTTAGAAACTTCATACCAAATTTTCCTAATGAACAATATAGTTGGAACCTTAAGCATTTTGGGACTCTATATTGAGAGAAACACCTAAGTATAACCCTTTTATGAATAAAAGCACCCACATTACATCTCCAACTTTTAGTTACTTGCATGTAATCATTACTTGTACAATTTTAGGAAGGAAGGAGAGTTAATGGTGTGGTTTCACTTAAGGATCTTTTTCTAACTCTAGTATATAACGGAGGAGACTATGTCACCTAGGTTATTGCTTTTCTATACATATAGATTATATGGGAAAAAGGAAAAGAGGGGGCATCTTTGGTGAACCTTATTTAATGAGACTAGAAAAAAAATCTTAAAGAGTATTTTACTCTTTTCTAAAAATAACTTAAGGACAAATTATGGTCACTATCAACCTAGAGATGATGAATTATATGAGATCAGTCCAAAAGGTCATTAGGTTTATATGCTAGTATGATCAAAGTAACATCTGGAAAGAGAAGGTGTTCTTATAAAGGAGGTAGAAGAGATGCTGAAGAGAATAGAGTTACCACCAATGGTAGACAAAGGAATATTGGGTTAATTTAAGTCAAAATACAAATTATTACAAGTACTTATACACCTAATTAGTTGATGAATAATGTAATTAAATGGATGATAAATACTCTTTATTACTTAAATTAATTTGTTTATTTTTTATGAAATTGATACTTATTTAAGTTAAGAGCATATGGGATTGATTTTTTAAGGACAAGCAAAATATTAAGCGTAAGGATATTTGATACACATGAAATATTCACATATTTTCCTTATTATTTTCCTTGGATTTTATATTTAATTACTTTGTTTTACTTAGTTCTAGTTATATTTTTAGGTAATTAATAATATTTAAACTTGGGATGAGATTTATTAAGAATTAGAGGACATCTTAGGAAGAAATGAAGAAAAACACAACTTTGGGTTCAAAAAGATCTATCAAACACTTATGTCTAACACGGATCACATATAAAGGATGACATGATCTAGGGAGAGATTGTGTAGCAGAAAGAAATTATGAAAAGTGACATAATCTAAGGCATATCTATGCCTTAGCCCATGTTTTAGATTATGTCCATACGTAGAAAAGAAATAGAAGGATCTATGATCTAGGACATAGATGTTCCAAAGCCTAGTCCCTTCTTAAAAGAAATGCAATGATCTATGGGATATGATATGGTTGTGTCTAAAGTTGTATCTTAAGTTGAATAAACATATTTAAAACGTAAAATCCCTAATACTTAGAAGAATTTTGGAGGCTTTCCATATCATAATCTTCTTTCTACTCCAAAAAGTTAAGGTTATCTATGGGGAGGTACACCAAAACTCAATAGGTCAATTTTAAAGTTTTTTCATTGAAGAAACAAGATTGGAGAACATCCTGATGGATCAAGTTGTTCAAATTACAAGATTTTCATCTAGAGTTCCTTTACCATGATGCATTTTATTTTTCAATTATTTTTGTTTGTTCAAACATGATTTGTGGCTAAGTGTTTTATGTGTTTAGATAGAGAACCCTTGTTATTATCTTTTTATGGATTGGTTTAGTTTTATTTATGACATAAAATTAATATTTGTAAACTATCTTTAATTGTTCTTAATGTATATTTACTCATCTCGACATATAAATGTAGATATTTTTCATTTGTGGATGCTTTTGAGAGAATTGCTTATGAGTGGACCATGGTAGGGTGCTATAGATAAATTAACATGATCTTTCTTATGTTAAGATTAATTCTTTCATAGAAATTCATAGAACCTAACACATCTAAAGTGGTGTTACCTTGATAGAGATACGGCTTAACCAACTAGAGAATAGTTGACTAGCTCAAAAGATTACAATTTCAAATTTTAGGAAGTTTGGCTAGTGGGTTTGATTAATCCATTTTAATTTTATTAAATCATGACATTAAAAATGAAAAAGAATAGGGAAAGTACTTATCTAAGCATTAATTATCATTGATTTCTTTATTTGGTTAGTTACTTTTTTAATTCTTTTGACTATCATTTTATTTAGGTTGTTTATATTTTATTACATAATTCCATCAATCAACCAATCATTATATTTTAATTCTTTAGATTAGTTAGTAGCATGAGATTTTATAAGATCCATATAGCTTCCTCATAAGATTATTGCTCTACTTACCTTTATATTACTCATTAATAATTGATGCACTTATCGAATAGATTGATGTTGAAGAAGTTAGCATAAAATTCAAAGAATAACTTCAATGAAGATCTTATTGATGATAAGAAAAAATCCATATTAAATATTAAATAATTTTGCATTTAATAAACTTGAAGTCATTTAAAGAAGTATTTAATAAAATTATTACATCTAATATAGGCTATTAACATGTTTCCTTGTGGTGGCTTTATTGTGATTTAAGAACATAGTCTTAGAATGTGAGTTAAAAAGATATCTTATGACATTATAATCAGTCTCTAATTCCAATCATATATGTACCTCATTGGTATATCTATAATTTGATTTTAGTAGCCCATTTATCACATCAATACTTTTTTGAATGAATTTTTCATAATGATACAGTAATCATATTTTGACTATATAAACAAATTAAAAAAGATTTTATAATCATCACACACTAATATATAATATAAAAGAAAATTATATCGTGTATTTTTGAATGAAATAATCTTAAAATGGGTAAAACATGACCTTAATCTCACGTTATCATAACATATCCTTCCTACTTAAACTTGGTCTATAAAGTTCTAAATGATTATTGAATTACAATAATGCAATTATTGAATTTATGTTAAACTTATATAAGTTTTAGCATCCACTACTTCATATTTCAATTTAACAAATGCAATTAAAAGAAGAAGAAAACTTGATGGTTAGATTTATGTTTAAGTTAGTAAAAGAGTGTATTAAAATAGTCTAAGTTAGCATGACAAAAATAGCTTAATTAATTCTTATATTGGAAGAAGCTAGAGGACAAGATAAAAGAGAGACTATGAAAAAGGCATAGGAACATTGGAATTTAAGGATATTTAATATAAACTAGAACTTAAAATATTGAGCATATTACAACTTTTGGCCATTGTTACTATGTTAATGTCTAAAGAAAATGTATATTGTCATTAAACCACATATGATTTAAAAAAGCCAAAACAAGGCTAATAACTTTTAGAATGTTTTAAAGTTACTTTAAAAAGGAGTAAAATAGTAATTGTTATATTTTAGATAATATGAGACCACATCTTATAAGATTGCAACAAATAGTATTTCCTAATTTCCTTTGATTGTAGACTTGATTCTAGGGATATGATTTTGTAGTTGGCTAGTATAAATATATATTAATACTTTGTAAAAAATCATCAATATAGAATAACATTTTTATATTCATAACATGATATCAGAGCTCATATTGGCTTTTTGAACTTTTTGTAGCTTCCATTCTTCCTAGTGAGCATAGATATTATTCTCCTTTACCACACTTTAATTTTGTCCAGTGAAGAATCTTGAAATTTCTTAAGTCACTCATTCTAGGTGACCATTTTCCCTCACTTTGAAATCACTAAAAGTGTCATTAGATGGTTGGCCTCTGCTTAAAGGTTATCATTGGAAGACTTGCATGTGAGCTTCACATTCCATCAAATGATTCGTTATCCTCTCCCACATGTTGATGCATAATAGAGTTTGTAACAATGACCCAACCTCTAATTACCCTCTTCGAAGTTGACTCTTCCTCTCTACCACCCCTTTGTTATTGGTGTGCATCGATGACTCAAAAGTGGTTTTGGAAATATGAAACTCTTGCTCTCCATTGTTGATGATGATTGTGTGCTAGTGCTAGAGGATTGTTTCACTACATTTCTTATTGGTTTCACTCAGCCTTAACAAGGAAATTTTGGTTTTGTTTGTCTGCCTCTCCTTTTGTTTAGCAATAATGGTTTTTAATAAGTGGTCATGTTTGGTTAACTAATTTTTTTGGTTCATGATGGACACTTTGGTCTAGTTAACTTCATATTTGACGTGGAACTTTTGTGGGTGTTCTTGATTCATTTGACTATTTTATCCTTTTTGAAGAACAAAAACATTTTTTTGTGACTGATATTATTCTTGTGAAATCTAGATCACATAATATAAGTTGACTAATCTCAATTAGCAGGATTGATATAAGACAAATTAAATTCACCTTAAGAGTACTTCTAAAAACTATCACCTCATAGATCATCTACCATCGAACCATACTTATAAAGAATGCCTGATTGGTGTAGATTGCATTCCATTTTTATAGGTAATTTGATATGTGTTTAATGGTTACGTTGAATGTTTATGTGTGTTTAGCTTAAGAATTATGCTAGATCATAAACATTTGTGTTTAAGTGTTCTTTGGGAAAGAACATATTTTTGAGCTTCAATTATATATATATGAGGTGTCGTGATGAATTTGTTAGTGTTTCAGGATATTCAAAAGAGTTTCGGATAAGACTCGAACCAAAACACAAGGCCACAATCGTGAGGGACTTGGCACGATCGTGATAGAAGCATTAACATAGGGCAACAATCGTGGCAAATATGCCATGATCATGAAAGAAGCTAGAGCATAGGGTCACGATCGTGGTAGATCAGATAACCAGGCCACAATTGGGCACTAAGAGCTATGATTGTGGCCTGCGCATAGGCAGACGCGGAGTCACATTCAGATTTGAGTTTTTGAGGGATATTTTAAATCCTGAAAAGACACTAGGGTAACCTTAATTGGAAAAGACTATAAAAGGATATGGATGGAACCCTAGAGAAGAGTCTACATTCAACCTACATTTGGAAACCCAAAAGAGAGAGAGAAAGAAGAGAGAGAGAAGAAGAAAAGGAAGAAGAGGAGGGTTCTAACGTTGAAGCTTCCCAGAATAAGTGATCTCTTGACACCGCTGCTTTCCTGAATCATCTAACCTGAGTTTCATTTCCTCCCCATCTATCTTTTTTATTCATTTAATGTGTAAGATTGAGATGAGTTGTATGGTTATTGATTTTGAGTTGTTCATGATGTTTTAACATTTTCTTTGAGATTTTGCTTATTTTTAATGTTTATATAGTTTAATTATGTTTACTTGATTTGTGTGTTGTGATTGATTAATGTATTTGCATGTTTCGGTAACAAACTGAGAGGGTAAATCAAATAAAACTGACTAGATTGGATTAACAAGAGTAGGGTGATCTAATTGACTACTTAATCAATCTAGTCAGTAATTTTGTAGAGAGAGATCCTATGCAAGATTTGATTGTTTATTAGAGAGCTTTAGAACTAATTAGAATTGTGGGTAATTTGTGAATTGAGAGATTGCTAGTCCATAATTCGATTAGGGTTTACAATTTAGGATATGGTTATAACTCAAGAGAGAGTAATCAACCTTACGATCGTCTAAAACCGACACCCTATAAACACATAGAAGGCTATATTAGCATTAATGATAGGTAAAATCCCCTCTCCCATAACTTGATTAATTCTCTTTACAGATTTCCATTATTATATTATTTGATTGTTGCTAGTTTGTTTAATTTAGCTTACTTTTTAGTTTATTATTCAAATTTGAGTCTTATACAAAGCACAACTTAAATTAAGTGGTGCCTAAGCACAATCTTTGTGGGACGATATCCACTTTTTACTACAAGTAACAACCCGTATACTTATGATTTTTAACATAAAACAAGTAATTGGTTTTGCAATCAACAAGTTTTTGGCATCATTGCTGGGGATTGTTTTGTTTAGCATCTTGTTCAGTTTAGATGACTTTAATTTAAGAGTGTTTGATACTTTTCCTTACATTTTTGTAGGTGCATAAACATAAGAAGCACAAGAAGATCTAATGAGCTTAGTAAAGAAGAGCTTTCAGATATTACAAGGTACGAAAGAGATCTAAGAAGAGCTAGACGCCAAGACAAAATACAAAGGAATATGGAAAAGGAAGGAGGAGCTAAGAGGACATTGATGGACTTTATGAGGCCAGGTTTCAGTCCTCCAGGAGTTGCAAGGCTAGCAATTCAAGCCAATAATTTTGAAATCAACCTGACACTCCTCAATATACTTCAGAGCAGTGTGCAGTTTTATGGGTTGTCCAACGAAGATCCCAACTCCCATCTTACAAATTTCTTAGAGATTTATGATACCTTCAGGTTTAATGGGATGTCTGATGATGTTGTGAAGTTAAGATTGTTTTCATTTACCTTGAGGGATCAGGCAAAGGCATGGTATAACTCACTCAGTGCAAGCCAAATCACTACATAGGAGCAACTAGCCCAAGCTTTCCTAACTAAGTACTTTCCCTTGACCAAGGCTGTAACACCCCACTCCCGCATGACCCGAACCTGACATCGACGGTGATATCCGAGTCCATGCCCTGTGAGGGTGGCGTGCTACATCACTCAATCAAAACTCAGTATTTTTTTTTGAAACATACACATACTTTATTTATTATGCGGAAAACAATTTACATAAATAAACATCGGTGAGTTCAATGACCATGGGGGCCCTTTTGTAAATGCAATTTTATTCAGTTTGTTGACTATACAACATGACCTATTCATTTGTACAGAAATTCA
>JANIJH010000004.1:35715040-35732249 GCA_024520975.1 Erythroxylum areolatum
CTAAAAATGTAAAACACTCATAAATCACTCCAATTCAATTTTTCAAACACAATTATCACATATTTCACAAAAATTTACATTTATACACATGCTGGGAAATGTCATGAATGCATGTACGATCATGTGCATGTGCAAAAATTACAATTTATGTAAAAACAGGGGCCATCATATGCATGAACATGCCGAGACTAATTTACACACTCATAACTCGTCTCGAATTACCATTTTACCATTTCCATCGATGATGGGATGTTACAAAGGCAACAAGAATTATCAAAGAAATCACCAACTTTCAATCAAGTGATGAGGAGTCATTGTATGAAGCTTGGGAGAGATTCAAGGAATTACAAAGGAGCCACCCCCACCATAACCTTCCGAAGGAATTTCTTTTGCAGACATTTTATAATGGTGTAACTCAGAGCATAAGGGGAACAATAGATGCAATTGTAGGAGGGTCTTTGATAAGGAGAACCATTGATGCAGCTTATGATCTTTTGGAAGAGTTGGCTAGTAACAACTGTATATAGTCAAATGAAAGGAGTAGACAAATGTCCAAGGAGCAAAGATGAATGATTCCATTTGACTTAGTGATAGCCTTGCAAGTACAAATTGCTGCCCTCACCAAGCAGTTAAGCGAAATGCAATGAGCTTCTTCATCCATAGTCAAAACCATATAGTTACAATATGAATTATATGGGCAGGACAATTATGCCACAGCTAAATGCTTCTTGCTGGGAGCGAGTGGTACAGAACAAGTAAATTACTTGGTTTAGCTGCAATGAGTTAACAATCCATACTCTAATACTTACAATCTTAGGTGGAAAAACCACCCAAATTTTTCGTGGAGTACTAACAATGCAGGTGGCTAAGTGAGAGCATAAGGACCTCTCGAATTTTAGTAAGACTGACTTGGATCTTTGGAGAACAAAATGAACAAGTTAATGGATTTATTAGGTTCAAAGTTCTCAAGCTAAGAGGAAGGTCAAAGAAGACACGAAGAGAGTTAGAAAAAATAGAGGCAAAGTTTGAACAATTTGCTAAGAACCAAGCTTCATCCATCCATAACTTGGAGGTTCAAGTAGGTCAACTTGCTATTGCTTTGTCTTCTAGGAATGCAGGAAGTTTACTAAGCAACACTGAGTCCAATCCAAAGGAATAACTTAAGGTGATTACACTTAGGAGTGGCAAGCAATTGAAGGAGCCAAGGGTTCAAAAAGATAGCCAACAAAGGAAAATGTGGAAGAGAAAGAAAAAGAGAAGTCATATATACCACCACCACCTTACAAGCCTAAGATTCCATACCCGCAAAGGGTGAGACAACATCAAGTCGACACTCAATTCTCCAAATTTTTGGAGAAGTTAAAGAAAATTTAGATTAATTTGTCTTTGGTGGAGGCATTGGAGTGTATGTCCAAGTATGCAAAGTTTCTCAAGGACATATTGACAAACAAATGTACTTGGGAGGACAATCAGACGATGACCTTGACAAAGAACTGTAGTTCAATCATCACAAGCATAATGCCTTCAAGACTACAAGATCTAGGAAGTTTTACTATTCTATGTGTTATTGGTGATTTTGAATTTTCTAAATGCTTGTGTGATTTAGGCATAAGTATTAACTTGATACCTTTGTCTCTTTTCAAGAAATTGGGGCCAGGAGATGTCAAGCCAACATCCTTGCTATCCAACTTCTAAATCAATCCATTAAAAGTCCAGAAGACATTTTGGTAAAAGTAGATAAATTTATAATTCCTGTTGATTTTGTTGTGTTGGATTTTGAAGAAGATAGGAATTGTCCATTGATTTTGGGTATGCCCTTTAAGAATAATGGTAGGGCATTAGTTGATGTGCATGAAGGAAAACTGGTTTTGAAAATTGGTGATGAGCAGGTCGAATTCAATATGACTAAATATTTGAAGAAACAAGTGGATGGAAGTCCTTGTATGAAGATTGATGTTGTGGATGATTGTGTGAAGGAGGTTGAGAAGGAAAATGAAAAGGAAGTTGAGAAAATTATTGAAGTGCGTAAGGATGAGAGTGTGAGTGAAGAGGAATTGTGTGAGGGTGAGAGAGAGAAGTTAGAGAGAGAGGATGCACCCACATCATCTTCCATTGTAAAGTCTCCCACTTTAGAACTAAAACCCTTACCTTTTTACCTGAGATACACATTTTTAGGCAAAGGCCAGACCTTACCCATCATCATTTATAACCAATTGAATGTTGAGCAAGAAGAGAAAGTGGTAGAGACCATTAAGAAGAGGATAAGAGACATAGGTTGGCAAATTTATGATATTAGGGGGATTAGCCCTAATGTAGTGATGCATAGGGTTAACCTTGAAGAAGGATGCAAGACAGTGAGGGATAGGTAAAGAAGGTTAAATCCAAGCATGCAAGAGGTTGTGAAGAAGGAAATGGTGAAGCTTTTAGATGCAGGTATTATAAACACAATTTTAGATAACTAGTGGGTGAGTCCAGTGTAATGTTTGCCTAAGATGGGAGGCATGATAGTGATGGAGAATGAAAAAGGTGAACAGATTTTCACTAGGACCATCACAGGTTGGAGATTGTGCATTGACTATAGGAAGCTTAATTTAGCTACCAAAATGGACCATTTCCCATTACCTTTTATGGACCAAATGATCAAGAGGGTGGCTGGCCATGCTTTTTATTGCTTTCTTGATGGATATTCAAGATTCAATTAGGTATTTATATACCCACAAGACCAAGAGAAAAACCACTTTCACTTGTCCTTATGGGACTTTTGCTTATAGAAGGATGCCTTTTGGCCTATACAATGCACCAGCCATATCCAAAAGTGCATGTTGGTCATCTTTGTAGATATGAATAAAGACTTCATGGAGGTATTTATCGATGACTTCTCTATTTTTGGAGACTCTTTTGATCATTGTTTGTTTAATTTGGAAAGAGTATTACAAAAATGCTAGGAGTCTTATTTAGTCTTGAATTGGGAGAAGTGTCATTTCATAGACCAAGAGGGAATAGTTTTAGGCCATACGATCTTATACAGAGGGATTGAGGTAAATTGAACTAAGACTGAGGTGATTGAAAAGCTTCCACCTTCTACCAACGTCAAGGGCATCCGAGCATTTCTTGTTCATACAGGGTTCTATAGACGGTTCATCAAGAACTTTTCTCTTATTGCTAAACCATTAACTAACTTGTTAGTTAAAGATGTGCCTTTTACGTTTGATGATGATTGTTTAAATGCTTTTAAAAAGCTAAGGATGACATTTACAACAACACCTATTTTGACGTCATCAAATTGGTCACTTCCCTTCGAGATCATGTGTGATGCAAGAAACCATGCTATTGGCTGTGTACTCGGATAGAAGAAGGAGAAGAAGTTATATGCAATTCACTACTCCAATAAGACCTTGAAAAAAGCACAACTGAACTACACCACCACTAAGGAGTTGCTTTTAGTGGTATTTGCATGTGAAAATTTTCATTTTTACCTTTTAGGCTCACAAGTTATTGTTTTTACAAATCATGCAGCTTTATGTTATCTCTTTGCAAAGAAGGATGTTAAGGCTAGGCTCATTTGATGGGTGCTTTTGCTTCAAGAATTTAACATTGAGATTAAGGATAAGAAAGGAACAGAAAATGTTATGGCAGACCACCTATCTAGACTTGAAGGTGAACAAAATGAAGAAGAAGAGGAAGCGTTTTCTTGACAAGACTTTAATGATGGTAGATAATCCTTTTCTTCCTTGGTTTGCAGATATTGCCAATGATCTCTTAGGTGGTATTCTTACCCCTAATCTCTCACATCAACAAAGGAAGCGGTTCTTATTTTAGTGTTCTCGCTATATTTGGGATGAACCTGTATTATATAAAACATGCGTTGATAGTTTGATTCATAGGTGTGTCCCTAAAGATGAAATGCCTGAAGTTTTGGCTCAGTGTCATAGTTCAGTTTATGTTGGACATTATGGGGCAAACAAGATGGCTGCTCGCATTTTGGAGTATGGATTCTATTGGCCAAACTTGTTCAAGGATGCCCAAGATTTTGTATTACGTTATGATAGATTCCAAAGAGTGGGCAATGTTTTGAAGAGAGATGAGATGCTACTTTCAAACATCATGGAGGTGAAGATATTTGATGTATGGGGTTTGGACTTTATGAGACCATTCCCATCTTCCCTAGGTAAATCTTATATATTGGTTGGAGTTGATTATGTGCCTAGGTGGATTGAAGCAATAGCTACTCTAACAAATGATGGCAAGGTGGTGCAACGATTCATCAAGAAGATCTTTACAAGATTTGGGGTGCCCTAGAGCTATCATAAGCGATTGAGGGAACCACTTTTGTAACAAACCCTTTAACCTTTTATTTCTTGAAATTACCCAATTTTATAACCCATAAACCTCATTAGCATACCCAATCACAAGTTAATAGAGTGCTAAGTGATACTTGAGTGTGGAATCACAAGTTAAGAGCATATGACATATAATTGTTGTTTTCTGTTCATTGTTTCTTTACTTAAAAATAAACTCAAAAAAAGAGAGAAAAGAACCAAAAAAAAGGAAAGAAGAGAAAAAGGAATAACATGTGGTAGCTTCAATAAGTGTGGAGAAGTATTGCTTATCTTAGAAGTTTATCTGTGTCATCCCTTTGTACGTGTAGTAGTTTATAAATGCTTGTCATAAACCCCTAATACCTGTTTAACCCACCTTAACACTAGCCGCATTACAACCCGAAACAAAGTCCTTTTGATTTATCCTAGCATGTAATCATTGTGGAGAAGCATTGGTGTATTGGCAAGCCTATGATAGTGTGGTTTCCTATAGGAAATTTGAGCGAAACACTAACCATCAAACACTTGAGAGAAATGAGTGAAATCCTTAAGGAAGGTCCATTTTGAACTTATACTTATCTTTGAGTAATGGTTTCATAGGTTGAGTTTGCTTATATGCGCCAATGAAAATTAGTCATGATGTGTGTAGTAGCTTGACACTCGCGTTGGCCAAAGTTTAAGGGATTGCATGCTTTAATCTTTGTGAAAATGAAGTGATAGAATCTTATTGGTTGTATTTGATCTTCGCTTATGGACAAGCAAAAGTTTAAGTGTGGGGATGTTGATAGGTGTAGATTGCATTGTATTTTTATAGTTAATTTGATATATGATTAGTTGTTAAGTTGATTGTTTAGTGCGTGTTTAGTTTAAGAATTGTGTTAGTTCATAAACAGTTGGGTTTTAAGTGTTCTTTAGGTGAGAACATGTTTTTGAGCTTCAATTATATATATATATATATATATATATATATATATATAAGGTGTTATGATGAATTTATTAGTGTTTCAAGACATTCGAAAGAGTTTCGAAGGAGATCTGAACTAAAACACAAGGCCATGATCGTGATAGAAGCACTAACATAAGGCCACAATCGTGGCAAATATGTCACGATCGTGAAAGAAGCTCGAACATAGGGCCACGATCGTGGGGGGTCTGCCACGATCGTGATAGAGAGCAGATAGTCGATCGTGGCCTGCACATAGGCAGATGTGGAATCACTTCTAGATTCGAGTTTTTGAGGACATTTCGGACCCCGAAAAGACACTAGGGTTATCTATTTGGAAAAGACTATAAAAGGATAAGGATGGAACCCTAGAGAAGAGTCTACATTCAGCCTCCATTTGGAAACCCAAAAGAGAGAGAAAGAAGAGAAAGAGAGACGAAGAAGAGGAAGAAAAGGACGGTTCCGACATCAAAGCTTCCTAAAATAGGTAATCTCCTGACGCCGCTGCTTTCCCGAATCATCTAATCTGAGTTTCATTTCCTCCCCATTTATCTTTTTATTCATTTAATGTGTAAGGTTGAGATGGGTTGTATGGTTATGGATTTTGAGTTGTTCATGATGTTCTAACTTTTTATTTAGGATTTTGCTCATTTTTAATGTTAATCTAGTTGAACTGTGTTTACTTGATTTATGTGTTATAATTGATTAATGTATTTGCATGTTTCAGTAACAAACCGAGAGGGTGAATTAGATAAAAATCATTAGATTGGATTAATGAGAGTCAGGCGAACTAATTGACCATTTAATCAATCAAGTCAGTAATTTCATGGAGAGAGATCCTATGCAAGATCCGATTGTTTATTATAGGGCTTTAGAACTAATTAGAATTGCGGGTAAATTGTGAATTGAGAGATTGCAAGTTCATAATTCGATTAGGGTTTACAATTTAGGGTATGGTTATAACTCGAGAGAGAGTAATCAACCCTATGATCGTCTAGAACCGACATCCCATAAATAAGTAAAAGGCTAGATTAGCATTAATGATAGGTAAAATCCCCTCTCCCATAACTTGTTTAATTCTCTTTATAGATTTCCATTATTACATTATTCTATTATTTCTAGTTTGTTTAATTTAGTTTACTTTTTAGTTTATTATTCAAATTTGAGTCTTAAACAAAGCATAACCTGAATTAAGTAGTGCCTAAGCACAATCTCTATAGGACGATATCTACTTTTTACTACAAGTAACGACCCGTATACTTGTGGATTTTAATGTAAAACAAGTAATTGGTTTTGCAATAAAAAATGCCTATGAGAACATGCTTAATTATTTTTATAAATTTTAAATTTTATTAATAATGAGGCCATCATTTTAATTAATCATTGTATGTCAAAGAGTTCTTGGGGCCGTTCAGAAGCAACTTCTGTACTAGTTAGGGATGAAGCTACATAGACTAAACCTCCCCAGACCCTGCGTTTAGCAGATTTTTTATTAAGTCATTGTTGTTGTTGTTGTTGTATTGTATGTCAAAAAGTTGATGGAACATTTTAAATTTTTATATCCAGGAAAAGGAAATGTTTCACATGTTTATAAATTGTGTAAGAGGATTTATCAGGCTGACCAATAAGACCAATCCCTTAAAGTATATTTTATGAATTTTAAAAAGATCTATGAATAACTAAATATTTTGTTATCATCTAATCGTGATGTTAAATTTCAATAAGCTCAATAAGAGCAACTAATAGTAATGGTTATTTTTTTAGGTAATGTTAACTCTTAGTTCGGGGTTATTAGCAGGCTGTTTGGAATGTTCTGAATTGAATTCAATTATAGCATTGAATTCAATTCAAGTGTTTAGAAACACACAAAAAAGATGGGTTCAATTTATGAATGTAAATGAAACTCATCCCCTTTATAAATTAAATTCACTCTTTTAAGCATCGGAATTGAATTCACTCCTTCCAGCTCCACGCCCTATCTCCCCTCTCTTGTCTTCTCTATTATGACTTGTGAGTTTAAACTTTTAACTAATAAAAATATATTTAATTATATTTGTATTTTTTTAGTTATAATTTTTATAATTTATGAATATGAAAATTAAATTTTATTTTCTATTTTTATATAAACATTTAACTCACTTAAAAAATTAAAATATTAAAATTAGCTATTTTATAATATTAATTTTATAAAATAAAATTTCTCTTCTTTAATTCTATTAAAATTTAATAAAAATATACATGTTGTTGATTTTTATATTAATAAATAAAATTATTCTTATTATTTTATCGCATTACTATTACTACATTTCATTAATTATAAAAAGTAAATAATTTTTAACATATAATGCTAATTAATTTTACCTATAATTATAATATTTTAATAATATATTAACCACCAATTTATAATTATCGATGAACCTTTTTACTTATATACCATAATCCTTGTCAATCAATCGAAAATCATATGATATAATTGCATTGTGAAAGTTAATATAATACTGCCTTGAGTACTACTTATATATTAATTGTAACAACTTGCACATTTTATACTTTTGATCCTTCTGAACAAAGTACATTTGATTATGTCATATATTATTTTTATCTATTTTTCTACTTAAGAATACTTTCTTTACATTTGATGTAATTAAGATCTATTATGGTCACCAAAACTAGAATTAATTGGAATAAAGAAAATAATCTTATTATTTAATAAGATTATTTTTTAGTAAACAGTAAAAATTTCATATAAAATAATTGAATTCATTTTGATTGTGTTCCAAACAGTATAATTGAATTCAATTCCAATATTACTGGGTTTGTTCCAAATAGTATAAATTGAATTCAATTCAATTTCATTAATGTAATTGAATCCAATTCATTAATGAATTCAATTCAAAGGTTTCCAAATGACCCGTAAATCTCAGATTCTTGCTAATAATGAGATTTCTTCCTTATATGAGTTCTTTGCTCGAATATACCATATAAATCTTGGGCCATTTATTACTCTTAACATTGAGACTTATAGTGCTTATATAAGCCAAAAATAATGAATCTAGCACTGAAAAATCGTCCTATAAGAATAACAACAGAGGAGGAGAAAAGGGAATTATCTATCGATATTATTATGAACCAAGTTATACTACCAAATGAACATGAAATAAATCTCAGAAATCTATTCCATGTATATTGCAACTACCATTACTACACTTAACTCCTTCATTAAGAAGAAAATTATAGTTTTTATAGATGAATATGCTAAATTCATACCAAAAAATTAAAAAGTTCATTTTAGCCCATCACTATTATTTTTTACTCAAGTAATACACCTGTGTGTCTTCTTTCCTCTTCTTTACAATGGGTCATTAATTATGGTGCCTCATACCAAATGATAGGTAATTCCAGTCTTTTCTCTACTTTCTTAAAACATTTATCTCCTTTTCATATTACTTTAGCTAATGGATCTAGTTCCTTTGTTATTAGTTTAGGCACTATTAACCCTACTCCATTAATGATGGTGCCTCATATCAAATGATAGGCAACTCCAGTCTTTTCTATACTTTCATATTACTTTAGTTGATGGATTTGCTTCCTCTGTTATTTGTTTTGGCACTAGTAACCCTACTCCATTACTATCTTTGTCATCTATCTTAAACTAATATGATTTTCCTTTAATTAATTATTTGCGAGTAAACTTACTCATTCATTGTTGCATCTTATTCTTTCCTAATCATTATTCTTTCAAGATCTTATAATGAAGAAGATTATTGATTAAGGACTTCAAGAAGACTCTACATTCTAAATACTCGGGTGCTAATCCCGATCACTTATTCAAATATCTTAACTCCTATTAAAGCTCATTGTTAATTAAGACATCCCTCTTTATCTCTATTAAAGAAGTTATGTCATAATTTTCATAATATATCTTTCTTAGATTGTGAGTCTTATTATTTTTTTAAACATCATTGTCTAACTTTACTTTTTTTAGTTACTAAACAAGCTAGTTGTTCGTTTGAGTTAATACATTATGATGTTTTATGTCCATGTCCTGTTGCTTCCAAAACTATGTTTCAATACTTTGTCACTTTTATTAATGATTTCTCTCATCCGACTTGGCTTTATTTAATTGAATAGTATTTTTAAATTATTTTGACATTTTGTTGCTTTTTTGTTGAAATAAAAGAAAATTTTATTTTCCGTGCTAAAGAATATTTTCACTTTGTTCCAAACCTAAATGATCTGGAATGACATTCTTCATCAATCTTTATATGTTGATACACCATCTCAAAATAGTGTGATTGGATGAAAAAATTGACACCTCCTTGAAATTGTTAGAACATTCTTATTCTAAATGCATGCTTATACACCATCTTAGCTTAATGCGATCTCCATGGCCTATTTTTTGATCAACACTATACCTTCATCTATTTTTTATGGTGAGATTCCTTTTAATGTTCTTTTTCCTACTAAGCCCTAATTCCCTATTACACCATGAATTTTTAATAGTACTTGTTTCGCTTGCAATGTTTGTCCTCAAGTCACTAAGCTAGATCTTAACTCTTTAAAATGTGTTATTATGGGCAAATCTTGGCTACAAAAAAGGTATCAATGCTATTATTTGAATCTTAAAAATATATTGATTCACACACCCAAATTCTAGAGATAAGATGTATGTTTAGTCATAATATGAATATAGATGGTTAAGTGTAAGCAATTCAAGAGAAAGTCGTAAGATCTTCCTAATTTAGGGTAAAACCTATCAAAAGGGTTTATAGAATAAATTAAAACATTCTTAGATGTTTTATACTAAAAAAGGATTTTAGTTGATTAATCTCTAGGTAAGGATTACATGCCTTAAGAGAGAATATAGTTTAAGTTAGAAACTTTCGTTGGTCGAAAAAGTTATAATAATTCATTAGTCAAAAGTGAAATAGAGTGTAGTAAAACTCTAGGAGATTCTAGTCTAAATCTAGTTAATTCAAAGTTTGGTATATTCAACCCCAGGGTGCAGGTGGATTGGTAAGGAGCTCTCCTGGCTTAAGTGAGATCGCGGGTTCAAACTTCTCTTATGTATGCAGCCGTTTAAAACTTAGGGCCAGAACTTTGCCTCCTGTAAAGGAACTACCCGACTTGAACGGGGATTAATCTCGAGTATGGATGGCTTAAAGGTGTCTTTCCATAATTATGACCCTCCTAAGATACTTCGTATGCAACAAAAAAAATAGTTTGGTATATTCATTATGATCATTATTTTGTAATATAATTTAGATTTATTACTTATTTTATTTTTTCCTATTCATTAATCTATAAAGGTTGATCTAACTTGTTAAGTTTATGGGTAGTTAATTGACAATTTTTGTGAGATCAACTTACACTCGCCTTTGTCAATTATATCTACGTCGTGCACTTGCAGTAAAACATAGATATTTTGAGAAGAATATAATTGTAACTTAGAAATTCTTACCGATCTAAAAATTAGAATTATTCATTAAATTAATATAAAATTAAATATAATAAAGTCCTAAGGAATATCTTACCTAAAAAATCTAGTTTATTTATAGATTGTCTTATTCTTAATTATTGCTTTATTTTGGTACTATGAGTGGTTATTTTTATTGCCCTTTTCAATCAATTGCAATTGTATAATCAATAGTTAACCCGCACCCCCTAGTGCTAGCATAACTACACCGTACAATAATTGTCAGAAAATCTATTAATAAGATAGAAATACCTTCCCAACCGTACAATAATTGTCAGAAAATCTATTAATAAGATAGAAATACCTTCCCATCCGTTAACTTTAAATACTGGGAGATTATAGTCACGTTTAGTCTAAACCGAGTTCCACTTAGGCTAGGGAAAGAAGAAAAATACCTTTCCATTTTCACTACTCATGTTGGGTTGGGCTGTAAATTATGAAAACCTTTTCTTTTTTCTCTAAAAAGACAAAAGCCTTTATTACAAACATAAACATGGGCTTCTATAAAAATGCACATAAAGATTCATAAGATGTTCTTACCAGCTTATATTAATGTAGCCATCCATTATTGTCAGCACGTTTATTGTGTGCATCAGCAGTTCACACAAGACAGGTGTTGTAAAGGGTGCTCCTTATATCTCTTAAGATGCCACCATAACTCATACGAGCATAAATTCATGTACAAGCGATCTCCATGAAGAGCTTTTAACACTTACTGTACAATTTAAAAGACGACGGAACGATTCAAGGCATGACATGACAAATCCAACATATAGAAAAAGGACTCGCAGTACAAGGATTTAATTATGCACATAAAAGACTAAAAAAGGTTTGATAACAAAATATGCTAGTCAACGTCACATTATACGTTCTCAAAATAATTTGCTCTTTATTAAGGTTTGTAAGCCCAGCCATGTTTATCCAGATATGCCTGCACCGCTTCCTTAATTGCCAAGTTTGGAACTAGCTGAGATTCATTAAGTGCCTCCCGTGTGATCGGATCGAAGTTGCCCACCTAAATGGTAATTAGGTCAGTGATAAACAGAAGCAAACAACTACAAATAAACAGTCTTTTTCATTTCAAAACTTCTGAAAATGAATGTGAAGTATATCACTTCACCTTGTTTAGATGGTCAAGAATCACTGCTCTTTCATATGAAATCCCACTTGGAGCAATAACAGGATCGCGGAAAATATCAAGTGTGATTTTACAACATAGGTAATCAGGCACCTGAAATTCACACGTTATTCACCACATAACGGTCAAAATACAGTAAAAAAATATGGCAACAATTTTCACCAGCTCCTAACAAACCCAAATACTTACATCAACAGGCATGTCGTCTTCTGCAGCTTTTTCAAAAACTTCTCCAAGATCTTTTAATTCTTTTAACTGAAAATCATTTACGTCATCCAAAACTCCTTCCGTTTGAAAGTCATCCAGGAAATGTTTTTCTTTTAGAGCTTTCTCACAAGTGTCTCTAGACAAACAGAATCAACTAAAATGAGTGCAAAATGTCGGATTATGTAGGATTATATAGCATTATCTAGAAGATTGTATAGTTATAGGAATCATATAAATCCCTAATTTTTAGGGATTATAAAAAGATACAGATTTTCATGTATCTTAGGGAATCTGTTGTTATATTTAGTATAGACAATTGTATATATAGACTATGGCTGTAACCTACTAACGATGAGAATGAAATTATTCTTCTATGTTTCACATAGTATCAGAGCTGTTGGCTCTTTCCTAAAAACTCTGATTTGTTTCTCTGGTCATACTGACCGAGAGCCTCATCTCCACTGTACCTCTCAACGTCCTAGTCTTATCACTCAAATTTTCCTGCTCCTTTCCTTAGCCTTACCTAATCAATCATGTCGGAATCACCTAGCAGTTCTGCTGAAATCATCAGCTCCACAATCGAGAACACTGCTGCTACTATACTCGGAGATTTGCAGAATATTCAAACTGCATAGAAATGCGAAGAACTATTTAAAGTGGTCATAATTAGTCTACACATTCCTAAAAGGGAGAGGAAAATTGAGCCATTAAATGGGCACTGGTACTTGACAGGACAATCCAAGATTTGTGGCATGGGATGAACAAGACTCCATGGTGATGTCCTGGTTATGGAACTCAATGCTGCCAGAGATTAGTGACACATGTATGTTCCTCGGGACTGCCAAGGAAATTTGGGAAGCTATTCGACAGACATGTTCCAAAGTTAATGATATTGCACAGATCTATGAGATTAGGTCGAAAATTTCAGCAACTAAACAGGAGACTCGGACTATTCGAGTCTCGTACAAAGCTTGTGGCAAGAAATGGATCATTATCAATGTATCCAAATGCGTTGTAGTGAAGATGCAGCAATTCTAAAGCCTTTTGTGGAAAAGAATCGTATTTATGATTTTTGGGAGGTTTAAACGTAGAATTCGATGCTGTAAGAGTGCAGATTTTGGAAAGACAAGACCTACCGTCTCTAAATGAGACGATTGCTATTATACGTGCAGAAGAGGGACGTCGAAGTATTATGCTTGAACCTCAAGGAGGAGATGGTTCTACACTCATTACCAAGGCCACAAAATTGAAGGAGGCTAACAATCCTACTGTTGTTACTAGAATGGACTCATCCAAACCTTTTAATCGGGATTCCTTATTCTGAACATATTGCAAGAAGCATCGACATACTAGGGAAAAATGCTAGAAACTTCATGGCAAGCCCAATCAAAGTGGGAACGACCGAAGTCAACCACGTATGGTGAGCAATTCATCAACTAATGAAGAAAATTCCAAAAAACCTATTCCTGAGTTCAGTACCGAAGAAATGGAGAAACTAAAAACCTTTGTGGAGTCCTTTGAGAAGCCAATAAGTATTTGTTCATTGGCGTTTTCAATGTATTTATTCTTCTAATCCTAATGCCTCAAAAAGAAATTCCCTTCCTATGTGAGTAATTGATGCCGGAGCAACAGACCATATGACTTGTTCCTTTAAATACTTTATCTCTTACAACCCCAGCTGTAACCATAAAAAGATTACAATAGCTAATGGATCTATCACCATCGTAGCTGGTCAAGGGGATATTTACATAAACAAGGACCTTACACTAAGAAATGTCATCCATGTTCCCAAACTATTTGCAAACCTTATTTCCATTCAAAAATTAACCACAGAGTCTCATTGCAGTATAACTTTTTTTCCTTCACATTGTATCTTTCAGGAGCTAAGCACGAAGAAGATGATTGGATGTGCTAGTCAGAGAGACGGTCTCTATTTTCTGAAAAAACAACACAGTAAACTAGAAGTTGAAAAATCATTATCTACATCTCTTTTTTTAGAATCTGTTATGTCAAACTAAGATAAAATTTGGCTTCATCATTGTCGTTTAGGTCACCCATCTTTAAGAATTCTGAAATTGATGTTTCCTTCGTTGTTTAAAGATCTTACGTCTGAAATTTTTTATTGTGATGATTGCGAACTTGCAAAGCACAAACGTGCTTCCTTTCCAATAAGCAACAACAAAACCTTCGTTCCTTTTTTCTCTCATTCATGGTGATATTTGGGGACCTTCTACCATCCCAAATGTTTCGGGTGCTAGGTGGTTTGTTTCATTTATTGATGATTATACTCGAGTCACACGGTTTTATCTCTTGAAAAATAAATTTGATGTTAGTACTGTTTTTCCTAGTTTCTACAACATGATCCATACTTAGCTTGATGTCAAAATTAAGGGATTTCGATTAGACAATGCCAAGAACTATTTCAATCAAACCCTTCCATTTTTTCAGAAAACAGGAATTATTCATGAGTCATCAGGTCTTACTACCCCATAACAAAACGGGGTAGCTGAGAGAAAAAATAGACATCTCCTAGAGATCACTAGAGTATTGTTTCATAAAAATGTTCCAAAACAATACTGGAGTGAAGCAATATTAACTACTGCCTATTTTATTAATAGACTTCCAACACGGGTTCTTGGGTTCAAAAGGCCAATTGACAATCTCTCAAAATTTTTCCCAAATTTTTCTATGTCAAATAATCGGATACCTCAAATCTTTGATTGTGTTGCATTTATTCGTATCCATTCTCACAATAGGAGCAAACTAGATCCACGAGCTCTTAGATGCATTTTTATTGGATATTCCTCCACACAAAAGGGTTACAAATGTTTTCATCCACCTTCTAAAAAATTCTTTATCTCAGCTGATGTTACTTTTGTTGAGAATGAACCATTTTTTCAGCATACCTATCTTCTAGGGGAGATCTTGAGTGAAGATAAAGCAAAGGATATGTTTCTTCTAGATCCTAGTTTTGTTCAATCTCAACCCATAACTGTGCCTAAATCCACATCTTCATCAATTGAGTCAGACATATCTATTGACAAATAGCCACTGCAAGTTTATTCTAGGAGGAAGGTACCAGTATCTCGACCAACACCAGTTCAATCTCCCATTCATGTTGCTGCTCAATTTCCAGCTGATAATATCACACCAGATGGTGAGCCAAGAGTTGAGTCATTTGAACCCGTAGAAGAACCGAAAGAAACAAGTATTGAGGACCTACCAATTGCACTTAGGAAAGGAACAAGAACCTACACAAAACACCCACTATCTTCTTTCATGTCTTATCAGAATCTATTAAAAAAACATAGAGCCTTCTTAACCAATCTCCATACAATTCGCACACTGAGAAATCTAATTGAGGCATTAGGAGACAAAAAATGGGAGGATGCTATGAAAACTGAAATGGAGACCCTTGACAAGAACAAGACATGGGAGTTAGTGGAATTGCTGAGAGGGAAGAAACTAGTTGAGTGTAAGTGGGTTTTCACCGTAAAATACAAGGATGATGGATCGGTGGAAAGATATAAGGTAAGATTGGTGGCCAAAAGGTTCACTCAAACCTATGGCATCGATTATCTTGAGACATTTGCTCCTGTTGCTAAGATGAACACGGTAAGGATACTGTTATCATTAGCTACTATTTTTGAGTGGAATCTGCAGCAATTTGATGTTAAGAATGTGTTCCTCCATGGTGATTTAGAAGAGGAAATTTACATGGAAGTTCCTCCAAAATTTGAATCGAAAGAAGGAATGCTATGCACGCTGATGAAAGCTCTTTATGGGCTCAAACAATCCCCACGAGCTTGGTTTGGGAGGTTTGCTAAGGTGATTATTTCATTGGGATATAAGCAGTCAAGGAGACCATACTTTGTTCATTAGACACTCAAATTCCAGAGGAGTCACAGTATTACTAGTTTATGTAGATAATATTATTGTGACAGGTAATGATGCAAAAGAAATAAAAAATCTAAAGCAATATCTCTTGAAGGAATTTAATATCAAGGAGCTAGGAAAGTTAAAAGTACTTCCTAGGCATTGAAGTAGCTCACTCAAAGCAATGGATTTCCATCTCTCAACAAAAGTATGTACTTGACTTGTTGAAAGAAACAGGAAAATTCGGTTGTAAACTAGTGGATATACCGATTGAATTCAATCATGGATTAAGTAATGCTCTCGAAGATCCAACGGTAGATAAGTATCATATCAGAAGCTTGTTGGAAAGTTGATATATCTGGCACACACAAGACTAGATATAGCATTTGCAATGAGCACGGTTAGCCAATTTATGCACAATCCTAAAGAATCACATCTCAAGGCAGTAAATAGAATACTACAATACTTGAAAGGCAGCCCAGGAAGAGGAATTTTGTTTAAGCAACAAACAATCACAAGTATGACATTAGAAGCTTATACCGATGCAGACTATGCAGGGTCTTTGGTTGATAGGAGATCAACATCTAGTTACTATACACTCCTAGGTGGTAATCTTGTAACATGGAGAAGTAAGAAGCAGAATGTAGTGGCAAGATCAAGTGTAGAGTCTGAGTTTAGATCTATGGCATTGGGGATATGTGAATTACGTTGGCTGAAGATAATTCTTGATGACTTGAGAATAAAATGGGAAGGACCTATGAGGTTGTACTATGATAACAAATCAGCTATCAGCATTGCACATAACCCAGTACAACATGATCGAACAAAGCATATTGAACTTGATAGGCACTTCATGAAGGAAAAATTGGACAGTGACTTAATATGCACTCCATTTTTGTCAACCAAGGATCAGTTGCAGACGTACTTACAAAGGGAATAACAAGTACAGTGTTTCAAGATATTATTGGCAAGCTAGGGATGGAAGATATCCATTCACCCGCTTGAAGGGGAGTGTCGGATTATGTAGGATTATTTAGCATTATCTAGAAGATTGTATAGTTATAGGAATCATATAAATCCCTGATTTTTAAGGATTATAATAAGATACAGATTTCCATGTATCTTAGGGAAACTGTTGTTATATTTAGTATAGACAATTGTATATATAGACTATGGCTGTAACCTACTAAAGATGAGAATGAAATTATTCTTCTCTGCTATTATTTTCACACAAACTACAAAAACTGAAT
>JANIJH010000004.1:35755678-35766554 GCA_024520975.1 Erythroxylum areolatum
ATCACTGCATCTTCAGGAGAAAATGAATGCCTAACCACACATTGTAACCGGAAACTTCACAACTCGTGACGAATCCAAGCTACCCATGATGGAGTTGCTGGTGAAAATGGAAAAGAAAACCTATGTGAAATTGTCCCCAGGGAACCCTGGGCGGTAAACGTGAGTGCTTCCTCTCTTCTCTCTTTGCTCGTCTCTCTCTTCTCTCCTGCCAAATGTTCGATCCCAAAAAAATTGATGTTCTAACCTAATTCGGCAAGATTTAAAGGATGGGTCACAGGCCGGGTCGATACAGTGAGAGAAATTTCTATTTGAAGTCCGGGTATCCATCTGCACGTCACGACGAGATGATTTTTTGACGTCACGGCGTGCCCTTCTTTGATCGCTCGCCGCGGCGTGTTACTTGATTGGCGTCGCGGCGTGCTATTCTTAGATCGCTCGCCGCGGCATGTTGCTTGTTCTCTAGCCGCGACGTGTGAATTGTTGGACGTCGCGACATGCTGTTGCTCGATCATACGCCACGACGTAAGAATTGTTTGACGTCGCGACGTGCTTTCTGCTGAATGTGCCGCGACGTGCATGGAAGGTTCACGTACTGTTGACTTTCTAATGAATTGACTCCCTTGTTTCCCAACAAAACAAAATAGCCATTTGCAGTATTAATTGTACTTAGAAAAATTATAATGCACTTAATATCAATTTGCGACAATTTTACTAACAAATTGCAAATCATACGAGCTCAATATAAGGAACTAATTTAAGCACAAAAGTTACAACTAGGAGTCAAAAAGTGCATTAACAATTATGAAAGTGTAGCCAATTAATAAGATAAACTTGGGCTCAATCAGTGTCATGAAGAAGAGAGAGAAATACGAAGAGAAGAAGAGACGGAGAGAAAGAAGAGAAAACAAGCTAAGGTTTAACTTTTCTTGGTCTTCAAAAGAGATTTTGGATTTATTCAAGAAAGGAAAAAAGGAAGAGAAAGAGAAGAGCTTCCCTTTGAGCTAAAGATCCCTTCAATTGGTGAAGAATGAAGGTAAGATCATTTTAAATTTTTTGGATTTTTGGAAGGATTTTAGTTCTTAGAGTCTAGAAAATGCTTAGGTTTAAGCATTCTAGAATCAATTTTAGTGAATTTTACATTGTGGGATTTTCAATTGGATTTCTATTGAATGATACTTGGTTTGTTTTAGGAAACTAAGAGAATCCTACCCAAGAGCAAGGGGAAAGACAACCTTGACTTAGATTTTGCAAGCAAATTAGGTGGGTAATGTATTTACAGTTATTGTGTGATTAGGCAAATTCTTACCTATGTGTAGATATGTGTTAAATTGTTTGAAAGTGATTTGTTAAAAATACATGATGATTTTGATTATGTTATATCGTGAAAGAAGCATGATATCTTGATAAAATTAAATTGTGATTTTGATCAATGTTATGTCTTGAAATATGTCATGACATTTTGTATATATAGAAAGAAAAGGTTTGAAAGTATAAAAGCATTTTGGTAAAATGATTCTGATCATGATTATGTGCTCCTGTTTGGGCGAGAGTGGAACCACTCTGTTCGTCACGTGCAAGTTGACAAAGGCCTTTTTCTGGTTGCCCGCTTGTAGCATATGAGCTCCAAAAAATGGACTCATTCTGGGGTAAACTTCAGTTTCTTCATTCTGTTTCATGGAACCCTCGAGTTGTTTGTTATGCATTTGCATCTTTAAATTGTCAAGTATGAAGCATATTGAGTGTTATGTGATATGAGCAGTTAAGTGATTTGAGCTAAATTTGATGAATGTTTAAATTTCTTGAATAAAGTATAAATGTTAGAATTGCTAGATATATATATATACATATGCTTGACTTTGATCAATTGCCAATGGCTATAAATATATTAGCCACTGAGCTATGTAGCTCACCCCACGCTTCCCTCCTCAGGTCCAGAAAAAGAAGATTAACAATCCTTGCAAGGCATTGGAACTCCAAGATAATTAAAGGCTTTTGTAATTAAGTTAGTTCAGGATTTTTGTATTTTAGAATCATATCAAGCATAGACATTCAATTGTATTTTTGCATTTTTTTGTAATTTGAAATGAGCTTGTATAAACTCTTTTTGAATTCATTAATGAAATATGATTGGATTTTTGCTGGTGATTCTCAAAATTGTGATGTTGATGTTTAACTGTTGTGGGCACGCCACCATTATGGGACGACGGGCGTTTAATGTCTCCAAATGTTGGGCTCTAGAAGCGGGTTCCAACACTTTTGGGTTGACAAATGACCCGGCAGCTTTAATGACACTGATGAACAAGATATTTCAGCCTTACTCAGATCATTTTATGATTATGTATATAGATGATATATTGGTGTACTCGAAGAGTATAGAGGAATATTCTGAGCACTTGATGTTGGTCTTACAGATAATGAGAGAGAAGCAATTGTATGTCAAGTTCAGTAAGTGTGAATTATGGCTTGATCAAGTAGTATTCTTGAGACACATAGTGTCTGGACAGGACATACAGGTAAACCCAAAGAAAGTTGAGGTAGTAATGAAGTAGGAAGCCCTAGAAATGTATCTGAGATTTGGAGTTTTCTTGGGTTAGTAGGATATTACAAGAGGTTTATCAAGGGGTTTTCATTGATCTTAGCCCCTTTGACAAAGCTTATGAGGAAGAATATACCTTTCAAATGGACCGATGAATGCTAAAGGAGTTTTGAGGAATTGAAATACCGATTGACTACAGCACCAGTGTTAGTTATTCCATCATGATCTAGAGGATATATAGTATATAGTGATGCTTTACATCAGGGATTAGGATGTGTTTTGATACAGTATAGTAGAGTGATTGCATATGCATCGAGACAGTTGAGGTCTAATAAGTTCAACTATCCGGTTCATGATTTAGAACTTGTTGTGGTGGTATTTGTTTTGAATATTTGGAGATATTGTTTGTATGGAGAAACACTCAAATATCTACATATTAGAGAAGTTTGAAATATTTGTTTAGTCAAAAGGAGCCGAATATGAGACAACGACGGTTGATTGAACTACTTAAAGATTATGATTGCACAATTGAATACCATCCTCGTAAAGTTAATGTTATGGCTGATGTATTAAGCAGAAAATCCAATAGCAGTATGGCACAAATTTAGGCATCAAGGTTACCAAACCTCATTCAGTTGAGAGAATTGAATATTGAGTTAAATTTTGGCTGAATGAAGCATTGATAGCTACATTAAAGCTTAGGTTGGTTACATGAAAGGATTAGAAAAGCTTAAAGTAAGGATCTAGACTTTGTAAAGCTTATTGAGAAGTTGAAACATGATCTGAGTTCTAGGTTTAAGTTGAGAGACAATGCATTATAGTTGAAGTAGAGATTATGTATACCTGATGTTGATGATCTGAGAAAAGAGATTTTGGAGGAAGCACAAATAGCAGTCTATGTTATGCATCCTGGTACTACCAAGATGTATAATACACTGAAACAACATTTTTGGTGACCAAGGATAAAGAAGAAAGTGGCGGAATATGTTGCTAAATGTTTGACTTGTCAACAGATCAAGGCAGAGCATCAGGCTCTAGTTGGGAAGTTACAGTCATTGCCTATTTCAGAGTGGAATTGGGAAAGGATTACTATGGATTTCATTATGAGTTTGCCGAAGACTCCGAAGCAATATGATGTCATATGGGTTATTGTTGATAGATTAATGAAATCGACCCATATCTTACCTGTGAGAGAGGATAATACACTGGATCAATTGACCCGAAGGTATGTTAATGAAATAGTGAGATTACATGGAGTCCCAGTGTCTATTATATCAGACTGGGATCTTAGATTTACTTCTAGATTCTGGGGCAGTTTACAAACAGCAATGGGTACAAGGTTAAACTTTTGTACAACATTTCATCCTTAGACGGACTGACAGAGTGAGAGGACTATTAAAACTATTGAGGATATGCTTAGAGCTTATGTATTGGAGTTCTAAGGATCATAGGATTAATATGTAGCTCTTATTAAATTTGCATACAATAATCATTATCATAGTAGTATCAGTATGGCTCCATATGAGGCATTATGCAAAAAGTGTCGAATGCCTTTATATTAGGATGAAGACGGTCTAAGGATGTTGAAGGGCCAGAACTGATTCAAGATACTATTGATAAGGTGAAATTGATCCACAACAGAATTAAGGCGACTCAAGACAGGCAAAAAAGTTATATAGATCAACATCATTGAGATATGGAGTACTAAGTGGGAGATAAGGTGTTCTTGAGAGTATCACCTTGGCGAGAAGTGCTGAGGTTTGGTAAACAAGGCAAGTTAAGCCCTAGATACATTGGTCCATATAAGATTACTGAGAGAGTTGGACCATTAGCATACAGGTTAGCATTACTAGCAGAGATGGCTCAGGGTCATAACATGTTAGTATGCTCAGGAGATATCGGTCAGATTCGACACATATATTACTAACTCAGGAGGTTGAAGTTGCAAGTAATTTAAGTTATGTGGAGGAACCGGTTAAGATAGTGGGTTATCATATTAAATAATTGAGAAACTGAGTGATCCCATTGGTTAAAATCCTTTGAAGGAATCTTTCGAGAGAAGAAGCCACATGAGAGACTGAGGAAAACATGAGGAAACAATACCCCTCATCTATTTAATCAATCAGGTAAGAATTTCGATGACAAAATTTCATAAGGGGGAGAATTGTAATAGCCTGTTTTCCATACTAAGGGTTAGAACCTTATAATATTACACATAGCCATATCATCGAGAATTCATAAATTGCATTTCATTCGCATGCATATCATTAGCATACACATATGAATTATGAATTAGTACACATTGCAAAGATAATATACGCACTAAATTGGCATATTTCAGGGTATAAAAGGTTTAAAATGATCATGATGCGAACTGTTTATTGTTTATGTCAGAATTTTGGTTCGATGGACTATAATTAGTAAGCTTAGAATTTATTATTACAATTGAAAAATTGATGAATTAAAATGTATATTTGGTCTAAGATAGATGGCAAGTGTTAAGAAAAATTGACACATGAAAAATTAGGATGACTAAGCCTATGAATAAGTGACATTTGCCATAGATAAATGAGTGAAATTTGGCATAGGTAATTAATTGACTAATGGCAGCAATGAGTGAGTGACAAATGGACTAATAACTAGGTGACATTTGGTGTCTTATGAAAAGGATAAGTGGCTGGCATGTGATAAGTCAAATTATTCGTATATAATTTGGGATGAAATGGAACTCATTTGACTTATCTCTACGTGAATTTAGAGCGTTTTTGGGTTATTTCTCATACATTTCAACTTTATTGCTTAATAGGTGCAAATGGGTAGATTTTGGGCAAGAGGCATAACTTTTACTATGGATGTCAGATTAAGGTCATTCAAGTATGCTTTCGAAGAGGACTTTGAGTTCTACAACTTCCATGAAGACTCCAAGGAGAGATTTCATTGTCTAAAAGGTCGATATGGAATGTTTTTATAGAGGCCCAAGGTATGTTCGCTAAGCGGACATAATGACCACTTAACAGATATTGACTAGCAAATTTCACTCCAGAGACAGAGAAGGTCCTCTAAACTAACATACTGTCTGCTTAACGGAATTTATCAGTGTAAGGAAGGTCTGCCTTCCCCTGTTTAGCAAAAAACTAGGTTTCTTTGAGCCCAAGACGCTATAATACTCATTTTTAAGACCTAAAGAGGGGATGGGCACTGAAAACGAGGCCGCAACATAAGGAAGCATCCAAAAGAGGAAAGAAGAGGAGAAAGGAGGAAGGGTTCAAGCATCGGAAGCAATCTTGCTTTGTGTTCTCTCTACCTTCTCTCTCTACTCTTTCTTGGATGTTGATTATCTTTATATGTATGGATTCTGTAACCATGTTCTAGAACTAAACCCCATTTAGGGTGAGGGATGAAGCCTATTTGGGGGATGGATTTGTATTTTATGGATTGATTGGTGTTGAATGAAAGTTCTTGGGTTATGTTTATCTTTCTTGCATTTTACTATTGTCTCTATGCTTGATCACCATAGATGTAGTCTTAAGAATCATATGATTAACTGAAAGGTGAAATATGATTTATTCACTAGGAAGATAAACACATTAGATTTAGAGATAGAAATATCCCAAACTAGTGCGATAACTTATAGTTGTTTATACTTATTGAATTTGACTGGTTAGGTTTCACATTAGGAGATGGTAATCAACTAGTTAGGTATTCTTATATATCTTGAGAGAAAATATAAGTAAAGTGGTGCAATTGTTATTATAACCTATCATTCAATCAATTTCATAATTTATTGATCGATCTCTTAAATGGGTGAACCCCAACGCCCTAATTCTAAATCATCAAATTACTCTTGTTTGTTATTTCCAATATTTACAATTTACTGTCTACCCAATTCCAATCATCTTTTAAGTTTATTGCCACTTTTGTTAAAGTAATTAGGATTAATACAGTAGTGAGTATCTTAGTCATTGTGGGAGATGACCTTGGAATACTCAGTTTGTAGGTACTAGGAGTGACTCTATGCACTCGTAGATTGTTACAACCAAGTTTTTTATACCGTTACCGGGGACCTAATTTCTATTTGCTACCATTAATTTTAGTTATATTTTTATTATTTATTACCCTAAGTTTTCTACCATAAATTAATTATAACCGCTTTCTCTTTGTTTGATTTCAGGGGCTGCATGCACTTAAGACATTTAAGAAATTTGAACAACAATTAGCTGATTGAATTAAATTCTGAAATTAAATACACTTGTAGGAGGAACAATGCCCAAAGAAGAAGAGAGATGGCCAACAATAATCAAATCCGATTCTGCATGAGGAACAAAATATCAGGAACTAACAATTCCATAAAGGAAATCAAGCTGAACCGATTGTTGTTAATCCTACAATAAGAAGAATTTGAGATTATCAAATGCCATTTATTGTTGGCAACCCCTCCTCCATTCGATTGACTGCAGTAGTAAGGAATTATGAGTTAAATCAGATTCATCTATCTATGTTGTCACAATTTAATGGAGCCAAGTGAAGATGCTCTAACCTTCATAAGAGATTTCTATGCGACAGTTCAAACTCTTCCATTGTATGGATTGTCTGAAGATGAGTTAAGGCTAAGGTGTTTTCCCTATTACATGAAGGGATTAGCAAGAAATTGGTTATTAAGTTTGGAGGTAGATTCCATAGATACTTGGGACAACGTGATGGAGACTTTCATGATAAAGTGGTACCCAACCGATAAAACCCTTGAACTCAGGAAGATGATACATTGGTTTTTGCAGAAAGGAGAAAAATTTCATGAAGCATGGGATCGATTTAATGATCTCCTTAACCAATGTCCCCACTATGGATTCAATACATACTTGTTGACCCAGCTCTTCTACTATGGTCTTACCGATCACAATCAAACTTTGGTGGGAATATTAGTAATCTGAGTTCCCAAGAATTATGGAATATTTTCAAAAAGGTTTCTGAGAATTCACATTGTAAGGTGACTAGGAGCAACGCTGTAACTCTTAATAAAGTGGGTTCTAAACCTGACATGGCCTACCAAGTTGCTGAGATCAATAAGAAGTTGAATTGTTGATGAACAACAACAAGTCTAGTAAGGATCCTTATACTCTTTGTGGTAGATTTGGGCATACTGTAGCTGGTTGTATGAACATTGAGCCAATAATGACAGAGGAAGAGGTGAACTATGTAAACAATGGCAGACAAGGTCGGAGATTTGATCCTTTCTTGAACACCTACAATCAAGGTTGGAAGTTTCATCTGAAATTTTCATGAAAAAATCAAGGGGCTACAAAACCAATGGGACCACCTGGGTTCCAAGCACCACCAAAATTGCAGTATTCACCTCCCTCATGTTCTGTGCAACAATAATTCCCTTCTCTTTGGGAGAAAAAAGTAGATAGGCTTGAAGATATGTCTACTCAACTTATGAGCAAGATGAATCAAAGTGCTCCTGCTAGCTCTCAAGCTATGAATAGAATGGAGCAGAACATTCAATCCAACCAAGCTGTCATTAGAAATTTAGAGGTGCAAATCGATCAAGTGGCAAAAGAGGTGAGTAAAAAGGATAAGGGGAAGCTGCCTAGCAATACTCAAGTGAATCCGAAATAAAATTGTATGGCAATTATTCTAAGTAGTGGTAAGGTGGTAGAAGGTGTGGTTCCTAAAGAGAAGGAAGATAAAGAAAATGAAGCCAAGGATGCTAAAAGTGTGAATTTTGGTGAAAACGAAGAGCCAAAAGAAACCACACCAAAGAAACAGTTTGCACCAATTTCATAATTTTCCTTTGTAGCAGCCATACCATACCCTCAAAGAGTCAAGAAGAAGCATGATGATTCCAGATTTCAGAAATTCCTTGATCTTTTTAAGAAAATTCAAATCAACATCACTTTTATAGAAGCCCTTATTGAAATGCCTGCTTATACCAAGTTCTTAAAGGAAATCATCTCCAACAAAAAGAAGCTTGATAATTTTGATACAGTAGCCTTAACTGAGGAGTGTAGTTCTATTTTACAGAGTAAACTACCCCCTAAGTTAAAGGATCCAGGGAGTTTCACCGTTCCTTGTCACTTTGGTGAATCTAACATTTTCCGGTGCTTATATGACCTAGATGCAAGCATTAATCTTATTCCTTTGTCTCTCAATAACAGGCTTAGAATTGGTGAACTCAAACTAACTAAAATTTCATTGCAACTCGCTAATAGATCAATTCGATAGCCTATTGGTAGAGTTGAGGACTTACTGGTGGAAGTTGGTAAGCTTATAATTCCAGCTGATTTTATTATGCTTAAAATGGATTTTGATATGCTGATTTTAGGAAGACCATTCTTAGCCACTGGTGAAGCATTGATTGATGTTCCTAATGGTAAGCTGACCTTAAGAATTGGTGATGAGGAAGAGGTGTTTAACATTTTCAAGGTTTTAAAGGGTCCCTTTTTCGATGAAGTCATCTATGGAGTAGAAGTAATTGATTCTCTTACATTTGAATCTATTCCTAAATTAATGTATGATGATGCCTTAGAAATATGCCTAGCTTTAGGAATAGATGAGAATGAATTGGATGATGAGCTAGTAGACTATGCATATAGATTGCAAGATAATGGTTGTAGGTATAGACCCCAAATTGAAGAATTGGGCCCTCCCAAACCCAAATTGTTACCTTCCATATTAAGCCCACCAAAACCTGAAACAGCTGCCAATTCATTTGATATATGCATTCATGAGATAATCAAATACATATCCAGTTATTATTTCTTCTTCTTTGGATTCCTTACAAGAAAGGAAGTTATTAAGGGTGTTACGTGAACATGAATTGGCTATTACTTGGAATATTGTTGATATAAAGGGAACTAGCCCTTCTATTTGTGTTCACAGAATTTTAATAGAGGAAAACCACAAACCTAGTATGGAAAATCAGAGAAGACTCTATCCTAACATGAAGGAAGTTATGCGATTTGAGGTACTTAAATTACTTGATGCAGGAATTATCTATCCTATTTTTGATAGCTCTTGGATAAGTCCTGTGTAGGTGGTGCCAAAGAAAGGTGGCATGATGTCATATCTAATAATAGTAATGAGTTAATTTCTACTAGGGTTGTGACAAAGTGGAGGGTCTACATAGATTATAGTAAACTAAATGCAGCAACTAGCAACAATCACTTCCCTCTCCCCTTTATTAATGTTGGAAAGATTTGCATATCATAGGATGCCTTTCGATTTGTGCAATGCTCCTGACACTTTTCAACACTGCGTGATGTCTATATTCTCCAACATGGTGGAGAATATGATTGAGGTATTTATGGACAGCTTTTGTATTTTTGGTTCTTCTTTTGATGCATGTCTATTTAATCTAAAACAAGTTCTACAAAGGTGTGAAGAATCCATTCTCGTGCTGAATTGGGAAAAGTGTCATTTTATGGTACAAGAAGGAATTGTCCTAGGCCACAAAATTTCAAATAATGGAATAGAGGTGAATCTTGCAAAAATTGAAATCATTAATAAATTACCACCCCCCAATTCAGTTAGAGCAATAAGGATTTTTCTTAGGCATATAGGGTTCCATCGCAGATTTATTAAATATTTTTTCAAGATTTCTAAACCATTTTGTGCTTTGTTACAAAAGGAAGTTCCTTATGAATTTACTGATGAATGTCTTGATGCTTTCAACAGGTTAAAAAAGGAACTTACCTTAGCTCCTATAATGGCCACATCGAATTGGGATCTCCTTTTTGAGCTCATGTGTGATGCTAGTGATTATAAACTTGGGGTTGTCTTAGGACAAAAACAGGATAAGAAATTACATATCATTTACTATGCTAGCAAAGTTCTTAATGATGCTCAAATTAATTACGCTACAACAGAGAAGGAATCGCTAGCAATAGTTTTTGCATTTGATAAATTTAAATCTCATCTTGTTAGGTCCAAAGTTTGAATAGATTGTTGAGACCCGTTTTCGGAACCCAACCTCGGAATCATAAATCGAAAACAAAGTGGCGAAAACAAATCAAAACCGGAATCCATGAAATCAAATCGGATCAAAAGCGAAGGAATCAAAAGCAAATCGAATGGCTCGGAATCAAAGAAAACCAAACGATTCAATCAAGCCGAAAGTCAAGTTCCGACATCTAAGAATGCAAAATTTTTAAACAAACAAACGTGTCATGTTGGAAACTATAAGACAATCTATCCAATTTGGTATATTTTTTTTTCTTTTTAATTTTACTCATCTTTATTCAAAGCAATACACTTTTTCAATTGAAAAATCATCCATCCCTCAATACATTTAACTCTTCAACATCAATCAAATCTCATCAATTTAAACATAATCTTAGTTTT
>JANIJH010000004.1:35882594-35897148 GCA_024520975.1 Erythroxylum areolatum
TTCATTTTTGCTTTCATTATACTTCCAACTTTCACCTTAATTTTCCCATTTCAAAATCTCTTATCCACCAAAAACACTAAAGCAAAATATGAATCTATCCACATTTCTTATTTATTAGTTATAGTCTTCTAAGAAAAGTTCAGGGTCCAATAGCTTTGACCCAAGTCTATTGTTCATGAAGATGAAACAATAGTTCAATCTTCTGATGTACAAGAAGATTGTAGGTCAAGTAGGATACATCATGTTCCTGAGAGATACGGATTTCTTATAAGTGAACTTAACGACATACTGCTCATAGAAGATGATGAGCCTACTACCTATAAAGAGGTTCTAAAGAGTTCAGAATCTGACAAATGACTTCAAGCTATGAAATCCAAAATGGATTCCATGTGTGAAAACCAAGTATGGACTTTGGTTGACCCACTCAAAGGGATAAAACCCATAGGATGCAAATGGGTTTTCAAGAAGAAAACTGATATGGAGGGTAATATAGTTACCCATAAAGCTAGGCTTGTAATTAAAGGTTATCATCAAAGGCAAGGTGTTATCTATGACAAAACGTTTAGCCTGGTAGCTATACTTAAATCCATTAGGATACTCCTAGCCATTGTTACTCATTATGATTATGAAATACGAAAAATGGATGTGAAGACGGCTTTTCTTAATGGAAACCTAATCGAGGATATGTATATATATATGACATAACCTGATGGTTTTATATCCATGAATGGAGAAAAGGTATGCAAGCTTCAGAAATCTATTTATGGATTGAATTAAGCATCTAGGAATCGGAATATCCAATTTGATGAGACGATTAAAGAGTTTGGTTTCTCACAAAATCTGGACGAGCCTTGTGTGTATAAGAAGGTTAGTAGGAGTGTAATCATATTCCTTGCAATGTATGTAGATGACATATTGCTAATAGGAAATGAAGTCTCTGGTTTGCAATCAGTCAAATTTTGGTTAGCTAAGAACTTCTCTATGAAAGATCTTGGAGAAGCAACTTATATTTTAGGGATAAGGATCTACAGAGATAGATCTTAGAGCTTGCTTGGTCTTTCTCAGTCTATATATATAGACAAGATGTTAAAGAGGTTTAGCATGGAGTAGTACAAGAGAGGTTATCTTCCCATGGTACATGGGATTACACTCTCTAAATCTATGTGTCCAAAGACCTAAGATGAGAGGACTTATATGAGTTTTGATTCCTTATGCTTCGACTATAGGATCAATCATGTATGCTATGTTATATACTAGACTGGATATATCATATGCTCTAAGTGTTACGAGCAGATACTAGTCGGACCTTAGTGAGGGTCATTAGGTGGCTGTTAAGAATATCCTTAAGTACTTGAGAACAACTAAGGATATATTCTTAGTATATGAAGAAGGTGATATTGTGGTAAGTGAATATAATGATGCTAGTTTCCAATCTGATAGGGATAACTCAGGATCCCATTCTAGATATGTATTCACACTGAATGATGGTATAGTCAGTTAGAAAAGCTCCAAACAAGAGACGACTGTAGATTCGACGACAGAGGCAAAGTACATTGCAACTTCAGAAGTGGCAAAGGAAGTGGTTTGGATCAAGAAGTTCATCATAGAACTTGGTGTGGTTATGAGCATCACTGACCTAGTGCAGTTGTATTGTGACAACAACGGGGCTATAGTGCAAGCGAAGGAGTCGAGGTCTCATCAGAAGCCCAAACATGTAATCAGGTGCTACCATTTGATTAGAGAAATCATTGGTAGAAATGATGTCAAGATAGAGAGAGTTCCCACCTATCAGAATATAGTTGATCCATTGATTAAGCCTATTTCCTAAAAGAGTTTTGTGTCACATGAACACATATATGGTATTAGATATCAAGGCGATTAACTTTAGTGTAAGTGGGAGTTTGTTAGAGAAGTGCTCTAAAGGCAATTACCTTTGGCACTTGTTGTACAAATCATTTTATGATTAATAAAGACATTTTTCATTATTTCGATGTTCATACATTTATGAATTTGATGTTGATCTTAAATTGATTTTAATGAAGTCCTTGATACAAAACATAGCATAGAGGAAATCGCGATGAGATCATGATAATGAGATTCCTATCATGTGTAATTATGCTAGTATCTAAACTTTACCTAGTCATAGGATTAATGAGATGTAATATCATTAATCCGGATAGACTAGCACATGTTATACTCCTTGATTGGAAGTTGTAGACATGAGTTATTTAGAGTTAACATGTGGATGCTTACTAAGGGTAGTAAGTACATTGGATTAAACTACTATAAGACAATCATATGGATATTTTATTCCAGTGTCAATGATAGTCTCATCATAGCAATGGTGTAAATATCTTTTGCCTTGAGATCCTCAAAGATATCTCAGATACTGATCCTATGCTTTGACTTCATTCATTAGTGCCTTTAAGGGTTACTCATAAGGTGGTGATTGGGTACAACTTAAGGTATTAGGTGGTAATTGAGTAGCCAATAAAGGATTCACCACTCTTGATAGAAGTAGATGATATCCATGGCCTCTTATCAGGATCATTACTCGAGAGTTTCTGGCTAGAGCAGATATGTGTCATGAAGAGAGTCTTTAATGATACATAAAGTAATGAGATCCTCAAGACAAGATCTAATATTACTTGGACTAGATGTGACGTAGTTATTCTAGTGGGAGTTGACATTTAACCATACACTAAACCAAGTGGGGTATAGATTGTTGGATCCCATTTTCGGAGCTCAACATTAGATTCGTAAGAACGTGAGCATGGAGGAAGACTTGGGATTTGAAGCTCAAACCCTTCAGAAGCAAGGCGGGTTCACCACAATGAACTATTGTTTTGTCGTGGCAAACATATGGGAGAAATCTCTCATGTTCCCTTCGGGTTAATTATGCCACAACGAATGATTGTACTTCGCCATGAAAAATCTTGGAAATTATCTTCACCGCAGCGAAGTCGCCGCATGAAGATAAAACATCTTCGCGTCGAATACACCGTGGCGAACTCTTAACTTCGCCACGGTGAAACCCACTGAAACAGAACCCAAAACCCTTCACAACCTACCTTATTTAATGCATACTTAAATTCTTTCAACCACCCTCATTTATTCAATCCCAAGGACAAAATACACATAAACACAAGCAACTTTCCAAATTCTTAATCTCATTGTAAATCGATTGTAATGCGAAATGTTTGAAAGCTAAAAGCAACATCAACCTTATTTCATTAATATCTAAAAGAAGAGTTTTACAAAGCTTTAATGGGCATTTCAAGCTACATTACAACATGATCCAAAAACACATAGTTTACAAAAATTAAGATTTCTTAAAATGCCACTAAAGCCTTGTTTTACAAAAACTAACTTCAAAAGCAAAAATAAGCCTAGACGGAGTGATGCCTTGACTTTTGATTATTCAATCTCTTGCTCCTCACCTAAGGATAGGACAGAATGGGCGGGGGTGAGCTTAAAGCTTGTGAGTAATAATTTTATAACCAGTAACAAGCAAAGCCATTGAAATACTTATTTCCATTGTAAAAAAACTCACATTTAATTACAAAGCACATATTTCTCAAATTCTCGACTAAATTCTTAAGAATGCAAATCAAGTATGCATCAATCTTGTCAACATATCATGAGCACATAAGCACATCAAAATAGTTTGGAAGGTCCATAAACAAAACGAACTTACACATTCCCATATAATAATCCTGTGTAGTCATAAACAGAACGAACTAACTCAATCCCACATAGTGGTTTTGTGTAGTCGTAAATATGAGGGAGTCCATGAAGGAGCTCTATGTCACTAGCGAGCAGGCGAGAGAAGCCTTTAGTTGAAATACACTTGACATATAGAATGGACCAAACCAACCAATCCAAACCCACATAACATGAATCTCAAAACTTGTAAACTTGCTGCCTAAACTGACACATTTTCAAAACTTGATTTTTCAAACATAATATCTTTTCAAAAATCATTTTCACATTCCTTTCATAATTCCTCAACACAATATGCTCATACCAAACACATAACACTTTTTCAAAGCATTCAAAGAGTTATAATGTGTATTCATAAAATAGTTGAAATCATTTATTTCCATCATTTGAAAGAAAAGATTAGTAGCCTATTACTTAATTATAAAATTGTAACCCACCTTGAAATCCTTGCTTAAGAAATTGGCCTAAGGATGTCTTTCCTCTTGCTGCTCTTGCCTCTCTTGATCTCCTTCTTGATTTCCTTTAACAATAACAAAATCCCAATTCAATGGGAATTCCAGTTTGACAACCCTAAGAAAATACATTCACTAAAATGATTTTAGAGTACTTAAACCTATGAATTTCCTAAGCTTCATGAACCAAAACCCTTCCATAAATTCAAACCTTTGAATTTTCCATGATCATTATGATCAAGTAAATAACAAAATTTGATAATAGTTTCATCTAGAAAAATGTTCTCCATTGTCTTAAGCTTCAAATAACGCTAAAATCATTTGGTTCAGTACTCTAAAAGTTATAGCCCAAACATTTTTGGGCTGTTCTTATACTAAAACAGCATTCTATATTCAACTTCCATTCAAAAATTGAAATCTTTATAGACCAAATTAGAACTCCATTTAGTCCTATATCTCTAGTTTACTCCAAATTAAAAATCATCTCATTTGAATAACTACACAAAAATTTATGCCTAAAAACCAAAGCATGCTTTGTGTAGGAAAGTTGACTTCGTTGCGGCGAAACCCAGAAAGTTCGCCACGGCAAACTTTTACAGAAACCTACTCCGAAAACCTATTTTGCTACATTTTCCATCTTTTTACTTCCCACTTTTCACATATAACCCATCTTAAACCTAAACCATCTCTTCTAATTCATTTTCAACTTCATTTCAACCTAATATCATTTACAAATACATCATGATCTTTCTTTGATCATTAACCCAAAAAGAAAACATTTGCCTATATCATTCATCAACAACTTCCCACACATATTTAGCTTTATTTGAGTTTCATTTAACCATACCCATGAAATTTAAAGCATAACTTACTTGTTAAAGCTTCAAAATTTTCAAACTCTTCAAGATCTCCACAAACCCTAGCTTTTCTCTTCTTTTCCTCTCCTTCCACGACACTCTCCTTCTTTCTCTCTTCTCACTCATAATTTTTCTTCTTCTACACTCTTAATAATCATAAAATGTCCCTTTTGCCCTCCAATATAAGCCTTTTGTCTTTTAACCTTTAGTGAATTGCCAATTTTGCCCTTGATACATTCTTATAATATTAATACATTAATTCCATCAATCCATGCAATAAATCCTCCCAACATTGACATACTAATTAAACTCTAAATAAAATGATTTATCTAGCAAGACCACAAAATTTATTCAAATCATACTTAATAAGATAAATAAAAAGAATTCATGGCCCAACAGTTAACCTAGATGTTTCTCACTATGATTGAACTGTTTTTGGTTAACTTTCAATTATTGAACTGTGACTTATATGATTGCTATGATTCCAGACATTGTTGGTCTGAGGAGTTTGATACTTGGGACTGTATGCGGAAGTGTCTTCAAATTGTATATGTAATATGGAATGAGTATTGAATGTTAAATGCTAAAATTAGATCCGAAGAATGTGATGAATGATATGAGCACATTGAATGAAAAGTATTGATATCCTATTATGTGAATTGATGCATTCCATTACATGACATGCATGATCAAATAAAGGAGTTATGACTGGAGTGACCAACGTGAAATAGAGCTTTAAATTCAAGAATTGTGCACAAAGAGCCACAAGCTCAGTTAGTAATGAGCTTGGTATCCACAACAGATACGGGATAGTAAATGAAATGAGCCTCGTATCCACAATGGATATGGTATAGTAAATAGGCGCTCGGTCATAACAAAGTAAAATGAAAATGGAGTCACATGTGTATTTGCATATATATAACTTTACATTAATCATATGAATGATTGAGATAAATTAATGGATTGTTATGAAATAGTGTTGTGAAATGTTTGTATACATGTTAAACTTGTACTTGTTGAAATATAACAAAATGTGATATGGGATCTGATACTAGATAATGTGTTTAACTTCTTGAAATTGGTTATATAATTGACATTTGTGTTCTGACTGGAGTGAGTACATCAATAATAGTTCACTCACTAAGTTCGCAAACTCATCAAAATTGCAACATTGATTTTCAAGCACAAAGGAGTTCTAGCTTTTAAGGCAACCAAGTAAAATTCTTGTATTGATATTTTGAGAACAAGTATGGCTCAAAGGTTTGGTCAGCTAATATCTGAGGAGTCTAGTTATGATGTGTTTGTTTAGCTTCTCATTTCATGTTAAACATGTTGTATGGAGTTGTAAACTCTCAAATGTTATGTAATGTAAATACACGGAAATGAATTGTAATGGTACAATATAAGTAAGTTTATTTTGTGAATGAAATGAGGAGATTTGATCATTTTGAATACTTATGTTTTATGTGATGCCATAATAAGTTAACGTGATTGTTCTAACATGTCATTCTCATAGGGTATGTTCTCGAATGTCTTCTAAATGTTCGGGCATATACTCTACGAAAGTGGTATGTTACAATTTTGATACCAGAACATGGTTTGGCATCTATAGCGACATATATAAGTATTTAAACCTGACATAAAGTAAGAGACACATATAGTGATCACACTTATTGCTTGTTTTAGGTCATCTGCTATAAGAGATCGAGTCGCAAAATTAACTGACCTTGAGTCTATAAGAGTCAATAAAGAGTTTCCAGTACCCCAGTCTGACCAAATGCCTCAAAGGAGTCCTGAGAGGAGAGAAAGGAGGTATGATAAATTTAGGAAGTAGGGGTTGTAGACTTCTATGAAAGTATAGACCCTACTGAAGGAGAAGGTTGGCTTGAGAGAATAGATTGACTACGCAATTTTGTTACTTCAAGGTCCGGTTTATCAGTGGTGGAAGACTATTCTTGGCAATTCCACTCAACCATGTAGACTGACATGAGAAGACCTTCTAAAGGTCTTTAAGGAGAGCTATATGCCAAATATCTACTTGGATAGAAAAATGAAAGAGTTTCTTGATCTAAAATAGGGAAATCTCACTGTAGTCGAGTATGAGGTGCGGTTTAATGAATTAATATGGTATGCTACTGCTTTGATTCTGACTAAGGAGGATAAATGTAGGTGGTTTGAGGATGAACTAAATATAGAGATTAGGACAAGATTGACTATTACCAATCTGAGTAGTTTTACTGAGCTGCGAGGTACTTCAATCCAAATTGAACAGTTACTGAAGGATGGACAAAGAGAGTATAGGCAGGAGTTCAGAATTAAGAGGCATAGTGAGTCTCAAGTTGATTCTGGCAGGAGATTCAGTAAATGTCATAATAGATCATTTCGATCACAGAATAGATTGAGATAGACAAGGTTTAGATCGAGATGCATTTTTGTTCATGTTGGTAGTGGTAGAGGTCAAGAATTTAGAGGACAAACACAACAGATGCCTAGATGTGAGAATTATGGAAAGAAATATGGTGGAGAATATTGGAAGATATCGGGAGATTGCTTGCGTTACGGCTCTTTTGAGCATCAGATTAGAGAATGCCCCATTATTTTGGGAGCACAGTCTGGAGTGAGAAGAGGATCAGTAACTGAGACGACTTTCCAGCAAAGTAGAGCTAGTAGAGCAAGACAAAGAGGCATAGGTAGGGGTAGAACAAGTTCAGCAAGTCCTAATGTTAGGATTAAGGTGCAGAGTAACCAACCACAATCCCAGGGCAGGATCTTTGGTATTATGAGACAAGAGGCACATAATTGTCTACATGTTGTTGCAAGTGTGTTATATGTCTTTCAATCTGAGGCATTTGCATTGTTAGATCTAGGATCTACGCATTCATTTATCACATCATATTTGGCATCTAAACTACATTATGTGTGAGAGATGTTGAAATGTGACTTAAAGGTGAGTACACCAATAGGTAGTACTACAGTGATTGGAGAAGTGTGTAAATTATTCGGGTTGACCAGGCTGAGTTGAAAGTTGATTTGATAGTACTACAATTAAAAGAGATAGATCTCATCTTAGGTATGGATTGGCGTACTACTCATAGGGTTGTAATGAATTGTTATATTAAAGAAGTCATTCTTAAACCTCCTAATCAACCAAGATTAATATTTTGAGGTATTAGTCAAGCAGTGCCAGCTAGATTGATTTCATCAATGAGTGCTTTTAGGTTGATTCAAAGTGGATGTAGGGCTTATCTAGCTCAGGTGACTGATACTCGAATTGAGCAAACAGTACAAGATATTCCTATTATTAAGGATTTTCTAGATGTTTTTCCTACTGAATTATCGGGATTACCCCCAGATAGGGAAGCATAGTTCACTATTGACCTTATTCTAGGTACTACTCTTATATATATTCCTCTGTATAGGAAGATACTTGTGGAACTTAAGGAACTTAAGACTCAATTGTATGAGTTGTTGGATAAGGGCTTTATTAGGCCTAGTGTGTCACCTTAGGGAGCTCCAATGTTATTTATGAAGAAGAAAGATGAGACTTTGAGATTATACATTGATTATAGACAACTGAATCAAGTGACAGCGAAGAATAACTATCCCTTACCAAGAATAGATGATTTACTTGATCAGTTAAAGGGAGCTAAGGTGTTTACTAAACTGGATTTAAGGTCAGGGTATTACCAGTTAAAAATAGTAGAAGCTGATGTACCAAAGAATGCATTCAGAACCAGATATAGGCACTTTGAGTTTTTGGTGATGCCTTTTAGGTTGACAAATGCTCCGATAGCCCTTATGACATTGATGAATAAGATATTTTATCCTTACTTAAATCACTTTATGATTGTATTCATGCTGATATTTTGGTTTACTCGAAGAGTAGAGAGGAACATTATGAGAATTTGAGGTTAGTCTTACAGATAAGGAGAGAGAAGCAATTGTATGCTAAGTTCAGTAAGTGTGAATTTTGGCTTGATCAAGTGGTGTTCTTGGGTCACATAGTATTTAGAAACAACATATAAGTAGGCCTAAAGAAAGTTGAGGTAGTAATGAAGTAGGAAGCCCCTAGAAATGTATTTGAGATTTAGAGTTTTCTTGGGCTAGTAGGTTATTATAGGAGGTTTATAGAGGGGTTTTCATTAATCTCAACCCCTTTGACAAAGCTTCTAAAGAAGAATGTACATTTCTAATGGACTAATGAATGCCGAAGGAGTTTTGAGGAATTAAAATATCAATTAACTACTACACCGGTGTTAGCTATTCCATCTAGATCTGGAGGATATATTGTGTATAGTGATTGTTCACACCAGAGATTAGGATATGTTCTGATGTAGTATGGTAGAGTTATTGCGTATACATCGAGATAGTTAAGGTCTCATAAATTCAACTATTCGGTTCATAATTTAGAACTTGTTGTAGTGGTGTTTACTTTGAAGATTTAGAGACATTATTTATATAGTGAAACATTTCAGATATTTATAGATCATAGAAGTTTGAAATATTTGTTGAATCAGAAAGAGCTTAATATGAGACAAAGGAGGTTAATTGAATTAATTAAGGATTATGATTGTACGATTGAATACCATCCAGGTAAGGCTAATGTTTTAGCTGATGCATTCAGTAGGAAATCTAATAGCAGTGTAGCACTAATTCAAACACCCAGGTTACCAAACCTAGTTTAACTGAGAGCATTAAATGTTAAGCTAAGTTTGAGGCAGAATGAAGCATTGTTAGCTATGTTGAAGCTTAGATCAGTGTTGCATGAAAGGATCAGGAAAGTTCAAAGCAAGGATCTAGAATTAAGGAAGTTATTTGAGAAGTTGAAACAGAACTCGAATGTTGAGTTTGAGTTGAGAGATAGCACATTATAGTTGAAGCAGAGATTAAATGTAGTTGATGTTGATGATTTGAAGAAAGAAATTTTAGAGGAAGCTCATATGACAGCTTATGTTATGCATCCTGGTACCACCAAGAAGTACAGTACTATGAAACAACATTTTTGTGGCTAGGGATGAAGAAACAAGTGGCTAAGTTTGTTGCTAAATGTTTGACATGCTAACAAGTTAAGGTAGAGCATCAGGCTTCAATTGGGAAGTTACAGTTAGTACCTATTTCGGAGTGGAAATGGGAGATGATTACAATAGATTTCATTATGGGTTTGCTGAGGACTCCGAGGCAATATGATGATATATGGGTCATTGTTAACCGATTAACAAAATTGGCACATTTCTTACTTACACGAGAGAATAACACACTGGATTAGTTAGCTTAAAGGTATATTAATGAGATAGTGAGATTACATGGAGTTCCAATATCAACTGTATCAGACCGAGATCCCAGATTTACTTATAGATTTTGGGGCAGTTTACAAACATCATTGTGTACAAAGTTAAATTTTAGAACAACATTTCATCCTTAGATAGACAGACAGCGTAAGAGGATAATTAAGATTGTTGAGGATATGCTCAGAGCTTGTATTTTGGAGTTTCAAAGAGCATAAGATCAATATGTAGCTCTCATTGAATTTGCATACAATAATCATTATCACAGTAGTATTGGTATGGCTCCATATGAAGCATCATATGGCAGAAATTGTCAATCGCCTTTATATTAGGATGAAGAGGGCCTAAGAATTGTTGAAGGCCTAGAGTTGATTCAAGATACCGTTGATAAGGTAAAATTTATCCGTAGTAGGTTCAAGGCAGCTCAAGACAGGTAGAAGAATTATGTGGATTAGCACCGGAGGGATATGGAGTATCCAGTGGGAGATAAGGTATTTTTAAGAGTGACACCTTGGCAAGGAGTGCTGAGGTTCGGTAAAAAGGGAAAGCTAAGCCTTATATATATTGGTCCTTATGAGATTACTAAAAGAATAGGACCATTGGCTTACAAGTTAGCATTACCACCAGAGATGTCTTAGATTCACAATGTGTTCCACGTTAGTATGCTCAGGAGATATAGGTCAGATCCAACACATGTATTACGAACACAAGAAGTTGAAATTGAAACTAATTTGAGTTATGTAGAGGAATTGGTCAAAATAGTTAGATATCAGACTAAGCAATTGAGAAACCGAGTAATCCTATTGGTTAAAATCCTTTAGAGGAATCATTCGAGAGAAGAATCCATATGCGAGACTGAGGAGAACATAAGGAATTAGTACCTCCGTCTATTTTATCAATCAGGTAAGAATTTTGAGGACAAAATTTCTTAAGGGGGAGAATTGTAATAGTAGGTTTCCATACTAAGGGTTAGAGCCTTAGATTATTGCATATGAGTCATATTATTTGAGAATTTATGAAATGCATTTCATTTACATGCATAATATTCGCATACACACATTAATAATGATTTAGAAAACATTACAAAGATTGTGTGTGCACTCAATTGATATGTTCTGGGGTATGAAAGGTTTAAAATGATTGTGTGTAAATTGTGTATTGCTTATGTCTTGAATTTTGGTTTGGTAGATTATAATTAGTAAATTTCGAATTAATTGTTACAATTGGAAAATTGATGAATTAAATGTGCATTTAGTTTAGGAAAAATGACAAATTGACACATGGAAATTTAGGATGACTAAGCCTATGAAATAAGTTACACATGGCTGTAGAATTGAGTGACATTTGGCATAAATAATTAAGTGACAAATGGCTTAAGATTTAGGTGACAAATGGTAGCATGAATAGAGGACATGTAGCTGGACTAGACTCTTAACAAGTGTCCTAACACTAACCACACCATACGACACACACATGGCAAGTTGCTTCATTTCTAACTTTCTGCTGAAACTCTCATCTTCTTCTTCTCTCACAACCGAAAGCTTGCTCCTCTGTACATCTCTGCATTTTGCCTAAGTTTTGTTCAATAGCCACACCAAAATCCGTGCTTTTACCTTCATAAATATAATTATAGAACCACATCATTGTTCTACATGATATTGTCTTTTTATCATTGCTGAAAACCCATCCAATTCCCATCTTGTATTTGAGATGGTCTTGTATGCATAAGGCAAAGTAGACTTGATGAATTGAGGTGGAACTTGAGTTAAATAAGTAAGTAAAGTACTGATATTTGTGGCATGTTGTAATAGAAAGTTTATGGTGATTGAATTGGGATGGATAGCATGTAGTGTTAATGATGAAGTGTGCTGGAAAATGATACATGAATTGGATACTTTTCTGTTTTGGTTTTGATGAATGAGAACTGTAGGTTATAAGTTGCTATATGGATGATTTAGATTGACAATTGAAGTTTAAATGAAGGTGAATTTATGCTAAAGAAAGGTGTTAGTGAAGTGTTCTTAAATTTAGAAGAAAAAAAAAACTAGGACTACATATATGATGAGATTAAGTGAATGAAAGTTTCTATTTTGTTTTTGTATGTATGATAGATAAATAGTTTATGAGCTACCAATTGCATGATTTTGGGTTAGAATTGGAGATCAAATTGATGAGGAATTGAAGTATAATTAAGGTATAATTAATGGACTAATATGAAGATGTTTTGAATTTGGTATGAAGGTATTAGAATATGGAGAAATTGAAGGAAAATGGAGAGTGAACATAAAGTTCACTCATTCCACGATCATGGGAAAGTCCTCCATGATCGTAGGCAATGCTTTGAAATGAATTTTTTTTTGTTTTGTGTGATTGCTGAATCAACTAAGGATAAGTTACTTTACTTTGGTGTATTAGGACTCAATTAAGGCCTGAAATGAACCTAGATTGATGTTTGATTAATTGGTTAAGGGTTTGAAAAGTTTAGGTTGTTAATTGATGTTTTAACTTAAGGAATGGATTGTTTTTAAATCAATATATCTAAAATCTGGAATGTATGTGTAATATCCCACTTCTATAGAGCACATACTCAACATTTCAAAGAACATTTGAGCATATACCCAACAGAAGCGGCATGTTAGAGCAGTCACATCACTTATCGTGGCATCACATAGAATATAAACATTTCCTAAAAACTAAGTTATATCATTTCATTCATAAACATAAGCATATATTGTCATTACATTCCTTGCATTTGATTCATAAACATAAATATCCATTGTGTTATTACACTCATAATTCCTGTTTATACAATACATGACATGTCAAAGTTCGCAACTCTATACAATGTGTGTAAAATAAAACTAGGTACTGGACAAAAATATTCTATTTAGATGCTTCAGTATCAGCTAACCAGACCTTTGAGCTATTCTTAGTTCTAAAATGGACAATGCTAGATTGCTACTAGATTGTCTTAAAAACTAGGTTATCCCGGTACATGAAAATCAATGATGCAATTTTGATGAGGTTGCAAACTCAGTGAGTGAACTATCATCGACGTGTTCATTCAAGTCAGGACACTATATCGCAAACATATATAATCCAAGTTCTCAAACAGATTACAAACACATATAATCCAAGTTCTCAAACAGATCACATTATTTAAAATCAAATCCTAATTATCACATCATTTAATTGTCTACCAAATCACAATATATGTATCTCACATTTTAACAAACACATTGGGAACACTAAAATTTTATATTACTATTTTAACATAATTCAGTAAATTCCTCACAACAGTTCACATAACACATACATGATATATAAGTGTGTGTGTGTGTGTGTGTGTGTGTGCAAATGCACCTGTGACTCTATTTTCTTTCTTAATTTTGTTGTGACTGAGCATTTATTTAACTATCCCGTATTTGTTGCAGATACCGGGCTCATTTCAAATGTTGTCCTGTACCTATTGTAGATATCAAGCTCATTAATCGTTGAGCCTGTGGCTCTATGAGCACATTTTTTAGCTCTAAGCTCCTTTTTCACTTTAGTCACTCTGGTCCTAACCAATTATCTGATCATGTATATCAATGTCATGACATGCATCATTTCACATAATATGCTAGTAGTCAATGTCATCCAGTGTACATAGTCATTTATCACATTCATCGGACCCAAGTTTGGCATTCAACATTCAATTGAGCATTTATTTCTCACATTTACATACATGTAGTTAAAACTCCCAATACAGTCCCGAATATTGAACTCCTTAGACAATCAATTGTCTGGAATCATCAATATCACAATCATATCCAAATCATTTCAATATATATAGATATAAGGATTAAACAAAACAAAAAAACAATTCAAACATAAGCACATATCTAATTGAGATCACACATCTAAGTTACTCAGTTTATTCTAGATTAGTTATATCCTTAACGATCTGGTAATATCTGGATGCTATCAATCAATTTGTGTAACTATATCATACAATACACACATATTTACACATTACTAACTTATTTAATCAAATAAGTGCTCAATCTTATACATGTATATATGTTATGTTCAATGCATGCTTAATTGACTATCCTGGATATGTAACCTTATACACAAATCTTACTCACTCATGCATCTTATCTTGTATTCATAAGAATATCCTTATACTATTGACATCTCATACTTTCCAAATTCATATGCATTGATATCAAACAACTCATTTCTTGAATTATAA
>JANIJH010000004.1:35897812-35909220 GCA_024520975.1 Erythroxylum areolatum
CTTCCAAACTCTAACGCCTTCCTGATAATTCTTCAACTATACCTCACTTAGACTTTAAGGATACTTCAATTTCTCATCATTTCATCTCAATCTCCAAGTCAAAATCATTCAATTGACAATTCATAAACAATTTATCTCTTAGACATCATCATTCAAACAAATGCTTTCATTTACTACTTTACATGTTACACCCTAGTTCTTTTCCATTCTAAGAACGTTACATTAGCATATTTCTTTAGGGTAATTTCATCTTCAACATACCTCTAATCTCAACCTAATTCATTCTCAAAACAAACTATAACCTAGGGTTTCCATATATCAAAACAAAACCAATTCATTAATCACATTTCAAGCGCATCTTATCATCAACCTTACAGGCAATTCATCTCAATTAATCCCTAACCAATCCTTATGGATGTTAAGCTCACATATAACTCAATGAGCTAATCAAATACTTACTTGTTTTTCTCAAGATTTCCTCAATCACAAGCTAAGCAAGTCTCCCAAGCATCAAAAATACATTAAGAACAAGATGGGATTAAAGGGTTTCAATTTATAAGATGAGGGTTACAAAATTTTAGTAAAACTTTAAGGGTTTTAGGGATTATGTAGAAGTGTCATAGGTGGGAGGAAAGAAGGAGAAACAATAGACCAAAACATGAAAGATGGTGACCTTATAAGAGTAAGAAACATGGGTAAGGTGTGTGGTGAAAAAGATACACGTGTGTCATACCAAGTGTCAAGCTAAGAGCCATGCTATGTGTTTTTCTCCTACAATCCCAATTGTTACTCCCTTATTAGTCCATTTGTCATTTAATCTCTAGACCATATGTCACTCAACTATTACCTCCAGTTGTCACTATTTTATTCAATTCAATTGTCACTCTATTATTGATGGCATATGTTACCATCTCATAGGCTCATTCAACCTAAATTCCCATGTATCATTTTATCTTGTCCTTTTTAACGCTTTTCTTAGACTGAACACATATATCACTTTATCAATCCCTCAATTAGAACAATAAATTCCCAATTCACTAATTATAATTCATTAAACAAAATGTAAAAAATATTTAACACAAAAGCACATCTTTATCATTTAAGATCTTTCATACCCTGGGATATATCAATGAGTGCATGTACTATTTTTACAATGTCCCTAAATCATAATTCACATGTTTATGAAAATGTGATGTATGCAAATGAAATACATTTCATGAATTCTCATATGATGACTCAATCTAATAGTGAAATTCCTAAGTATAAGAAGGGGCTACTACATTATGAATGTTAAAGGAATGAAAGTGTTCTTATGAATGCAAATGTGATCCAATAGATATGAGTAGTGTGAACTAGGTATGAATGAACAAGAATTAGAAAATTGAGTGAATATATATTGCTAGAAAAGGTTGGTGAATGTATGATTGATGAATTTAGAGTAATTAACCTTACTTAAGATATAAACCTAATTACAAACTAGATGTGTATAAGCTATGATGTTTGAATGGTCACAATTTATGAATAATGATACATACCTAGAAAGTCAATTGAGCATGCATTGAACATGACACATATACATGTGCTTGAGTGAATAATCATATGATTGATAAATTTAGTAATGTGTAAAATATATATGTATTGCATGACTAAAGAAGCACAAGTTGATCGTCAGCAGCCGGACATTGCCGGATCATCAAGGCAACAACTTTTCTGGAACATACTGTGAGTTGACGTAAATGTTTCTCACTATGATTGAATTTTTTTGGTTAACTTTCAGTGATTGAATTGTTACTTATATGATTGCTATAATTTCGAACATTGTTGGTCCGAGGAGTTTGATAGTTAGGACTGTATGTGGAAGTATTTTCAAATTGTACGTGTAATATGGAATATGTACTCAATCGAATGTTGAATGCCAGACTCACCCATTTCTCCTTCTCTCTGTCTTGCGAATATAAAGAGAAATTGGAAGTTGATCTCTCATGTTTTCAAAAATTTCAAGAAAAAGCCCATTAAGAAGCTAGAACTTTTAAAAGAGTACCAAAGAGAACTTTGGTATGACAACACCTTCACTAGGAAAAAAAAGTAAGGATGAAGAGTTTCAGAGTAGTTGATAGTACTAATAAGGGAGGTTCATTTCATGGATGTCTTCCAACTCATCTTCCATTATGGTCAGGTTCAGAATCATGTCATGAGCCTTCCTACGATTCTAAAGGTTGTAAGGCTGGTTCCTGGTATTTATGTTGATCATAGTTGCTTCATTATTGGCGGAGGCATCCACTGATATGTTGTTGAGGCTTTTGGTTCAGGCCACTGTTGATAAAAACAACATTTCTGGGTTCATTGTGTAATTAATTATATTCGGTGCAATATAAACATCTTGTCTTTTTCATCCTTGCACGTGCCCACGCTTAATGACTGAATTACTGCCAGACTTGTAATTTCGGATTTTCTTCGTTTCTTTTTTTATCTTTTTGCTTCAATTTCGTCTCTAAGGTGTTAAAAATCATTTACAAATAATTATAAAACAATTCCATTAATTTTGAATAATAATTTCAACATATTAAAAAAATTAAGTACAAAATAAATGCAAATTAATAACTTAACAATTATATTCGGTACAATATAAAGATCTTGTCTTTCTTCTCTCAATTTAAGCATGGCTTTCTAGTATCTAAATTACTTGGTTCCATTTGTTTTAGGAGGATGTTGTGTCTGGATCAACTTCCAGTGGCTTTCACCATGTCGACGTTTCAGAGGGGTGGCTCGGGGAAGAGTTAGTGAATGGTAGTATTCTTACCAATTAGTACATGTTAAGGCATAAACTAAGAAAAAGGTAAATACATACTTGCGTCCCATAATGAGGCAAACAGTCGACTAAACCTTACTGCTTCCTGAAAGAGGAATGACGGCATATTCCTTTTGCTATTAACTATACATAGCACTTGTATCACATATTAACGATACTCGGCACCTTGAACGTAGGCATAATTAAAAATATTTAAAAGTTAATTAAATTAAATTTGTTTACATTAATTAGATAAACAAATGACCTGTTAATTGCTCTATTAGTACCTAAATTTACCAAAAGAGACGGCAAGGGGTAATAACTAATGATATACATTCAGGGCTTCCGCAAAGCAGAGGCTGCACCCATCACAACGGCCAAAATAATGCCAAGACCAGCCCCAATAGATGCACCCACGGTTGCAGCTGTGGTTGAAGATGCTTTCCCTTTCGGGTCTCGACTCCCTGCCAATGCCAATGCATGTTCTCGAGCTAGCTCCACCGAAAGCCTATCCTTAGCAAGTTCCTTGAATGAAATAAAATAATAATGTCTAGATTAAGAAATAATCATGTCAACGAAAAAAAAAAAGAGAACCAGAATCTCCAATTCATCCATTTTTGAGAACCAATCATCATCTATTTTTCAAGCTCATTCAAGAATAGTCGACACATTATAGCTAAGCAACGTAATCATGGACCAATGAACCATTCTGCAGTGCATAAGATGGTAGAAACCCCAGACAAGAATTTTAGGAGCTAGCCATTCTCTTTAGGATGATGAATGTCACACCTTGTACTGCACAAAAATTCAATTTAAAACATGGACATATAGTAAATTGGCTCAATGTATATCCTTAGTGTGCCAGCAAAATGAATGTGAGGCATTTCCTCAATGACAATTCATGAGTATTCTTCAGTAACTGGGCCTCCTTTACGTGCTTCACATATGGACACAAGGAAAAACAAGAATGGCATACAGGAAAACATAGGATTGGATTTTTGTACCTCCAAAGAGGCTTCTTCATGACTGCGCAACACGCGGTGAACGAGTTGACAAAGTGAATTAACACCCTCAATGGTAAAAATTGTGTCTTTCTTCTGAAATGGCCTTCGGAAAAGATTAATTGGTCCAAACATAAGCTTTTGAGCAGCTATCCTTACTTCAGAATCTCCACCAGTTGCGATCCATGACAAGGAAGCACTTGCAGCAGCACTCGGTATAACATAAGGGCAGGAATTGACAACTTCTGTGGTACTTGGAGAAGCTTGGTATGCCTGCAAAACAGTGTCAATTGCTGCTCTTTGCTGGTGAGCACTGACAGAAAATTTGTTTGTTATGGCAAGAACCCAAGGAATTCCAAGGGCTTTAGCCTCATCTAAAAAGAGTGACAGGACCGGCTTTTGCTGTGAAGAATTTGCATTACTAGACCGTGGGATCTTATGGGACAAGTTATGCACAAGAATAACCAAATCTGTCTTCCTACAGAGATCACGAATTCCCATCCACAATTCATCCCTGAAGCGTGAGGCCTCTGGATTCAGCTCCTGTGTAGAAACATCCAAAGCACTCAGGATAAAATTCTAAAATATTGTATGGCACCACTTAAGCTAAGACACTTGCCCCACCAACCCCATGATGATCAACACTACACATTATTATAGTCATATAAGTGCATACAGATGAGATTTATATAATAAAAAGCGTACCTGCAAATTTACACCCATTGCATCGGAGTAGCAAATGCCACCAGCAATGCCTTCTTGAACATCAGTCTCTATGTGCATGTTGTCAAAATTAGTGATAGTTGTTTGTCTGCATTGACCCATAATTGCCTTAAACAATGAAGTTTTACCAGCACCCTGCACAACAGATGATGTGTAATATGCATAGGCAGAAACTAATAAGAAACAAGATCCTCATTTTTTAAGTTCGCATCTACAAGGTTAATCACCTCAAGGCCAAGCAACCGCACTCGACGGGTTCTGACATGAACCTCCTTTGAGACAGTAGCAAAATCACTTGTGCAGAAAATGTATACATCTTTCAGACCTTCTGGACAGAGCATACTTTTATCTTCTGTTAAAACATGCTCCCGTTTATTACTAACAACATCTGATTCTATAGAAGGAAAAACAGGCAACAACGGATCTGCCACTATCAGATGCTTTGGCGGTCGTCTTAATGGAGCTCCAACTATAACCCTCATCTTCTGTAGTTCTGATTGCAGTCCATAATTTGAAGTGTAGCTGGGTGCCGAAGGAAATGATTCCACTTTAGTTGAACACCTGGATGGGAAAAATCTACGACTTAAGGTAAAATCAAGTTCAAAATATAAGGTACATTTAAAAAGGATAAGAAAATGTTTTTAGTAACTTCTTATAAAAGTGTTCAGACACATTAAGGTAGGCATGCTGGAAGATAACTTTCCACATGGAAAGGACAACATTACACATTGATGAGTGCATCATGACCAACTTTTCGCCGTACATCAAGTTATCTAATGGACATGCAAATTGTTGGAAATATTCAGTTCATTCACAATTAATATAGCATAGAAAATGATAAGAAATCACAAAGACACCTATTCGAGTGTTGTCATATTAAGAAAATCAAAGTCAACAAGCACATCTGGTTAGGGAGATTAAGATTTAAATATACTATTAAAACAAAGTAAATGGGAGTTGTAGTTGATGCTTGGCACCAGAAAAAAGTTAAAAGGCAAATTGAAATAAGCAAGAAAAGACAGTATAGTACCAGCTACCATTCACTTGAGCATGAACCAAGGTGCAAAGATGCAACCCAAAACCTGTGATATCAACTTTTAATGGTTCTCCATTCTTCTCACCAGGAACACCACTCCATCCAAGAGGAGCAATTGAAGTAGCTGTACGAATAACTGGTGATTCTACAATATGTGCAAGATCTACAGCGCCAGCAACTGCAAGACCAAGCCATTGTTGCAAATGTGGAAGGTGTGGCAATTGCTCCATTCCTAGGAAAGATGAAACACCATCGTCTATGCACTTGTCATAAATTCTGCACAAGAAAGTGCAAGTTTTCAATTTATGCTTTCTTGACTTGAGAAACCATAAAAATTTCTACAATACCTCTGAAACCGAGACCTATATGACTTCATTGAATGTGACTGGAATCGTTCCCTTAGTTCAGCAATTACAGATCTGACCTGAACATATCTTTGCCAAAACACAGCAAACAAAATGAGAGATCCCATAGTAACTACCTCCACCAATAGTTAGCATAGTTCTCAGAATCAAGAAATTTATGTCAGGCCTGGTCCTCAATTTCTCACAGATACAGAACCTAAATCATATGAGAATAATTGATGTTATGCAAAGGAAACTCGTACCGAAGTCAATTTTGAATACTCTGCACCTGATAGCAATTCCACTGACGAATTCCCCAACAGATATAGCTGTTGCAGAAAATTACTCCATTATTTGCATAAAAATATGTAGAGCATGTTAAGACCAGTAAAGAAGCAAAAATAAGGTGAGTGCATATACCCTGCTCTTAAGGTAAGACCATTCATTGACTAGAATGTACAACTCCTCAACAAAATTCAAGAAAAAATACCAGTAAAGGCATTACAGTGAAAGCTTATGCATTGCATACCAAAAAGAATAAAGGAAATTTAAAATACCCATAAAGTTTCTTTGCAAGGATTACTTTAGATCACAGCCAGCACAAACAACCTTAATCAGGATTTCATTCCCATAGAAAACATTTGGTGCAAATATATTAAATAATAAAGGAATTACGATAAAAGATAAAAGAAAGACGAACAACTCGGGAAGGAACATTGTACATCCACTGATTTGCAATATAGTTGTCATAGATCTTAATCAAACTTAAAGATTTATCATTATGACAAATCTAAAGAAGTAGCAAAGAGCAATCAATTTAACACCAGTGCTTTCCACAGTTTTCAAACAGCTTTCCACCAGCTGGACTTTTAAGAGAACAGAGTAATTTTAAATGAAGTAACTTTGCTTTCTCACCTGACCAAATGGGACATACGATGGTAGATAAGGAACTTGACGCCAGTTTCTTCCATCCCCATTTGTACTGTGTGTTTTTTCAGTTGATTGGACAGCTATTGCATCACCCAGTGACCGTGAATTGGTCCCAGTTATTGGTTTAAGAGATATGCCATCAGAACCTTCTTGGATCTCAAGAGATGGGGGTTCAGCTACTATATCCTGAAGTGAAGATGTTCCAACAGGATTAGAGGCTGAAGATGTGTCTGTAAGATCAACTTGCATTCCAGTGTACTTGTTAAGCTTTCTTCTTAATCCCTCAAGAGGAACAAGCCTTGAAAGTCTCCAAAAAGAAGTCTGAACAGGACCTAAACCCAGAACTAACTGCTCCCTTCCATTCTCTTTTAACTTTTGTGCCCTTGACTTTCCTAGCCCTCCTTTGCCTTTTGAGACCGTTCCATTTGTACTTTCAACCTCAGCATTGGTAGACAAAGGTTGGGCATTATAATGATGGAAATATGCAGGAGACAGGATGCGAGGAACCAAATCTTCAGGAATGCAATAACTCTTAAAATAGTGGTGCCAGCCTTTTTCATGGACATAGCTATAGAATTGGTGAAGGAGAAGATAGAACGTCATATTTGAATGTACTAGTGTTATTATTCCATAAGTGAGTCAACATAAGATAGCAATATCTTTTGTTATCTAACACAGGATAGAAATACTATTTGGAAAATGAAAGGAGACATACTCTCTTAAAGCAGCATTTCCAACTGGAGGTTGAGAAAAGGTTATGCACTTAATGCTAACTTTTTCATTGTCTTTCAATGAAGATGATGCACCAACGACCCTCAAAATAGCGAGTGTAGCTAATGCTGCTACCTAAATGGATAGGAAGTTGAAATGATGAGACATATGGAAACAGAAAGAAAGATCTCTGGTAAAGATCGTGAAGAAGTTGACTAACTTACTGCACCACCAAGTGAATGTCCACATAGTACAAGTTTTTGTTTCTTCTTTTGTGCAAGCCTGTACAACTCTAAAGCAGGTATCCCTTTAGCACGAGCTAAGAATCCCTAATACCAAAGTTCAAGAAAATCAGATGGATGAGTACACATCTGAGTTGAAACATCAGCAGCACAGAAAATATAAAAGAGAAAGAAGGATCGTATTAATGAACATAGAACACCATGTTAGAAAAATATTGCAAAATGAGTAAGAACTTACTCGGTGAGCAGCAGGCTTAGGTTGGTCTTTCACTTGTTTAGGTTTTGATTCAAGTAAACTCCTCTGATTTTCCTCATTACCTTTATAATTTTCACCTGGTCTGGACTCAACAGCTTCTCCCTTGGCAGTATCCTCCACTATATCTTCATTAAATATAGCACCTTGTAGTATATTGGCATCAGTCACAACATCCCTGATTATAAGAACTAGGTCAAATGCCATGTAAAAGATATCAGGTTGTCAGCTTATCCATAAAGATATAGAGCTTACTTGTACTGCTTTGTTCCAACAAAGGATGCAAACAATGTGTCACCCGCTTCAGCCAATAGGTACCTTCAGCAATAAAAATGAAAAGAAGCTATAATGCATCGACAAGAATAAAGCCACTTAGGAAAAAAAACAAGTGAATCATCCTGAAAGAAACGTACATGCTCAGGAATGATCAGAAAAATAGATGACGCATCACAGACAAGAATCCAACCATTTATTTTGAAGATCAAAATCAAATAAAGCGTCTACACAATTGGATGAAATTCAGTTTTTCACATCATGCATGGAAGGTTAAAATGAAGAAAGACATATCTTTACAATGACAACCGCAGATCAATGTCTTCAGTATCCTCAAACTTGCAAAGCATAAGAATTGAAAAGTGCAAATATTAAGTTGCATAATTTTTTGAAAAGACAAAGTTAAGACAGTTAAGGAACAATTAACAGGCATAAAAAAACTGGAATGGCTGGTAAGTAAAGAGTGATGTATAAACAATCAATTACAAAAGGTTTAGAAAAACCTGTGAGGAACATGGTCTGAGGAGGGCTGCACTCGCTCCAAGGAGACAACTTGTCCTCCAAAATCGGCCTTAAACCTGTTCACAGCTCGAACCATCTCACTAGCTGGTCTCTACCATATAACAAAGCCATATCGTAAGTATGATAATCACGAACAATTCTACATGTGGACAACATTCATAATAATATTCCACCTTTAAACATTTAGAAAACAAGATCCTAGCACAAGAGGTAGTTCCTTAAGTAACTCCATATAGTCCTAGTAGTGAATGAAAAGCCATTCTGTATGATTATTGTGTCACTTTTGGTGGTTAACCAATTTAAGATTCTGAGAACTTTAAATATTCGAATTCTTATATGCAGATGTAAAGAGGTTGCTAAAGCTCAAAGTCCATGAATGCTTCCATCTATGCAGTAGAATTGCAATCAACACTGAAACAGGACCGTGGGCATTAAACTATTTAAATTTTGGTGAAGGGAATCTCAGACACGTAAAAGCTTGATGGGAAGTATGACTGGTGAAACACGGCCCAGAACATCAAGAGCCTATTTTGCATTTTCTCAACTTTTTATTTTCCGTGCTTACCGATATAGAGGAAAAGTCAAGGAAGCAAGTTTTGGAGGCTCAAAAGTTCACCTAATAAGATTCTTCAAACGTTTATTTCCTGAAATATTGATTAATTCAGATGCCTTTTATAAGAAATGAATAATCTATAGTTCCGAAAACTAGCTCTTACGATTCAAAACAAGCCAATCTAAGAAAGACTGGATAAATCAAATTCCCTCTCAACTACCTGTAAATTGCTACAGAATTTTTCAACCAAACGAAGCCAACATATATATCCAAAACAAACCATTGCCATTAACCTAAATTAAACCCTAAGAAACCTAGTACATTTTTCAAACGCCTTCACTTATCCTTCGCACCAGCTTATTAATACAAAAAGCAAATTGCAAAAAAGATAAATTAAAAAGTGGGGTGGGATAGAGTTGTAAGTTGATTGACCTTATAAACGCATTCAGAAAGGACCATGCAGCAGAGAATATCCTGCAAGTCTGAGACAGAGTCGACCTTAAGGGCTAGGCAGAGATCTTGGAGCTGTTTCTTGCGACGTTCGTACTCCAACTGAATCTGTTTTCTCTGCTCTCTGTCGCTGATGATCCACGGTGGCCATCGCATTCTCCACTGGAACGGGCCCCAGGACAGTCTAAGGATTTTGGCCCGCTGGTCTCTCATCCACGACTCTACTCGGCTCTGTATGGCCTCCATAGATAGACAAGTAGTGTGTGTGTGTGTGATTGTATAAAATCAAAACACCAAATAATTGAATCCGAATACAACAAAATTAAGGGAGAAAAGGAAGAGGATTGAGTGGAACAAGCGTGTAACGGACTTGGACATGAATAGGTGGGAAGGGGAGGAGAAAGGAAGGAATCTGCGTGTGATTGGAGGAAGCATATGCCTCCCCCCAGTTATCACACATAACACTCGGTTTCCGTTTCCGCTTCCGTGTCTCTAATTTTGCTTCAAAAACATTTTTATTTAATGGGAATATCACTCCGCCGGCTATATCTAGGCTAAATTTATTAAGTATATATACTAAGGAGGAACGGAAAGGACGACTATGCAATTTATTACATTCGTCCATTTAATATCTGACAGTTACTTTAATGTCCTTTCCCGCCCTCCTCTGTCCATATGTCACGATTATTGTTTTTATTAAAGTTATGAATATCGTATCGGACTTGATACTAGATTAGGTTCTAGAACAGAACTGTACCAGTACTGGGTACCATTTCGGGTAATTTTTTAAATTTATAAAATAGTCTTTAAAATTTTTAAATATTGCAAAATAGTCCATATTAGTATCTTTTACAGTTATAATGTATACTTTACTAGTTTATTGTTTACATCAACCATGCTTTAAAAAATTTTAATAATAAATAATAATGACAATTAATATGAAATAAGTCAATAACAATAATTTTTAAATATTTTACATATAAATAATAACCATAATTAATATAAACAAAGACAATCATCATCATACACACATCAAATTAAGAATAATACAAAGTATTTAAAATATTTCAAATTACAATAATACAATTTCGTCATTTTAATAAATAATATTACATCAAAAGACTCATCCGAAAAAAATAACAATAAATATTACAAAAAGAGTTAATAACGAAGAAGCAATCAAGTAGAAGTTAAACCTGAAACAAAAATATTACAGGTACATTACATATATACAATTTAACATAAACATTAAATACAAGTAAAATTAAAAGAAGATGAAAAATAAAAACCTGAAATTCAATCGTCAATGGGAGGATACCCACTAGAACTGCACTGATCCTAGTGATCATTTGGTACAAAATCCTCATCATTGAGAGGAGCTTCATCATCATTATCATTCAAATTTGATGCACCAAATGACATGTCAATACTTTTCCATCTAAGATTATCTTCCAAATTCAAATTATTCATATCAACCAAATTGGGTTCTTCAAAAACTCAATCCACCAAAACATCAATATTATCAATGGCAATTGGATCATTTGAACTACTTGTGCTATTCAGACTCCTAGTAAACAATTAA
>JANIJH010000004.1:36158509-36171215 GCA_024520975.1 Erythroxylum areolatum
ACTTGGGGATCAAGAAATTATGATTAATCAAAGGTTGACATGTACCATGCCTTGTGATTAATCTTGATATCGTGTTATAAAGGGACTTAGCTTATAACCATAGTTACAAGTTAAATCAGATTATCAATCCTCATTTGATTTGAGTAGTCATAATGTCTTGCTAGAGGCCACTTATGACTTATGGGCCTAGAAGTGTGATCAAGCTCATTGCCAACATCAAATGAGCCTACAGGGTCGCACACAAGGAGTGATGTGATCTGGGCCTAATCTATTAGGCATTGAATAAATATATGTGGATATATTTATTGGGGCTAGATTGAATTAAGTTTTTGGGCTTTTATTATATGAGATATAATGGGCCGAAACTTATTGGGTTTCAATGGGATTAGGTTTTCTCTATAAATTGAGAAGCTTAGGTCTCATTAGAGGGATGACACTATTTCTGATACGAAACCCTAGCTACTATCCGAGAGGAAAATCATGCACCATTCGGAAAGACTTTCAGGACGTGCTAGCACACCATAGCCGCAGCCCGGTTTGTGCATACTCGTGTGAATACCGGTAGAGGGCATTCACGTATTGCAGTGTCTTGGAATTCGAAAAGAAACAACCAATCCACAGCATAAAGGTATTTTCGTACATTCTGAGTATTTTCAGCTATACTTCACGTTGTTGTATGGTCTTTTCCGCAGTGTATTTTGAATATTTGGGCCATACTCGATCCAACAAGTCAAACTCCTAATGGTGACATTAATGAGAACTAATGGTCTCCTAGAATGGTGCCATAAAAATTTTTAAAGTTTTGCTTATTGGGAAGAATTGAGGTAGAAGAAGATCAAAGGTAATTATGTTCACAAACATAATTGAAGCTAAAAAAGCCAAATAGCCAAGATTGACTCTCATACCATCTGAATAAAAGTGGAAAGATGATTCAATCAATAATCATATACATAGGTAAAGGTAACATATATATCTGAGTTGCTCAACTCCTAATTAGGTAGGTAAATGAATGGGACCCTTATAATCAAGATATACAATCTATAAAAATCCTTATAATTACGTTATCGACTACATAAAAAAGATTAGTATTCATATCTTTATTGTTAAAATTGATTTTTTCTTATAAAACATCTTTTTAAGAATCATTTAGTTCCAAAATCAAGATTGTACAAAAAAGTTATCATTTGATGAACTATAGTAGAGTTAAATTATAGTTGACAATGCGGTCAAAATGTGTATCTAACTTGTTGAGACTTGATAACCATATCCTTGTCTTTTAGCAATCAAGTTATTGAATTAATAACATTGTAACAAGTTGGTTTGTATTAGTTACATATTATGATGAATCAAACAATTTTGAAGTTAAAATTGAAGTTATGTACTATAAAATTAATTAATTTCCAAAAAATGATAATGATAAAGTAATTTTTAAAGTACTAGCTGTTAATTAAGAAGAGAAAGAGGTTCAATATTGTAGAGAAAGATAAGAAACTAAGTTTTTAGTTTTAGGGCAAAATCTACCTGGTTTTCATTTATATTGTTGTCATCATCATCATCATCATCATCATCATCATATCACACACATTATTGATTGCTCTTCATAATTTTATAACTACTCCTTCTTTTATAAAAAATTATAAAATATTTTTAAAATTCTCAAATTCTAACACTACTCTTTGATATTTTTCTTGGAGATTGCAAACTTTAGTCTTAACTCTTCATCGATTTTAAAAAGTTCCTTAGTTAATATGTTTATAGTATGATTATTTGGTCATCAATACACCATATTGACTTCATAATTTGTTTTAGCTGCTTTGATTGCATGAAAATTCACATTCATATATTTCGTTCTTCCATACTGGTTAGGGTTCTTTTCAATAGTAATGACTTACTTGTTCTTAACCCAAATAATAATATCATCATCTTTTCTTACCCCAAATCTACTAGTAGTTTCCTTAACTAAATTTTGTAGTTTGTGTCTATTATTACTATGGAAATATATTCATCTTCTATTGAGCATTGAGGCGCCACCTCTTTCTTTCTTGAATTATATGAAAATACAACTTATGAAATAGAAAGTGTAACTAGAAATTATATTGGAATCGTCCATACTTTCAACGCAATCACTATCTACAAATCCTTTGAGTTCTTTACTTACTTTCTCAATAACCATAAAACATAATCAAAATTGTATTTGATGTATCTTAAAACTCTCTTAAACTAAGATGAACTTAAAAATATAAGTGCATAAACCTTTAGAGCATGCTTACATAGGATAATAATTTTTGCCTTGTAATAGATAAGTGGAGCAAGCTATCAATTAGGCTTCTGCAAATAAAATTTTCAAATTTATTCTTCTATAGTTTCTCATTCACAGCTAATGGTGTTATCAATAGTTTAGTTCTTCGCATATTAAACTTCTTCAAAATCTTTAAAGTATAATTTTATTATGAAATGAAGCTTCTTGCCTTATATTGGTGAATTTCCACACCTTAAAAGTATTTCACCTCTTGCCTTACATTATTGAATTTCCATTCCCTAAAAGTATTTTACCTTGCCCGAATTAGGGATTTCATATTCACTCTCTATCTGCACTATAAATTGCCCTAATATTTTTTAGTCACAGTCTCTAATAAACAATTCATCTATATATAAAGAGATTTTTCTTAAATCTTTAACATCTATAAATAGTTTCACGTTTAGTTCTTTTAAATCCTTATTGTAGAACATAGGCATTGCTTTTACCATACCAAGCCCTTAGTGCTTATTTCAAGTTATAGAATGTTTTGTAGAGTTTCTAAGCTTTGTCTTCATAACCTAAAACTTAAAATCCTTCTAATTTCTCAACACAAATATGTGCTCCAAGGATATCATGTTGGATCCTATTTTCGGAACCTAACTCTTGCTTTGATACATTTGACGGAAAGCAGTACTTGGCCTCAACCATATTAAACCTATTTTGGGGACATTTGGAATAACTCTCACTATGGATATCAAATTAGGGTGTTCTTTGGATCATTCAAAAGAGGACTTCAAGATCTACCACTTTCATGAAGACTTTGAAGACAAAATCTATTGTCTAAAGGATCAAAAAATGGACCAAACGATGGTATCAGACGAATAGTGAACAGAGGAAGAAGTCTTAGTCACAAAAGCAGAAAGCAGACGAAACCAAAGATAGACGGAGTAAGATGCAAACAAAGCAAAGAGGGCAGAAGAAACAAAATACAGATGAAGCAAGAAGCAGATGAAGCGAAGAGGGCAGATGAAACAAAGACAAACGAACCAAAAGACAGACGAAGCAAGAAGCAGACGAAGCAGAGAGGGCAGACGAAAAAAAGACAGAAGAAGCAAGAAGCAGACAAAGCGAAGAGGGTAGACAAAACAAAGATTGACGAAACAAAAAATAGAGGAAGCAAGAAACAAACAAAGCGAAGAGGGCAGATGAAACAAAGACAAATGAAACAAAAGACAAACGAAGCAAGAAGCAGACGAAGCGAGGAGATGAAACAAAAAGTCAACTTAAGACGATGCAACTCTTAAGACAAAGTAGGTTCAACTTAAAACGAAACAAAGTCAACTTAAGACAATGCAACTCTTAAGACGCTATGACGACATCACAGACGATATGACGTCATCACAAATGATACGCCTTTACAGATGATGCATCTTTACAGACGAAATGACATCATCACAGACAATACGTCTTTACAGATGATACATCTTTACAGATGATGCATCTTTACAGACGATGCATCCTTACAGACTAAATGACGTCATCATAGACGATGTGACGTCATCATAGACGATACGTCTTTACAGACGATACATCTTTACAAACGATGCATCTTTACAGACAATGCATCCTTACAGACGAAATGATATCATCATAGACGATGTAATATCATCACAGACGATACATCTTTACAGACGATACATCTTTACAGACGATGCATCTATGCTCTTGACATCTCCCTCTTATAAAGACCATAACTTTCGACTCTGAAGTCCAAAGTTTCTATACTATAAATTGTTGGAAAGCTAGAAAAATAAGCTACAACTTTCCAGAGGACAACTTTAACTAATTTAGCATCAATTAGTCTAACTTTCCCTTGGAAGTAATTAGTCTAGCTTTCCCTTGGAAGTCAGCACACAATTTGTACACCTATGAAAGGCTTAGATCAAGAAAAGTACAACTACCAAAGACATATGCACATAGACCTGGGGATTTTTCAGTTCTAAGCTCATTTGCCAAAGCAATAGAAGCTCATACATCACTTTAATTACATCAAAATATTTTAAACAAAGGCTTAACCTAAAATACAATATATACAGAATGCTCGATGTTTACATGCTTATGAAGTTATCCCAAAAGTGATCAAACTAACTTAGTTACAAAAGCTAGTATTTTGGAATTTGCCCAAATGCCTTACAAGGATCACTTATCTTCTCAATCTGCACCTGAGGAGGGAATAATGGGGGTTACACAGCTCAGTGGTTAATATATATATATAGCCATTGGCAATCGGACACATATTCAAGCATATGTATATGTATATCTAGCAGTTCTAACATTCTCACTTTATTCAAGCAAATTAAGCATTTGATCAATTTTAACTCAAACTTAGTACACAGCATAAACTTCAGCCATTAAACATAACACTCAATTATGCACCATACTTGAACATCTAAAGATGCAATGCACAATAAATGGCTCGAGGGTTCAGTGAACAAAACAGAGAAACCGAAGTTTACTCCGTGAACAAAACAAATCCACTTTTCGAATTTCATGTGCCATAAGCAGATAGGAGGGAGAAAACTTTATGTTGACATGCACGTGACTATGAAACGGTTCCTCTCTCGCCCAAACACAATCAAATTTATGCTCAATTGAGTCAATCACAAACTCACACTCTCATGCTTCTGTCATTTTATCATATTCTTATATTTTCATGCTTTTCTTCTTTTCATCTAATTCTAAATGTTATAACCTTTTTCAAGGTATAACATAATCGCAATGCATCATGCATTTCCAAGTATTCACAATTAATTCAATTTCAAGAAAATCACATACATACACATAGGCAAGAATTTGCCCAATTACACAATAAATATAAATACATTACCCACCTAATTGGCTTGCGAATATCCAAGTCAAGCTTGCCTGTCCCTTTGCTCTTGGGTAGGATTCCTTTGGTTTCCTAAAACAACCAAGGTTCCATTCAAAACCAACATTCCAATAACATTTATAAACTTCAGAAAAATCATAAAATCACAATAAACACAATTGAAACTCAAATCTAACCTACCCACAGTCCATCTAGGTTAGAAAACTTAAGATCTAGTTTAGAAACCCTAAAATCAATTAGGTTTTCCCAATCCATCTTCTTCCCACAAGAACCTCCTTGCTCTCTATCTCCTTCATCCTCAACACAACCCATTCCTTTAATAAAGTAAGAAGAAAAGATGGTTAACCTACTTTAACAAACTTGATTTTTCTTCTCTTCTTTTTCACCGAAACTTCTCTTCTTCTCTCATATTTTCATTTTTCTCTTATTTCTCTTTGGCTCTCATGACACTTCTCTCTTCTTCTAATACAAAACCATTTTTAATGGTCTTTTCCCCATTTTACCCTTCATTTACCTTGTCCTCCCCATTTTGCCCCTTCTTTTATTTAATCCATCTACTAATTCCTTTAAGCTAACTTACTTCTAACCTTCCCATATTAATTCTAACTTAATTCTAATCCTTCTATAAAATTGTAGTCTCTATTCATGCCACTAAAATTAATGACTAAGTTCAAAAAATAACCAAACAATTGAATAATAAACCAAAACCTAAATAAACAAATCACTAAAAATTGAAAAAGAAATTTCGAGGTTCAACATATCATTTAGAAAAGTTGACTTCACATCACTGTGAAGAATTTTGTTCCATTTTTTACTTTTAAAGCCACTAAAAGCCATATAATATCATGCTTAGCCATTAAAGATATCTTAAACATTAACACCATACTCTTAAAAACAACCCTTTATAACCAATATGGCCTTAATTTTGTTTATAGAACTATCTACAACATCTTTGAATATGAAAACTCACTTTACACTAATTACCTTTTAATTTTTGGGCCTATGTACAGCTCCAAAAAATTTTTTAATTATAATTTTTTCTTTATTATACCTATCTATCCATTTTCTTTAACAACCTTATCATAATTTGTAGGCTCCTATAATGCTATATTGCATCTCTTAGATTTCATCAAATGACTTTGTTCCTCTTTATAAAACTTTATTAATATTATCAACATCAATATTATCTTTTATTTCTTTAGGAATTTGGGATGCAGTTACCTTAATTTAAACAACTTCTATAACTTTTATCTAACTTTTCTCTTAGTTATATACTCTACTACTTTATCTAACTTTCAATTTTAAAACTTTATAGCCCTTAGAAGTAGAGATATACCTTGGAAGATTCACATCTCAGTTGTATAAACTAACTTGTTTCTTTTCACATATGGAACTTGGGTGTAACATAAACTCTAAAATGCTTTAAAGTACTCCACAACTATACCAAAACTCAAACGGATTTTTATCCTTCATATCCTTGGTTGCAAGCCTTCTTAAGAAGTTCATGACTGTGTTAACAGATCTTACCTAAAAGCATTTGGTTTAAATAGTTGGCATCTTGTTATTTTTTATAACGGTTATATTCTTCGACTTACTCCATTTTATTGAAAGGAGTAAGTGACAATCAACTAATGTTTGATTCTAACTTTAATATAAAACCTACCAAACTTTTCAATGTATACTTAAATCCATTATATCTTTTACTGAAGCCTTGAAATTTTGAAATATACTAGCCACCTCTAACTTTTTTTTACAAAGTGAACCTAACAAATTCTTGTATAATCTTCTATAAGTAATATTAAATAAATTTTAATTTAAAAAAGGCATCTTCATTGATCTGCACATATTCTTATGGATCAATTATAGGCTTTTAAAAACTCTCTAGACCTTGATGACAAAAAATGACTTTCTTCTTTGCTTCTAAAATTAATAAATTTAACTTACATTCTTTTCATCATATATAACGTCGGACTCTCTGAACCATTTTGTATTGTTCTGTACTTGGAGATGCTATGGTCTATTGACATATACATGGTTGTATATGAGTTCAAAGAGGTATTTAAATACTTTTTTATATATATGTCAGTGATTTATAATGTTATATTATCTTGCATAAAATTAGAGTTCATCGATATGGGAAATCTTGGAGATTTTCGACATATAAGCTTCTAAGTGTGTAAAACTGAGTCCATTAGATGGTGGTTGAGTTAAATGTGTTCTAATGCCTTAGAGGTGATTAGACATGATTTATAGACTTATTAGACACTTAGAAAGCTTAAATGGAAAGGTTAATTTACATAAGGGCTTATTTGCCATAAAGGACTTAAACGTAATATTTCAATTCTTAGTGGACCAATATGTAATTTTATAAAGTTAAGGGGCTTAATTAATATTCCAAAAGTCCAAGGACGAAAATAAAAATAAAATTTTTGGTGATTCACAAGTTTTGGGCTTTATTGCAAATTTAAGAAAATTTTGGAGGATAAAATGGTAATTTCACATAAGATAAGGGCAAAAAGATAATTTCACCATATTTTGGTCAAAGAAGAGTCAATATTCTAGACCCTTCTTCATTCATGGTCGTGCATCCCATTACTAAAGACTTAAAACCTATTGTTTTAATTAAAAGAAAGGAAAAGAAAGGATAAGAGAGCAGGAGAAGACCAATTTTCGGCTATTCATTAAAACCAACCCTTTGTTTTGATTCTCCAACTCAAATCAAGCTGTTCTAAACTAATTTGGGGTCAAGGAACTCAAATCTATCATTATATTTGAGAAATTCTCAAAGGATTTGAAGATATCATCAAAGAAAGGTTTAGGTAAACTTTATCTCATCTCTCTGTACATTAAGATTTTGAGTTTGGTTTTAAGATATGTTGTTCTACATGCTTGAATATGCATGAAACATGGTTTAGATTATTGAAATGTGTCATGGAGAGGGTTCTTTAAGTCAAAACCGAAATGTCCCCTTTTGGTGAAAGTTTGTGAATTTTTGAAAATCTTTTGAAATTGATGGTCTAAATGAATTCTATGGTATTAATTATACGTGTATAATGTGAATTGATGATGAAAAATGAAGAAGGAGTATGTTGGATAGGCTTGGTCGAAATGATGGAAGAAGGAATGGATGAGTGTGATGAGTTGTATAATTATGATGAATATGGCTTAAATGAAGGGAATTGTATTGAATAGAGTGGTGAAATGTGTTGTTGAATGGAAGTATTTGTTATATAACAAGATATGAGCATGAATTACCATGATAAAGCCTTGAAAATATGACTTGAAAGTCATGCAGATTAGGTGTTTGATGAAATTTCAAAGTGAACTTGTCTTTGGATTTAAGGATTCGTAATGATATACATTGAAAGCAATTTTCATGTTTACTTAGAGTAAACTTGAATTGTTGCTTAGATTGATGAATAATGGCCTAATGTGCTTGGATAAAAATGTGTGTAATTATGTTTTGAAATTAGTAAGTATTGGATTAAAGGCATTAAATGCCTTAGAAAATGTAAAAGAAAAACTAATATGAATAGTAAGGAAGTAACCACGTGACAAGCTTAACGGTCGAATCCTATAGCTTAAAGAGAGCGATATTGTGTTTTATATACTTAAGTAATGGTGTATAAATATGAAATTCATGTTTAAGTGGTAAATACATTGTATTTTCTTTATTTATGTATAAAGGTTCAGGAGCTAAGAATCGAGGAGATCGTACCCAGGATTGTTGAAGCTAAGGAAGTGCATGCCTTCTTTTAAGGTGAGTTAGGGAAACCATATCTCAAATGAGACCAGGACATCCCAAGACATGAATGATGACTTGTATGTGAATTTTAAACCTAGGTAATGCATAGTAAAATTGAATCTCAAATCGGTGCTAATATGCTTATGTATTTAAGAAACAACATTATTTTGAAACTGATGTTTTTATTACCTATTCTGAGAAATGATATTTTTTAAACAAACTTCCAATTGAAGTGCAAAGGACAATGTTTTATTTTCTAAAACTACATTTTTGAACAACTTTGCACTTGGAGTGAAAAAGATGACTTTTATTGCATGAAATAATGTTTTGGAATTTACGTATGCCTAATTGAGTCATTTATACTGCATATTCTTGTTCTCTTTTGGCTTAGAGCCATTGCACGGTTTCATTTTATCAGTTGGACCGATAAATAAAGGCATGGTACCTTACTTGATTTTTGTACTTAATTTTTATATATGATTTTTGTGATTGGTGAGGCAACAATTGGCTATGTACGTTGGGTACCGTTTTTGGAATCCAACCCTTACTTTGATACCACATAATGTTGGACCCCGTTTTTGGAGCCCAACAATCGGAAACCAATCTTAAACGTGAGCGTATTAACCAGTAGGGTTATTTACATGGAATCTTTTTAGCCATCATCAGTTCATCATCATTCTTATAGCATCTCAAGCCACAAAGACGAGCCCACACAACGAAATCACAGAAAAATCATAATTGACTTCTTCAAAATTTTAGCTCTTACTCTCTAGTTTATTTTGGAGTAAGAACCAACTCAATCGGAGTTCTATACATGAAGATATGCTTGAAAATTCAAAGTGTGTTCATAACCGTGTCATGCTCTTCCAACCAGTCCCTCATTTTCTTTCCATCAATCTTTTTGAATTCATCACCAGTGGCTATCAATTATTTTTACGGAAAGATAGCCAAACATCTTAGGAATCTATTGCTTCGACACAATCTCATACTTCCAAGTTCAAGTTTTGAATTGCACTTTGCTTATACACCTTAAATCTCATCATTTCCAGCTATGTCTTTATTTCTTTTTCAGTCAATTCAAGAAAATATTTTCACATCCATATCAATTCAAGTACGTATCCACAAACTTTCCTTATCTTCTCACTTTCTAACAAATAATTTTCTTCTCACTATTTCTACCAACTTAAACTCTTAACAATGCCCATGCGTGTGACATACACATGCGACTTGTACTAGGGATCAGTCATTGTGGCATGCTAAAACTTGTCAAACATGCATGTAACTTGATACATCTTTCCAAAAATTCCCATGCAAGATCTCAATTCTGGGTTTTGATACCACACAACGTTGGGCACCGTTTTTGGAATCCAACTCTTGCTTTGATACCACATAATGTTGGACTCCATTTTCGGAGCCCAACAATCGAAAATTAACCTGTACAGTTATTTCCATGGAATCTTTTTAGCCATCATCAGTTCATCATCATTCTCGTAACATCTCAAGTCACAAAGGCGAGCCCACACAATGGAATCAAAAAAGTCACAATTTAATTCTTCAAAATTTTAGCTCTTAGTCTCTATTTTATTTTGGAGCTAGAACCAACTCAACCGGAGTTCTATAGATGAAGATATGCTTGAAAATCTAAAGTGTGTTCGTAACCCTGTCATGCTCTTCCAACTGGTCCCTCATTTTCTTTCCATAAATCATTTTGAATTCATCACCAATGGAAATCAACATTTTTATTGAAAGATATATAAATATCTTAGGAATCTATTGCTTTAAGAATCGCTTAATTTGGAGGTCGAGTCATTAAGTTATGGCCAAAAGAATCGACCATGCTCATGTTCTTAATCATGTTAAACCTATCTTGGGACAATTAGCATAACTTTCACTAGAGTTGTCTGATTAAGGTTTTATTTATATGGTTCTGAAGAAGACTTCTAGATCTAAAACTTTTGTGAAGAATGGAAAATGAGATTTTGTCATTTGGAGGGTCAAAACACAGACCGTGTGACTCAATATGGGCAGACCGTGTAACTTTCGGGTCTGGCAATTTTTCAACATCAGGAATACATGGCCAGTGTGATTTTACACGGCCTGACCGTGTAACCTTCGGGTTTGAAAAAACTTTTCACTCTCAAAGACCCCTCCAATGGATCCTAAACCCATCCTAACATCCCTTTTACTCATAACCTTTCCAAGTTGGACAATCCTAGTGCGATGTCACTCCATAGGCTCTAATTATTCGGGATACACGTCCTATGCAACATCACCTACTTAAACGATCATATCTCTCAACTTTGATATCCAAAAATTGCATACTTTATACCTTTGGAAAGCTAAGAGGATAAGATACATTAATAAATATGTTAATTTCTCATATATTAATAAATATGTTCTCCTGAAGTCAGAACACACATTTTGCCCCCATGAAAAACTTGAAAATTAACCCAACTTCACTTCCTTTATTGTAACATCATTCATAACGATTTCAACTACCAATTGGAATTCGTCAAACTCTCAAACGCAATTCATTTGACTCTTCATATTCAACTACATCTCATCATTCATAATTCCTATCTTTCTTTTCCATAACATCTCACTTATGTGAATATATATATATATATACTAACCCTTTATGCTCAACATTCATCATCGTCATCCCTATACAAATTCACATTTCATATCCACACACAAATCCATATTTCATTAACATCATAAATTAAGAGTTTTACAAACTTTAATGGCATTCCAAGCCATATTACATTAATATTCCAAAATCCCCAAATTACACATGGCACTTGAATAATAATTGCTCAAAATATAATTACAGCTTTGTTTTACATAAATTACTCCAAAACACACAAAGCATGCAAATTCGGATTTATGCCTTGATTCACTTTCACTTGATCTTTTGCTCATCACCTGAATAGGGGAAAGAAAGTGGGGGTGAGCTTAAAACTTTATGGGTAACATGCTTATAATGAATAACAAGAAAAACTGTTCAAAAATTTCATTCTCATAGAAAATTTTTATTGAATCATAAAACACATGTTTCTCAAAATTCTTGTCATAAAATCAAATTCACAAACAACGCAAATTATGCATCCTTCAACTTGTTCACAAATCATAAATACACAAACACATCAAAATGGTTTGGGTGGATCCAAAAACAGAACGTACTACACACTTCCATATAGCGGTCTTGTGTAGCCGTGAACTTAGGGGAGTCCATAAAGGAGCTCCATGCCACTAGCGGGCAAGCGGAAGAAGCCTTTTGTCAAAATGCACTTGACTTAACTTAGGGGACCACCAAAAACCCACGTAACATGTAATTCATAACTTGAAAATAGATTGCCCCAAATGGCACGTTTCATAAACATGACTTTTCTTAAACATCTTGCCATAAAGGCGCATCTTGGAAACACAACTTTTCATGAACTTGAAATATTTCATATGCATTTCATCATCATTTCACAATTGATCAACCAAATTCATATAGAAAATTTTCAAATCATTCAAAAGTAGTAAATTCAACAATTATGAAGCAATTTGAAATCATTTTGTTCTCTTGACTTAAAGGAAAACATAATGGCTCATTATTCAATTATAAACATGAAACCTACCTTATTTCCTTGCCCATAAAATTGCTCAAAGATGTCTCTCCCCTTACTCCTCTTGCCTTCCTTGATTTCCTTTAACATAAGCCAAAAATTCCATTCAATAGGAAGTCCAATTGAGAACCCACAATACATATATTCATAAAATTGATCCTAGAATTCTTAAACCCATACATTTCTTAAGCTATATGAACCAAAACCCTTTCAAAAAT
>JANIJH010000004.1:36268138-36285345 GCA_024520975.1 Erythroxylum areolatum
TTCGATTCTTCAACTTTCTTTAGCTTTTGTTGTTTCTGTGTATAGATTAATGGAGAATAAATGTGATTGTTATCACACTAATTTTATATTTCAATAAGCGTGACAGATAACAATTCTATCAAATTTTAACTTTTCTAACTTACAAATTTTTTTAGTCTTTTGATGTTTCGAGACTATTTTTAGAACCAAATTAAGTGTGAAAATTCTAGAAAAAAAACCTTAAAAATTTCGAAAACTATTTAAGAACAAGAAAAATACAACAACAAAAACACAGTAGCCACTACGTCAAGGAAGATCAAAGAAGAACTTAACAAAAATTCCAGATTTCTAGCTTAATATACAAACTAGTTTTTCTTTCTTTCTTTTTATTTCTTTCGTTGTCTTGAACGTTTTTTTTTATTTCTAATATGTTTAACATGAATATGAACTTCTAGATCCCTATTAAAATAAGCAAAATTTATTCACATAAATATCATTGCCTTCCTAAGTCAAGATAGCTTGTCTCCATCTGAAGCTGCAACTTCTCCATCGTGACGGTGGAAATAACATTCTCACAACGTCCGCTATCAATGATGACTATGCGCACCTTCCCATGCAAAAAGGAGCTTGAAAAATATTATGATGGAGCCATTTGTCTTCTTCAGCCTGTTTAGCCCGAAAGCCTCTTCGCATTTATCATCTTCAGCCTGTTTAGCCCGAGCGCCTCCTCTTAATCCCCATAAGTAACCTCCCCTTGATCAATTTGTTATGGTTTAAAATGTCTCACATCGGTAATAAAAGAATCTTATGTGGAGTTTATAGGCTTATGAGCTCTCCCACCCTTCAAGCTAACTTTTGGGGTTGGTTCTCTCATAAAGATCTATACCAATTAGTATCAGAGCCGGTCTTAGAGTGGTGACCCATGGAGTTGGTGACCCATGGAGTGGTGACCTGGGAGTGCCAGCCGTGACCAATGAGGCCATTGGTCCTTATGGGGGACGAATGCTATGGTTTAAAATGTCCCACATCGGTAATAAAAGAAACTGATGTGGAATTTATAGGCTTATGAGCTCTCCTACCCTTCAAGCTAACTTTTGGGGTTGGTTCTCTCATAAAGACTTATAACACAATTGAATTGTAAAACAATTCATCTTCGACGAGAAGAATGATGTTTCGATTTGAGCACTCCAAAGCAATAAGACCAAATCGTTAACAACATTTAATAATTTAGAAAAGTATAATTAAACAAGAAGGGAGATGGTGAATTTAATCATAATACTATTATGTAATTGTTATGTTACTTAATTTTATTTAATTAAGCCGAAGAAATAAAAGTATTCCCTACAGCTACAGCTACAACTAGAACTACAAGACCGTATTTTATATGGCGCAAGGACATGGAAATATTTAATCAATCAATAATACAAAGAAGACGGATGGTTGAGTCCAAACTCCAACACAAGCTCCTCCCTCCTTTGTCCTCTTCCTTAAAACCCCCCACTTTACTTTGGTACTGGCCAACGGTTTATAACCGTCTTCAAACTTACGCTACGCCTCTGTTTTATGTAATTTAGATTATTATATTTGTAAAGAGAAGGACCTTCTTTTACGCCCACATTCCTCTCTTATTTCTCCTCAACCATGACGTTTCCGGGTCTCCCTCTTGTCTTCCTTCTACTGTTAACTTGTGGTTTTGTTCTTGCAAAGATTCCGACCACTTTGGACGGTCCTTTTCAGCCCCACACCGTTCCTTTTGACGTTAGTTTGCGTGGACATGCCGTCGATTTGCCAGATACCGATCCCCGAGTCCGCCGGCGGGCCACAGGCTTCGAACCAGAGCAGATATCGGTTTCGCTATCTGCCAGCTACGACTCTGTTTGGATTTCTTGGGTTACTGGTTCGTTCCTCTGCTTTTGCTTTCTTTCTGCCTCTTAAAGACTTGTTTTCTTGTACTCGCAATTTGTTGGCTTCGTTAGATGAAAGGGTGTACTTGTTCTTCAGATAAACCTTTTCAGTGCCCGTGTTTATTAATTCTTTCTTGTTGCGCTTTAATTGTGCTGGATTTGTTTTGCAGGGGAATTCCAGATTGGTTATAATATAACTCCTTTAGACCCCAAAACCGTGAAGAGTGTGGTTAGATATGGGAGATTGAGACATCCGTTGAATCATGAAGCTACAGGCCATTCTCTTGTTTACAGTCAACTTTACCCTTTTGATGGTCTCCAAAATTATACTTCTGGGATAATTCATCACGTTCGTCTGACAGGCAATTATTCATATATATGTTCTGCGTCAACTGTTTTTGGCTTTTTCTTTTTTCTTTACACTTGCCCTACCCCTTCTGATCATTGTAGAAACCTTGTTTTTTACCTACCTAGTTTCCTGGGTGATGCTTGATATCTTCTGAGCAGAGTTGTTATGGTGGAAGGAACTTTTAACTTGTTTTGCCAATTGTTGTCTCCTTCTGATTGTTATGGTTTTTTTGTCAGGTTTGAAACCCAGCTCTCTGTACTATTATCGATGTGGAGACCCCTCTATACCACCAATGAGTGGTGTATTCTTCTTCAAGACCATGCCAGTTTCTGATCCCAGGAGCTATCCCAGTAAAATAGCTGTTGTCGGAGATCTTGGTCTCACATACAATACAACTACTACTATCAACCATGTCATGAGGGGCAAACCTGAACTTGTTCTATTGGTTGGTGATGCCACTTATGCGAATCTGTATCTCACCAATGGAACTGGCTCTGACTGCTATTCTTGCTCGTTTTCAAAAACCCCTATCCATCAGACTTATCAACCTCGTTGGGATTATTGGGGAAGGTTAATTTTATCCCTGCCTTATTGCTTTTCTTTTTATTCCGTCTCTTGAGAGTAGCATACATCATCATCCAAGTTTTTAAATGACGAAATATTGAAGCCATTATCATGGAATGTTAATTTGCAGGTTTATGCAGCGGTTAGTTTCTAAGATCCCTATTATGGTGATTGAAGGGAATCATGAGATCGAAGAGCAAGTAGGAAAGCAAACATTTGTGGCTTACAGCTCACGATTTGCATTCCCATCCAAGGAAAGTGGATCTCCATCTACATTCTACTACTCCTTTAATGCAGGGGGCATACATTTCATCATGTTGGGTGCATATATTGCTTATGACAAATCAGGTAGTATTCCATATATGTGACTGCAGCGATGGTTGTGTTCTGCTTTTTGTAATTTCTAGTCCTTCAAAGTACTCATACGGTTGCCTTCTTTGACATAAAAACTTAATCTATTTGAAGCCCTGAAGTGTTTCAAACCAGCATGCTAATGAACTGCATAAGCTAGTAATTGTAGCCAAGTTCTCTTGATTTTAACTTATCAGTGGATCAAAGACAAAAATATTCACACATATGCAAATTATCCTGTAGCTGTAAGAAATTTAATTTGATTCTTCTCTTGTGTGCTAAACTACCTGACAATATCAAAGAAACATTAACTTATAACTTTGAGATCTTCAAGTATATTAGATAAGATATTGATTTGAGATTTTCGTAGTTGATTGAAGATGTTTTCCAATGGAAAACCAACCGTAGAAGTTAATTGGTCTTTAGATTTATATTTCAGTCATTATCAATGCGATTTGTTTCCCCATTCAACTGAAGCATTTTTTTCAGACAGAACTTAATTCACGTATGCCTTGTAGACATTATATGTGTTGGTTTCTGTTGTAGCCGATCAATACAAGTGGTTGGAGAGAGACCTGGCTAACGTTAACAGATCAGTAACTCCATGGCTGATCGCTGCATGGCACCCTCCTTGGTACAGTTCTTACAGGTCTCATTACAGAGAGGCAGAGTGTATGAGGGTGGAGATGGAAGAATTGCTTTATTCATATGGGATTGATATAGTCTTCAATGGGCATGTAAGTGTTGTCGCCAACTCATGTAGATCCTAGGCAGATAGATGAACCTATTTTATTGAGTTTCATATTAACCCCGTCCTATCCTTCTTTTAAGCAATTAATTGAATATAAATATTAGTGATGATTCACTAAAAAATGAAAAACCAAATGCAAGTGACAATCAGGTTTAGGAAGTTCGATACAATAATGTAAACTACATGAATTTGGTTCGCTTGTAAACAGTCATTAAACCGAACAGTTTGGAAGGTTTGTAGTTTTCCTTTTCTACACTCAATTTTGTATTAATTTCCCCGCATATTGGGACCTGATCCTCAAAATTTGCATTGATTTTTTCTATGTTTGATGGAATCGAGGTCTTTTTAAGTTTTTTAGTCCATTGAGGTTGGGGAGTGGGATAGATACGATTGAACTCAAATCTTATTGGTAGACAAATGCCAGCCCTTCTGCCTGAGTTTTAGTTGGTTTCGCACTTCCACTGAATCTTTCTCTTTATGAATCACTAGGTTCATGCTTATGAAAGATCAAATCGAGTTTACAACTACACATTAGATCCATGTGGTCCTGTATATATCACAGTAGGAGATGGAGGCAACCGTGAAAAGATGGCAATTAAGCATGCTGATGAACCTGGTAATTGTCCAGAGCCTTCAGATACTCCGGATCCATTCATGGCTGGTTTCTGTGCAACAAACTTTACAACTGGCCCGGCAGCTGGCAAGTTTTGTTGGGATAGGCAACCAGATTACAGCGCTTTGCGAGAAAGTAGCTTCGGCCATGGAATTCTAGAGGTGCTTTTTTGTCTCTCTCTTTGGAACTGAATTAGTTAATTTAACTAGGAAAACAGGAAAAAAGGCATGAAAACTAAAGTGGGATTGATGGTTTCAGCACTCTCGTTTCTGTTATCTTTTCAGTCACGGAACAAAGTCTTGTAGGATTACGGCATTAATGGGGGTAACAATTCAATAGTTGGTCGTGTAATTTGCAGGTGAAGAACGAGACATGGGCTCTGTGGACATGGAACCGGAATCAGGACTCCGATGGAAAAGTTGGGGATCAGATATATATTGTGAGGCAACCAGATAAGTGCTCCACCCAACACATCCAAACTCAACTTGGGTATGCAGACACTTGAGCGGTTTAACTTGAAGTGGTTAGTTTAAGATCAATATGACGCCCAACTTGTCCACTAGACCTTTTTTAGATAATTGAGAAGGAAGAATCAGTGACTTGCTAACATCTCTACACAAAAAGAAAAAAACTCAAAGCTGGCGGGGGAGCATCTCGTGTTTTTGATTGGATTCTTCCCCTAATACATAGACTTGAGGATTACTACCACCAGCCATTCTTGTATTGCAAAATGTAGAGTTAAGGATTATTACCACCAGCCAGTGTTGTACTGTAAAATGTATACGTGTGAAAGTTTTGAGCAGAGAAGCCTTGAAATAAAATATGGATGTAAAACAGGATAGTGAGAAGCCAAACCTTTTGGGGAGAGCTTGTTGGTTTTGTATGCTATTTGATTTCTTCTAGCAGTCTTGGTTTTATGCCGTGCTTAGTCACGCTTATAGATTTGGAGAATTATTTGGCAAGTGCAACTATTGGCATCCTCTATTGATGGCCTCCTACGCGTGTCGTTGCTCCGTTTCTTAGCTATTTTATTTATTAATAATGAAAAAATTACTATGTTGTAATTAAAAATAACATTTTCCGGCATTTGTCCTTCCAATAAATTTCTCATACTACTAATAAAGCTGCTCGTTCGTTAGCAAGGGTAGCTTTATTTCATACAAACCGTGTCGATTGGGATAGTATCCCAAGCAGTATTGTTTCTGTTTTTTATTCTGATTTTTCTTCGCTTGTAATTAATTATGAAGAAGCTTAGATCCAGATGTATGGAGTAAACTCTATTGGCTTTGAGTTTAGTTGCTTCTTCTTTTTTAGTTTCTCGTTTTTTTAATGAATTCGTTTGTTTAAAAAAAAACTCATAAATTTCACTATTATAATTAAATGTAATTAATAAACATCATACATTATTGTAATATGTAATTTGAATTTTTTAAAAATTTTAACCTGATGTATTATAAATTAAGTAAAAGTTTGTTTTGTGGAAAAATTATACAAATAACTGAATTTTAATTTCAATAGAATTAAAATTATCATATGAGTGGACATATATAAGGAAAGTAAAAGTACAATCGCATGTCCGGAATACAAATTAATTTGGAAGTTTGGCTTCTTTGCCTATCTTTGCATTTTGTCACGTTTCTGATGTTTTGAAGTGAGGTTTGGTCCATACCACTCCTCAGAGAGCATGTTGAAATCTTATGAAAAATTTTGAAACTTCTAGAATATGGTAGAATATTATGAAAGACCGTGAAAGCTTCTATTGCACTGTTAGAACTTATGGAAGACCTTGGAGACTTCTGAAACCTGGTTGAAGCCTATGGAAGCTTGTGGAAGGAAGTTGTGGAACATTGTGGAATATTATAGAAACTTATAGAATGTTGCAGATAAGTATACATTGTACGTGAAATATGCAGAGTAGTGTAGAGAATTCTATAATATTAATGTAGACTATTAGATCAAGTAAATCTTAACCGTCCGTTCTAATTAAGAACTAATATATATATATATATATATATCCGTTGCCTCATTTGTAACATAGAACATAGAATGTCATAAGCATTATAATATCCTTGAGAGAGTTCTCTAATAAAAGTATCTTTGCATTCTCTCACATTCCTTCTTCTTTTAGCAAAGTGTTTTGCGGAGAAGATTAACTTAAGCACGAGAGAGTACTCAAGTGCCGAGCGAGCGTTAGTAAAAATTCAAGCTTGTTACACTTTGGATTGGAACCTAAGGCTTCATAAGCACATTTCCCAAAAATAAGGATTTGTTTTGACTACTTAATTTTTTGACATTAATACAACACTAAGATATTATCAGATGTAAACAAATTCTAGTCGGGTTAAAGTAAAATTACGAAAATTCAATGAACTTACTTTATAGAAAAAGAACTGTTGTAATACAAGAAAATTAACTAAGTTCGATATAGATATAGCACATACATTTTAAGTAATTTTTTAAAACTTGTACAACTCAACTTAAGACGTTGTATTTGTTTAATTATATTAATAAAGGTTAACAAAATTAGGATTTTAAATTTGAATTATATACATTTTAAAATTTTAATTGTTTAATTAAAATTTAAAAAAATATAAAAGATATGCACTTTTAATTTTAGAATAAATTACAATAAATTTTACTTAATTTTATAAAATTAATTAAAACCATTAAAAATAGTAATTCCATAATCGAACTCCTAATTAATTAACTTTAACGTTTGCATGTTTTAACATTCAAACCCTTACAAGGGATTTAACCAGGCCCATTGGGGCAGAAGCATGTTCTGGTGGGCAATTAATATAGACCATAATGAAGGAAATTGCCAAAAACTTAAGACGCCTGGTCATAGATATTCTCCGGGCGCAAGTAACAAATTTAAGGCTCGTTTGGTTTTAACTATATTTTTTTGTTATGATTTTTAGTTTTAATTTTTTATTTTTAGTTTCTATTTTTTATTAAAAAAACAAAAACATGGTTATGAATGTACTTGAAAATGATAATTAAATATATAAATGTACTTAAAAATATGGAAAGAATTTTGAATTATGTTGAATCTTAATAGGTGTATTAATAAATGATAGTGAAGTAATGACTCTTTTTGCAAGACAATTAACTACACATAAGACTTTACGAAAGTACTTCAAAATTGTCCACATTGAATTTTAAAGCACTTTGCATTGACTCTCGTTGTCTCATTGTGCCCTACAATCCTCAAGAAAATTGCTACTTATTCCTCCAGAGTTAAATGACTTGTTACCTTTAAGTCTCCTAAACTTTTCAGCTCACAGCATAAGCTCAAGAAGATTATCTTTTTCATTCTTAAATTTTCATAAATCCTTTTAGGATTCCTATTAAAAAGTTCTAATATCCAATTATGACCTGATAGAGCAGTAGTTTTACATGGTTGCTTTCAAAAATGAAAATATTTGTTCTCTCCCCCAACTAGAGAAATAATGATTATCTTCTTTAGTTCATCATCAAAATCTGGTTCAAAATCTGATAAAGAATCTATGTATCTACAATGCCAACATTAAATAATTAATAAAACATTCAGTTAAAGGTTTAATCAAATATAGACAAGACATTCATACAAAATATATACTTAAAATATTCATACAAAATATTGACTTAACATTAAGTCAAACATTATACAGAACACAAACTTAAAATGTTCAAATTATGGAATATTGCTTAATATAAAGTGTCAAATTAATAAGAATTTGATATGCAATAACATGAAAATATAACTAAAGTGACATAATCCAATCCAGTTTTCTTGCATCTGTCATCTTCATAAAAATATTTAATATAAAAATAATAATATGAAAAAGTTTTGTAATTATTCCATTGTATGCAAAATCGTATCCTACCTTAATGTCCTAACAATGATATCAAAGCCGACTTTAATTCTTTAACTTGATTAAAAATGTTTGAATATTATTGATCTTGAACTATGGAATTGAAATTGCAAAAGTTGCAAATCCTTAAATCTTAATTACAAAACCTATTATTATATTTAAAGATTTCACTTGCCAAAATTAGGAATTTTGGTATTCAATAAGATTGAAGCCACAATGTTGAATTTGAATAATTCATACTGTGTAATATGAAACTAGAATATATATCAATGATTTCTAAAAATTCAATTAAGACTTAAAATATGGAAATAAAGTTTCCAACACCCTAAAGACAATTATTAATCTCTATTTTAGTTCAAGCAATACACATCCCTCCTACATAACAGGGGTTTTTGAAACCCATAACCACCTAATTAGGTTGAGTTTTGGTTATGACTACCTTGATTGAATAAGTAATTAGTTTTAGGTTTTATGATTATTGTGGTGGTTAGTGATGGCAGTATAATGAGTTATTGACGATTATGGTGGAATGAGGAGCTAGTTTTGTTGAAGTTCTATGAGATGGTGATGGAAGGTGCTGATAGGTGTAAATAAGGCAATGTTTTACTAGATTTTTAGGTGTAATTTTAAGTATTTCTTAGATGATTATCATGTGTATAGGCTTAGAATTATGTTATTGTTAATGTTTGTATGTATCCTAAGTGTTTGTTTGGTTTAGAGCAAGAATTGGATCTTAATTTTATGTTTCAAGAGATGTTTGTTATGTTTGTGAGTATTGAAAATCAAGAAATTAAACAATGAAGAAGATGGACGAAACTTGAAGGTGTCACGATTGTGCACAATTGAGCACAATCATGAAAAAGGCTAAACAACAGGAGCACGATTGTGACATGGTGTCATGATCGCGATAGAGGCTTTTCCACTCACAAGTTTTTTTTAATGTTTTGAAGGTTCAGGGTTATTTTTAAAATCGAATGCAGTGGGTAATCCTAAACATAACCTAGAACCTTAATGCACAACTTAAGAACATGAAAAACATTTTTTAAAAAAGGCAACATGCATTCATCAAATTGAATCAAATGGAGAGATCAAGAGGAGCATTAGGTGATTCCAACATTTCAGATCAAGGTGTCAATCAGTTTTTCTCTTTTCCTTTTTTTTCTTTAGTTATCCTTGATGTGTAATCTGATGTCTTTTATGTTATCACGTCTATGGATTTCTAAACTCATATTAGGAATTATTCTGGATTTATTTTGTGATTTTGTTCATTGTTGATTTCAATACATATTTGGATATTTATAATAATTTTTGTGCATAAACTTGACAACAAATTGAGAGAGTGAGCCAAAAATAATCAGTTTTAGCTTATATAACAAGAGTTGGCAATTTAATAGACCTAGAATTATCAAATTAATGATTAATCAAAGAGAGTTCTTAGTTGTGAAATTAATTATCTATTAGATACATTTAGATCTAATTTAAGACGTTAGGAATAGTTTTGTAAATTGAGAGATTGCAAATCTTAAAATTTCAAATTCAATTTGGGTTAATTGATTAGATCTTAAAAAAGAGTAATCAGTAAATTAGGAAATCTAGCATCAAACACATAGGTTGAATTGATAAGATTAAAGAAACAAAATAAGGAAAGAATATTTCCTAAATATTCAATCTTGATCAAAAACTAATTTTTATTGGCAACTCATTTATTATTTGATTAATTTTTTCGTTTATTAATTCTTTTAATTTCTGTTCTTTATTTTTATTCAAATCAATTTCTTAATACACTATAAGAAAATTAGTAATTAGCAACAACAAAAATTGCTGATGGAAAATCAAGTTCTTTCAATAAAATTGTTGGGAAATTTTTTATTTTGCGACGAAAAAATTCGTCGGTAATATATGGAAGGAACTTATCCCGGCAGATTTTCCAACGAACTATAGCGATGATAGAAAATTTCTCGTCAGTGAAGAAGGTGGAAATGCTTGGTGAAATAAATAAGTTTTGGGTCTACCGATGGAATACATTTCTATCGATAAATTCAGTCAGTAAATTTTAGAGGTAAACGTCATCATTTGCTTCAGCTTCAACGATTTTAACACCAAACGACATCATTTTGGTTTAACCTAAAACTACCGCAACCCCCTTCCCCCTCCTCCATCGGATTTGCCTATCTTTTTTTTCTCTCTTCTGTCATCGTCGTCCTTGTCATCCCACTATTCTCATCATCCCACCGTGCATCCTCATCATGCCACTGTCCTCGTCCTAGCATCCTCATCTCTGTTGCTATCGAACGCCCCCTCCTCCATCTCTCTTGCCACTGTGCGACCTCATCGCCCTCGTTGCATTTGCTTCAAGTACTACTACTGAATTTTATCTAGCTGCTGCGTATTGTGTATTATATTCTGTTTTTTTTTTACTTTGATGTATTTCAATTTAATTTGATATGTGAATTTTGGAATGATAATATTATAAATGTGTAGTGTCATACATGATTGTATTATTGAGTTACTTTCTTTGTTCAACAGGAGATAAATATCATAAAAATAAAGAAAATTCTACCAAAATTTTTGTAAATTGTGGTTCACTTATAACATTTTATTCTGATTCAAGAAAAGTCTATGAACAAGAAGCCTACATTACTTCAACTTTTTTTGCACAATCACACTAAGAAGCATGACGGTGTGACCTTCGTTAACACCAGATGTAGAGAACTAAATATATGTGAAATTTATGTTTTAATATTAATGCTTAATAATTATTACTTATTAACATAAACATTGCCTTCTGATAGGACCAAATTCAAGAAAGCATTCTGAAGATGCTGATGAAAGTCAAATATATCTCCATACAGTAGGTGGTAGGTGTTACAAAGGTAACCTTGGAGACTCAAACTTACACTCGAAGTTTCTTGCTCACATCCTTTGCACGACAATCTCACTCAGATCCGTTAAACTAAGACTCAGCCTTTTCCCAACCCTTGAAATGTTTACCTCGCACACACTCGAAGAAACAATACTTATAAGAGCAATAAAACCAAAGGCAACAAGAACACACAGAGATACGGTATAAAACCAAATTTATATACTTTCCCTTAAAAGAATACAAAGAATGCTCTCTCTGATTGAATAAGAAGAGCAAAGCTCGAATGAGCTATATATAGGCATCCTAACTTGGAGTCTAAGTTACATTCAAATTCTCTCTAAATCCGCACTACCTAAGATCGTGCTAAGATCACGTCTATCCTTATCAGATTATATCACGTGGACTAATTAGACGACATCTTCATCTAAATAGGACTCTAACTGATAGGATAAGATAACAACAAGATAGAGTTTGCATTCAACTAGGAAACTAACATCCTTATCCTCGAAGAACTCTACTATCTTCAAATGTTCAGTTCCATTACAACTCTAACTCTCAATCGCTGTCACATCATCCAAGATCTCCCCACGATCTCTATCCACTGATGATGCAATGTGATCTTATCGACGCCCACTAGCACACTGGCCTAATCCTATACTTCCCACAATAATTCCATTAGTCGTGGTCCATCCATTCGAGCATGGGCTAAGTCCTTAGTCCGTCAAGACCTTAGCCTAGGTCGAGTCAATCTCCATAAGGTCCGATGCTCTACCAAAATTAGCACCAAGTCTGATCTCACTCACCTACGTTTGCCTTAGTGTTTTCGCATGCCTCCCTCATGTGTGAATTTAGCTAACCTTCCTCCTAAGAATCCTCATGAAGGTCTTTAAGAAGTTCACCAGAACTTAGGAGTCTAATAGTAGAGACTGACGTGGAAGGATCTTCGGCTTAGATTTATTTGCAAATACATGTTTTTTGCAATCATCCACATCTAGTATAACAACATCTAGTAGGCGGTCTGCATGCAATGAAATCTATGAACTTCAGAGTACAGTATAAGCACTAGCAACTCAATTGCAACAATCGATAGAGTACATAGCCCAACTACGTAATGAGATGGATAAGTTGAAGAGGAAGGCTAACACCTTACCGAAACATTCAAAGCGTCCGCATTCACCAAATGAATAGCATAGTTATAGTCATTTTGTATGAATTAAATACTTTTTATTATAGCTAATAATTTTTATTATCAATTAAGATAATTTTTACTTTATATCATCAATCAACTTTCTGTTTTAACAAAGTTAATATAGAAACAAATCAAAATATTATCAACAGATAACTGACAACTGTATAAATTATACATCAATTATAAGATTATCAAATAAAATTAAAAATACAGGAAAATTTTTAAAAATAATATCAATAAATTTATCGATGGAAAAAAGACCACCAAAATCCGTCAGTAAAATGTAGTGAATTTACCAACGGAACACTAAGATCCATCGATAAAGTTAGTTATGAATTTATTCCATCACTAAATTCACCAACCAAAACAAATCTTCTATTGCTAAATTTACCGACAGCATAAAAATCACCGTCGCTGAATATAACGATGGAATAGAAAACATTTGTTAATAAATTAGTGACTGAAAATGTGTACTCCATTGCTAATTATTACCTACGATCGTTTCTCTGACAACTCATTCTGTCAGTAAATTCCGTCGTTAACTTAGCTTGCCAATAGAAAACCTTCACATTCTGTCGGTAATTTTTGCCACTAAATCTCATTTTTCTTGTAGTGATATCTTAGACAAAGTTAGGTTCAAATTGTTAACTATTACATAATTTTCGTGAGAACAATAACCACTTATACTACAAGAATCGATCCGTATGCTTGCGCGTGTTGAGCGTTTTGTTGTATATAAAACTTGCTCTGCAGCTGCCTGCCACTGAATAGTTTGCTTGGTGACAAAGATTAGTATAATCTAATTCTAAATAAAATCATAATTAAAACAAACTAACCCTTATTAAAAACACTTTTATTCCAATAAGAATTTAAAAGTATTTTAAATTCACAATCAATTCAAAAGTTAAAGTAATTATTTTCCTTAATTTAATTAAGATTAATAATTATATTTATTCCAAATTAAATTTTAGAAAGGTAGTTTCTAAAATTAGAATTAACTATTTTTAATTAGTTTGAAATTAATTAATTAAATTCTTTAAAATTAAAAAATTATCTTCTTAAATAATTAAGAAAGGAGTTTCTTAACTAAATTTATTTATTTCAATTTGATTGAGATAAATTAAATATTTTGTTTTATTTATCTTGAGAACTATTGTTATATTTATTAAGGAATATGTTCATTATTTGTGAATAATAAGTTTTTTGTTTATTGGAAAAGATATTTTCTTGATTAAATTTAAAAATTATTTTCATGTATTAATTGAGAACAATGAACATTCTTTAGTAATTTTGAAAAATAATTTTCTAATTAATTAAGAAATCAATATCTAAATAAATAATATAAAGGACTTTCCTAATTGAATTTAAAAATGTTTTATTTAATTTTGAAATTAATTTCTTTTAATATTAGAAAATATTTTTCTCATTAAGAAAAATAATTTCTAATTAAATTAGAAATTATTTTCTAATTAGACAATAATTTCTTATTTGTTGAATTTTTAAAAAGGAGTTTTTCTAAATTATTATGAGGAAGAAGTATAATTTATTGAATTATGTTTTTAATTAAATTTTGTTAAAGGAGTAGATAATTGAAAATAATTTCCAATTGAATTTGAAATTTGTTTTCAAATTAAATTAAATTTCTATTTAAAATAAGAATTTAATTTATTTAGGAATCAATAGTTTTAAATAACCTAAGGAGTTGGAAATATTATTTTATATTGTAAAGGTCAAAAACTAGAATTAAACAAAGCGTGATATTCTATACATATAAATTGATTACGAGTGCATAAGTTCCATGGTTTATATATATATATATATATATATATTGCATGCATGCTAAATTCATCTTCATCATCATACCTAGTCTGAAATCTCACACTAAAGCGGGAATTGGGGAGGTTTGATAGTACGCAGCCTTACCCTTATATAGTAGAGAAGCTATTTCCGGTAGACCCACATGCAGATGTGACAATAAAAGAATGATGGAGATTAAAGAGTAAATAAGTAAAATTGGCATGTTAAATCATTATGTAAATAAAATTACAATAAATACATAAATAAATAAAAATAAAATATAACTCAACTTTTAAAAAATATTTTAAAACTAAAATATAATGAAATATATCATCTCTTTATTTTTAGGAAAGCACCAATACCCAGATCATAAGAGAGCAATAAAGCATTAAAGAACTCGACTTTGAATCATACAAAACACTAAAACCTAGAAAAAAGGAACATGTAAAAATCCAAAACGTTTGAAACTATACAATTATTAAGCATACAAATTCAATCTTGACATAAACTCAACAATATTTGATGTAAAGAGATCAACATAATAAACTTAGAAAGCATTAAATACTAAACAAAGAAGCTAATATCAAAAGCAAAAAACAGAAATTTCAGAAAACCTAACAAAACCCAAAAAACATCAAAACCCAACAAAAACATGCTAAATTATATGTTTTTTTATATATAACATTTTATATGCAATTTGATGTTTAATGGGACAAATAAAATTAAATCTCTCGTTAAATTATTAAGTGCATGTTGAGAATAGAATTGTCACCTTTTATTTTTATAAGAATAAACTATAGTTCTGTTTATTGTTAGGCTTGTTGAGCAAACTCAGGGCTGCTTCATCTCGAATATGTTAGTTTTATAACAATATTTCATATTTAATTACATTTATGTGATTTGGATGAGTAAAATCATGATCACTTAAATTTAGAAGCAAGGTTAGGAATAACATAAAAGATATGTTTTGGGAAGAGTTGTCACCTAATGAATCTAAGAGTGATATAAGATGTGATTGATAAAGTTGTAATCTACCTAAGTTAAGTTTAATTAATTTATTGAGCAAACTTAGGATTAACTAAATTTGAGTGGGATCTTAGCCTACTAGAGAGATTAGAGTAATATTTTCAAATATTAGTAAGGGTTATTATTTTGAATAAAATAGTACGAATAACCAAATACATGATTAAAGTGTTGATCTTATTTGGTAGTCATGACATATAATTAATACGTACTTTTCTTATAATTATATTTTGTTTTGAGTCAAATTTACATATTTAGTATAGTTGATACTCAATTAGTGAATAAAATACTTGGACATAGGTTATGTTTGAGAAGAGTTTTCAAAGTTAGATAGAAAAGTTTTATATCCATTATGAATTTTGCTATTAATCCTCATTGAGGATTTAGTGATAAATTTTTATAAACATGTAATCATATATATGAAAAAAAAATGTTTTGATATTTTGAGCTAACTAATGTCTGATAAACTTTGATGACAATATGTACGATGTATGTCAACATCATCATAACAAGGTGCAAAAGGTTGCATGAAGTAGAGATGAAATGTATAGTATCTTGATGAAATTGTTTCACTCAATTTAGCATATTGAAAGCATAAATATGGAATACAATCAATGTCTTTGCTATAGTATGATAATAGTTTTCACTGGAAGAAAAATAATTGAACGAATTTTCTTGCTTATATTTGATATGATAAAATTCACATATTTATAATTCATACTTATGAGTAATTGATACTGAATTTAGATTCATCATTAATATAATGCTCAAGGCATGATAAGAAATACATTGCTGAGCAAAAATGGTTTATCCAAATTTATACAAATAGTTTGTATGTATTGGATAAGGTAGACTTATGCTTAACATAAACAGCAAGAATACAAAGTTGAGGTTATCCTGTTATTCCATATAAGTTAATTCATCATAATAAGATTCATAAAGTTACATATAAGGATATATGTATCTTTTTTATTATGAATTGTACGAAACTTGTGGAACATATAAAGTTAAAGCAAATCGAGTCAACCACAGGACGATGAATGTATTAAATTATTAAATCTTATACATGTGATTTGTTGGATATAATAAAAATTCATAAAAAGATATTACTTTCTATTAGATTATTAATGATTTTATGTGATATATTCATATGTATTAAATAAAATAATGATTTGCAATTTTGAAAAGTTCAAAGTATTTAAATCTAAGTAGAAACTAAACATTAATAATGATGACACATTTTGATGAGATCGATGCGATGAGATATAAGTTTTTCAGTTATCCATAAGGAATAAGAATCTCTAGTGAATACCTTTACAACTGAAATCCATAAGAGCTATTTTTTATATAAGGAGGAATATACAATATAAGATATTATATTATGTAATATTTATTTCTTTTATAATTATGCCTAGCACTACATCTTATCTTCGGTAGTTCTGATTAAATCAATTAGTAAGATTTTGTATTAGATATGACATATTAAGACTTTGAAAGAGTCAAAGTTAAAGATTTAGGTATGTGATACTTAATTAAAGTATATATTATCCACTAATTTTAGAACTAAATTGGATAATGAATGGTTATAAGATATACAAAATGTTGGGTATAATCTTATTGACCCATTGAACAAATTGTTTGTTTCAATGAACACTTACAGGTATTTGGCTCACATGCTAGAATAGATAAGGAATAAAATAGAAATTCTTTAGGAATAGAATAGATGAGGAATGGAATGAAACTGGTATTATTTAGTTTGGTTTATTCCTAGGAATTTCTAATAATGACATAATGCCAATGTTTGGTTTGAAAATGTAAATTTGAAATTGTAACATCCCGTTACTGTTAGCAAGGGTATTTTGGTAAATTGGGACAGACTGATAGGTTTCCTTGCATTCACTGATTGAGCATGTTACTGGCCTCTAATTATAGAGGAACAGGTTTATTGCATATGCATTTATTCATAG
>JANIJH010000004.1:36331487-36345892 GCA_024520975.1 Erythroxylum areolatum
ATTTTCCTAGTTAAAAATACCTGACAATTTTCCAGAAATTTCTCCAAAAATTCCCAAAAATTCTAAATCAATTTATACACTCCCCAAATCAATTTTCAACATATAAAAACCACATTTTCCAATATATTCACATATATAAACAATTATATCTGAAAATTGTCAACGAATACATGTACAATTATCATTATCTGAAAAGATTCAATATTCATGTGCATATGCATCTTATATATGCATGAGTATGAGATGTGTTTCCTAATTTATCAGTAATCTCTCACATGGGTAACGGGATGTTACATTGATGGTTTAATAATGGAAGGACAGGAGTGCTTCCATTCTTACTAAAATCTCTTTATTTGTTTGAACACCCAACTCTTCCTTTTCTCCTTCTCCTTCAGTTTCAATTTCCTCAAAACTCAATTCTTCATTGTAGCTCTTCTCTTGCTCTTTGATGCACTCATCCATTATTTCTATCTTTATACAAGAGTTGCTTTCATTTGGATTCTTCAATACTTTGTTCATATTAAACTCTACTTGATTGTCACCAATATGAAGGATAAGTTTCCCTTTGTGGACATCAATCAAAGCTCTCCCTATGTTCATAAATGGCATGCCAATTTATGTCCTTTTCAAAGTATAACATCATGAAGTCCACTAGAATAATGAATTTTTCTACTTTAATGATGACTTCCTTCACCATACCAAATGATTTCTTTATTGATTGATTTGACAATTAAATAAGCTTAAAAGTTGGGTTTATATCGCCTAGCCCCAATTTCCTTAAAATAGACAAAGGCATAAGATTGGTACTTGCACCTAAATCATATAAGCATTTAGCAAACTCTAAATCATGAACAACATAAGGTATAGTAAAAATCCCTGGGACCTTAAATTTTAAAGGCAAATGACTAGGGATTATAGAACTGCAGTTTTCAGTTAAAGAAACTGTTCCATTTTCCTCCCAAGTTCACTTGTTTTATAATATATTCTAGAGTAATTTTGCGCACTTGGGCATATGTTCCAAAGCCTTCACAAAAATACAAGTTGATATGTAATGTCTTTAGCTTTTCTATAAACTTTGCAAATTGTGCATCTAATTTGTTCTTCTACTGTATCATCCTACTCTCATAAGACGCATACTCGCTATTATAAAGGATATCCGAGTACGTACCTCACAAAGGTGGCATGCTAGAGCAGTCACGTCACTAACTTAATCATAGCATCATTATTAAAACATAAATATCACCATATTTAAAAACCTAATTCCTCATTTTCATTTCATAAAACCGAATATACATTGTAGCATTAAATACTTCGTCTTTATATACAATATAAAAGAGCCATTAGAGTCTACAGCTCTATTACAAAAATATGCTACATGCTATATGAATGAGGAACTAAACAAAATTCTATCTAAATCCTTCAGTCTCAACCCACCAACCTTTGAGCCATTTCTTCTATCCAAAAGCAGTACTAGATCTCTTCTAAGTTCTCTTAGAAGCTAAGTCTACTCTCTCGCACCTAAAAAGTCAACGTTATCGAACTCAGTAAGTTCTCATCATCAATGGTTCGCTCATAACACATAACATATAACACATATAGTTCATGTTTCAAGTTCAAAAAAAATTCATGTCATTATATAATGCACATCTTTCACCGATTATCAAGTAGTACCATATAACACTTTGTTCACTTATTAACTTTTTACATTCATAACACATATAGTTCATGTTGAGTATCACATATTCTATCCAATTTACATACAATAAGCACTTCCAACATATTATTCATCCATTAAATGCCTTGGGCATTCAATGTCTAGAATCAACACATTCATATCATATAATAATTCATTTTAGAATTTAAACAAAACAATAATTCAATGTAAGACCATCTAGGTTACTCACAGTATTCTCCAACTTGCTATTGCCTCGATATCCCGGCAATGTTTGGATTTTATCGCTCTAATTTTTCTTCTATATTACGTAATACATACACATTTTCACATTACTATGTTTAACATTTTCACGAATACTCAATCATATAGATATATATATGTGATATGTATAACGTATGCTTAATGTCAAATTCTAGATATATTTCCTTAATTCACATCTTACGATCATTCATATCTCATATCTTGCGAAACTTGATTGTCCTAAGTTTATCAATCATCTATTCATAAACCAAACATTTACCAATCCTTTCCTAGGAATACACATCCACATAGTTTCCCAATTCTTATTCTTTCATACTTAACTTATATTATTTATAAGAACAAATCAATCCATTCTTCAATTCTAAAGTCAACCGATATCCCAAACTCATCAATCACTTAACCACTTACTTAGGCAACCATATAGGTTCATTTCAAAGCTTAATTAAGTCAACAACACTAAGGTAAGTAAGAAGACAGCAGTAGCAAGATTGTGCTTGTGCATGATTGTGTAGCTGCCCTTTTATCACGATCATGCATTTGATAAGGAAAACAAGGTATTTATGCAATACATTATCCTAAAAAATTGTTCCTTTATGTCATAGTTTCTAACGACACCAATTTCATGCAGTTTGGTTCAGTATTCTGCAAGTTATACCTAAAATACTGTAGACTATTCTCATACTATGACAGTACACAATACTTAACCTCAAGACAAATTTTGAAACTCTTAAGGACAGATTTAAATTCGATTCCTTCATGAAAAATATAGTCATATGTCTCTAGTTTTATCTTAGATTAAAATCATCCCATTTCAATGTCCACAGATCAAGATATGGACAAAATATAAATGACTGTTCAGTGACAACACTCCATTTAACATATTCCATCACACTTTATCATCATTTTCATCTTAGTTCATCTCTTTTGCTTAGTCTATCATTTCTAGCTTATGTCCTCATTATTTCCTCTTCATCCTACTTCCATTTCAGCTTAATTTCGATCACAAACAAATCATATTCAATGTTTGATCATAACACCAAAAATAGAACATCTACATATATATATACATTCATCACTAACTTTCTACACATGCCCAACTCTAATCTCACATTCATTGCACTTCTAACTATCACCTTAATTCATCATATCTCAAGACACCACATTACTTTCTTTCTTTAGCTCTAGAACCATTTTAGTTCATCTCCAAAACACCTAAAGAGATCTATGTTAATAAACATTGAAAACTGAACATGAAACATCCATTTATCTATCAAAATTTTCTGCATTTTTCCTAAACCATTTTTTAATGATTTTTTTATTTCAAACTCATCTCTACAATAACTTATGAAATATTGATCATCATAAACACGAAAGCAAGACATCAATGTGTTCATTTATTTACCCACATTTCAATATATATATATAACACCATTTTATGATCATTTAACCTCTAACTGTCATCATACATGTTTCATTCAAAAAATCATAAAGAACAATATAATACTTACTTATATAAAACTACAAGCTTCTTCAAAATCATATAAACCCTAGCTTCCAAGCTTATACGATCGTCAACATGGAGGTGGGTAGATTAGGTTTTTAGTTACAAGATGAAGAGATGGTAAGGATATTCAAGAAACAAAGTGAAGAATAGCAAGGAATCAACGAGATGGGGGTGAGAGTGAGATGGTCATGAGTGAAGAAAATGAGAAATGAAGAAGAAGAAAGCATATGTCGTGGGTGGGTTAAAAGCAAGGAAAAAATTGCTTGGTGGGTGTCATGACATATGTTATGAAACTTGTCGTGTTGGACCCCGATTCTAGAGCCCAACATTCGGAGTCATAAAGCGTGAGCATATTATCCTATATGTTTATTTCAAGGAACCCTCATTAGTCACCATCCCACATAAGTGGCTCCCGCACCGATCAAACATCCAAACAAACTTATTTCTCCTATTTCAGAACAGATTTTGGGAAAACTCAAACTGGGATTACAATTTGACTTCTTCAGAACATTTGTTCCCCATTGTCTTAAGTTTCTAATGACACTAAAAGAATTCAATTTGGCTTAGAACTCTAAGAGTTAGGGCCTAAACCTTTTCAGACTGTTATTAAACTCAAACAATACACTATATCCAACTTCTATCCAAAAATTGTAAGTCTTAGGGACTGAGTTAAAATTCTATTCCTTCATATTATTTGTAGCTATATGTCTCTAGTTTATTTAGAAACAAGAATCATCTCATTTAAAGGTCGGATGACATAGTTATGGCTGAAGGAAATCAAACAAGGTTTTGTCCTAAATCATATTAAAACTGTTTCGGGACATTTGGTATAACTTTCTCTATAGATATCTGATCAACGTTTTCTTTGATGGTTTAAAAGAGGACTTCACAATCTACAAGTATCATGAAGACTTTGAAGACAAATTCAATCATCTATAGGGTCAAAAATGGGACTAGATAATAAGGTCAGATGAAACTAGATGAAGGGTCAGACGAGTTGGGAAAATTGTCATAACTTTCTCCAAAGATGTCGTGTTAAGATGTTCTTTAGATGGTTCAAAAGAGGACTTCACGCTATACAACTCACATGAAGACCTTGAAGACTAATTCGATCATCTACAAGGTCAAAAATGGGACTAGATGATAGGTCAGATGAAATCATACAAAGGGTCATACGAATTGGGAAAATTATCATAACTTTCTCTAGAGATGTCGGATTAAGGTGTTCTTTGGCTGGTTGGAAAGAGGAATTCAGGATTACAAATTTTATGAAGACTTTGAAGACAAATTCAATCATCTATAGGCTCCAAAATGGGATAAGACAATAGGGTATGATGAAACTAGAAGAAGGGTCAGATGAATTAGGAAATTGTCATAACTTTCTCTATAGATGTCAGGTTAAAGTGTTCTTTAGATGGTTCGAAAGATAACTTCAAGATCTACAATTTTCATGAAGATTTTGAAGATAAATTTGATCAGTCAAAGAGTCAAAAAAGTGACCAGACGATAGGGTCAGATGAACAGTGCACAGAAGATACACGTCATCACTAGATGATATCACATCATCACCAGACGATATAACATCATCACTAGATGATATGACGTCATCACTAGATGATATGACGTCATCACTAGACAATATGATGTCCTCAGATGATACAAACTATACTCCTAAGTATCTCCACTTATAAGGACCATAACTTTTGATTCTGAAGTCTAAAAATTTCATACTATATACTGTTGGAAAGCTAGAAAGATAAACTACAACTTTCCAGAAGACAACTTTGCCTAATTCAACCTGAATTAATCTAGTTTTTCTCCTAATTCAGAAAACAAATTTTTCACTTATGGGAGACTTGAAAGTGAAATCAACAATTTGGAAATATCATCGGTAAAACACAATCATACTTCATTAACATCAAATGATAAGAGTTTTACAAGGCTTTAATGGGCATTTCAAGCCACAATATATCAATATTTTGAAATCCCAAAATACAGAAGAATACATGAGCAATAGTTTGCTCAAAATGCAACTAAAGCCTTCTTTTACAAAACTAGCTTATAATACAAAAGTATGCATAATCGGAGTGATGCCTTAACCCTTGGTTACTTGTTCTCATGCTCTTCACCTAAAGATGGGGCAGAAATGGAGGAAGTGAGCTTAAAGCTCGTGGGTAACAATTTTATAATCGGTAGTAAGCAAAAACCATTTTAAAACTCACAATGAATTAAGATACATATATCTTCCAAAACTCAATTTATCAACAATTCATAAGCTAATTAATTTATGCATCATCAAACTTGCCAACACATTTGAACACATAAGCACGTCAGCATGGTTCGGGTGGATCCAAAACAGAACATACTACATAATTCCCATAAAGGTCTTGTGTAGTCGTGAACTTAGGGGAGTCCATGAAGGAGCTCAATGCCACTAACGAGCAGGCGGGAAAAGCCTTTGGTCAAAATGCACTTGACATACTTAAGGGACCACCACAAACCTACATAATCATGCATCTCACATCTTGGAAACTTTTTGCCTAAATGGCACATTTTCAAAACATGATTTCATAAACTTGATATCCTTTCAAAATCATTTCCATTTTTGTTTCATAGTTCATCCACAAAATTCATACACACAACATGGAGCACTTTCTTAAAGCATTTAATTAACAATAAATGCACATTTAAAAGTAGTTGAAAACATTTATTTCCTTTTCTTGAAAGAAACATTAATGGCTTATTATTCAATTATAACAATGTAACCCACCTTGAATTCCTTGATTATAACTTGTTCGAATGTGCCTCTCCTTTGGCTCCTCTTGTCTTTCTTGATTCTCTTTTCATAGGTAAAAATCATTGAAGATCCACATAGTACATTTACTAAAATTAATCCTAGAGTACCTAAACCCATGCATTTCCTAAGCTTCATGAACCAAAACCTTTTCAAAAATCCAAACCATTAAAAATGCTCTTACCTTAAATCTTCACTAAATGAAGAGATGTTTGGTTCAAAAGAAAGCTCTTGTCTTCCTCTACCTTTTTCCCTTCTTACACAACCTAAAAATCTCTCTAGAAGGTTTAGAAAAGATGAAACCCTAGCTCAACTCTCTTCTTTCCTCTCAACCACCGAAATCTCTTTTCTTTCTCTCTTTGATTTGATATTTCACTTCCTTCTCTCCCATTTTCATTTTCCCCCTCTTTAGGAAGAAGACAACACTGTTGTCTTCTCATTTTACCCTTAATGATTGAGAAAAGTCCCTCTTGCCCTTCCTTTAATGCCTTATGGTTTTTAAACTTAAGTAAGCTACCCAAAATATCCTTTTATGCATTCTTACTACTTTTAATTTAACTAACCCATGCAATAAATCTACTAACATAGACCTGAAGAAAAACTAACTCCTAAAAAAAATTTTCGGGGCCAACCTTTATCCCCCTCTTAAAAGAATTTTGTCCTCGAAATTATTACCTGAGTCATTGAAGAGCTGTGGATACTTCTCCCTCATGGCTTCCAAGGGCTCCCATATGGTTTCTCCACAAGACTTTTACTAGTTAAACCGTCTTGTTCTTAAAGACCTTTTCCTTAGTGTCCAAGATCTCCATTGGAATCTCCACATAACTTAGATCATCTCTTAACTGAACCTCAGTGGTCTGAATGATATGAGAGGGATCTAATCTATATCTTCTCAATATGGAAACATGAAAGAAATCATGAATCTAAGATAATTTTGGTGGCAGCGCCAATGTATAGGCTAGTGGTCCAATCCTCTCAAGAATCTCGTAAGGACTCACATATCTTGGACTTAACTTGCCCTTTTTTCCAAATCTTATAATTACTTTCCAAGGAGATGTCTTAAGGAAGACTTTCTCACCGACTTTATACTCCATTTCCTTTCGGTATGCATCAGTATAACTCTTCATTCTATCTTGAGGAACTTTAAGTCATTGCTTAACTAAGTTGACCTTATCCACTGTCATCTGAAGTAACTTTGGCCTAATAGTTTCCTTTCTCCTTCTTCATCCCAGCATATCGGAGTTCTACATCTCCTTCTATACAGTGTTTCATAAAGGGCCATCTGAATACTCGAGTGGTACGAATTGTTGTAAGCAAATTCGACCAATGGTAGATGCTCATCCCAGGCTCCTTTAAAATCCATCACACATGCCCTGAGCATTCCCTCAAGGGTTTGAATGGTTCTCTCAGATTGACCATCTATTTGGGGATGAAAAGTCATGCTAAAATTCAATTTGGTCCCCAAAGCCTCTTGTAAGCTTCCCTAGAATCTTGAAGTGAATCGACGATCCCTATCAAAAACTACAGAATTTGGAATCCCATGTAATCTTACTATCTCAGCAATATACTTCTCTGCTAGCACATGCAGAGATTCAATTTGTTTGATTGCTAGAAAATGGGTTGACTTCGTCAAATGATCAACAATAACCTATATGGCATTATGCTTCCTACTAGTCTTTGGCAAACCCATCAGAAAATCCATGGTTACTCTTTGTCACTTCCATTCAGGAATGGACAATGGCCTTAACTTGACTGAAGGTGCCTGGTATTCAGCCTTGACTTGCTGACACACTAGACACTTGCTTGCATATTCTGCTATATCCCTCTTCATGCCTTTCCACCAAAAATGCTCTTTCAGATCTCTATACATCCTGGTGCTACCTGGGTGCATGGCATAAAGTGCATTATGTGCCTCATCAAGTATCTTATCCTTTACTTCCTTGACATTTGGGATAAAAAATCTATTCCCTATAACCATAAGTCCATCATCCCTCACTACCACTTCAGATTTCTTACCATTCTGGATTTCTTCTCGAAGCTTACTCAATTCTACATCCTATGCTTGTATCTCTTTAACTTTCTCCCTGAGTATCGGTCTCACTCTGAAATTTGCAATAATACAATCTGGCTCACCCTGTTTCAAGCTTATACTAAGCTTAGCCATCTCTTCTAATAATGGCAGATAAACTGTCTGAACATGGACTATTGATGATTTCCTACTCAAAGCATCTGCCACTACATTTGCCTTTCTTGGATGATACTCAATCAACAAATCATAATCCTTAATTAGCTTTAACCATCTTCTTTGTTTTAAATTCAACTCCTTTTGGCTTAACAAATACTTGAGACTTTTATGATTCATGAAAATCCTCGTTTGAACCTTATACAAATAATTTCTCCAAATCTTCAGAGCAAAAACTATTGTTACTAACTCTATATCATGGGTCGGGTAATTCAGTTCATAAGGCTTTAGCTGTCACGAGGCGTAAGCTATTACCTTGTCTTCTTACATCAACACACGACCCAAACCCTTTCTCGAAGCGTTACTGTATACTATATAACCCTTATCTCCCATAAGTAGGCTCAAGATTGGTGCACTGGTCAATTTGTGTTTGAGCTCTTCAAAGCTCTTCTGACATTTCTCACTCCAAATAAATTTCTAATTGTTCCTCAATAACTTAGTCATCGAAGCAGCTATCATAGAAAATCCTTCAACGAATCTCCTATAATAACTTGCTAGACCTAGAAAACTCCTCACTTCTGTCACTGTCTTGGGTGTATGCCAATTCACCACTGCTTCAGTTTTCCTTAGATCAACATGCACCCTATCCGTCGAAATTACATGTCCAAGGAATACTACCTCATTAAGCCAAAAGTCACACTTGCTGAACTTAGCATAAAGTTCCTTCTCCCTCAGTGTTTGCAACACTATTCTGGATTTTCCTCATGTTCTACTTCACTCTTGGAATAAACTAGAATGTCGTCGATAAACACTACGAAAAACTGATCCAGATACTCCTTAAAGACCCTATTTATAAGATCCATAAAAGCAGTTAGAGCATTGGTCAATCCAAAAAGCATGACTAAAAACTCATAATGTCCATATTGTGTCCTGAAGGCTGCTTGTTTACATCAGACTCCCTGATTCTAAGCTGATGATAACCGGACTTGAGATCAATCTTAGAAAATACCTTTGCTCCCTACAGTTGGCCAAATAGATCATCTATTCGGGGTAGAGGGTACTTGTTTATAATGGTCACCTTGTTGAGTCTCCAGTAATCAATACACATCCGCCATGTTTCATCTTCTTTTTAACAAACAAAACCGGTACTCATCAAGGTGACGAACTCGGTCTTATGTATCCCTTCTTTAGCAGTTCCTCCAACTGCTCTTTAAGCTCCTTTAGCTCAGCTAGAGCCATTCTATAGGGTGGTATAGAAATGGGTGCAGTTTCGGGAATCAAGTCGATGGCAAACTCGATTTCCCTCACCGGTGGCAAAACAGATAAGTCCTCTAGGAACACGTCTGGAAAATCCTCTAACTTCTCCTCATTCACATCAGTGTCCACAACATATGCCAAGAAGGCTTCACACCCCTTTCCCATCTTCCTGTCAGTTAGCAAAGCCGAAATGATTCTTAGTGATGGTGTTTTCCTGTCCCCTCTGAAAATCACCTTCTCACCATTGCCCAGATCAAACTCCAACTCCTTGAGGCTACAATCTAACTTCGCTTGATGCTTCTCCATGGCATCCATTCCAAGTATAACGTCTAAACCTTTTAGTTCTAGAGGTAATAAGTCCACTACTAGTCTAGCACCCTCGATGAAGGGCTCACATTCTCTATACGCTTGACTTATTATCACATTCCTTCCTAAATGAGTACTAACAATCAAAGGAATATCCACAAGCACCGAATTCACACCATGTAATGACATGCTTGCATAAACAAATGAGTGCTCACCCCTTTCTTGGAAAACTGCTCTCGATTCTTCCTCTTTCTGCTCACTTCATTTTTTATATTCTCTAGTTTTTCAGCCTAGAGTGCAACATCTACCAACTGCTGGTAGTCATAGAAATTGTGGATCAAGACTTTCTCCTTGATCCCTAAATGAAGACCTCCCTCAAATTTGCGGCACTTGTCCTCCTCATTCGCCACAATGTTGGCTGCATATGGGGAAAGCTGGCTGAACTTCAGTTCATAGTCACTTACACTCATGTCCTTCTGTGTGAGATTCAAAAACTCCCTAGCCTTCTCTGGTACATAAACTCTGGAGAGGAACTTCTTCCAAAACACTTCCACAAAGTCTCTCCATGACCACACCGGAGGCATAATCTGACTGTGGGGTACTGATTCCCACCAATGAAGAGCATCCCCCTGTAGCAAGCTCACCGTATAATCTAGTTTCTCCTCATTAGAGCATTTCATCTGAAGCAGGACTCTCTCGGTTCTCTTCAACCATGCTTCTACCTCTTCCAGATTTGTAATACCATTGAAATCTACCGCTCCATACTTGCGGAGCTTATCATACTGTCCACTCCTATCTATTGGAGCAAAGATCGGCCCTTGTGACCCCTGGCTCATCGCGTAAGTGAAAGCCTGAGCAAAGGTCTGAAAGAACTACGGATCCATGCGATTTGCTTGAGGCATCGGTGGAGGAGGCACTTCCTGTTGCATACTATGTGCAGGATTTGGAGCAGAATGTGTCTCCGCATCTTGCGGGACATAGGATTCATCCGTGCTTCCTTGACAAGAGTGAGATCGAGTCATAGCTCCTCGAGTTCTCCTTCGAGGCGGCATTTTCACTCCTTGAATATAAAACCATTGAAAACTCTTAGTTCCTACAAAACAAATTTTCAAAGTATGCAAAATAGCTCAAATCGTATAAACAATTTCAAATCATGTGAAACAATTTAAAACAATGCAAGTTATTCATTTAAAATAATGCACATTCCTTTTATGTATTAAACTACCCATTTCATTACTAAGCTACTGCTAGACCTAGTCCTACACCTAGACTTAAACCTAGCGTTATGATACCATAAAATGCTAGACCCCAATTTCAGAGATCAATATTCGGAGTCATAAAGCGTTAGCATACTATCCTATAGGGTTATTTCAAGGAACCCTCATTAGTTACCATCCCATATGAGTGGCGCCCATATTAGTCAAACATTCAAACAAACTTAGTTCTCCTATTTCAGAACAGATTTTAGGAAAACTCAAAATGGAATTACAATTTGACGTCTTCAAAACATTGTTCCCCATTGTCTTAAGTTTCTTATGACACCAAAATCATTCAATTTGGCTTAGAACTCTAAGAGTTAGGGCCCAAACTTTTTCAGACTGTTAGTAAATTGGGATAGTACACTATACCCAACTTCCATCTAGAAATTGTAAGTCTTAGGAGCTGAGTTAAAATTCTATTCCTTTAGATTATTTGTAGCTCTATGTCTCTAGTTTATTTAGAAATAAGAATCATCTCATTTAGAGGTCGGATGATGCAATTATGGTAGAAGGAAATCAAACAAGGTTTTGTCCTCAATTATATTGAACCTATTTTGGGAAACGGATGAATTGGATAAATTGTCATAACTTTCTCTAGAGATGTCAGATTAAGGTTTTCTTTAAATGATTCAAAATAAGGCATCAAGATCTACAACTTTCATGAAAACTTTGAAGATAAATTCGATCATCTAAAGGGCCTAAAATGGGGCCAGACAATAGGGTCAGATGAAAATAGAATAAGATGAATTGGGAAAATTGTCATAAATTTCTCTAAAGATGTTAGATAAAGGTTTTCTTTGGATGGTTCGAAAGAGGACTTCATGATCTACATCCTTTATGCAGACCTTGAAGATAAATTCAATCATCTATAAGGTCAAAAATGGGACCAGACGATAGGGTCAGATGAAACCAGATGAAGGGTCAGACGAACTAGGAAAACTATCATAACTTTCTCTATAGATATTGGATTAAGGTGTTCTTAATATGGTTCAAAATAGAACTCCAAGATCTTGAACTTGCATGAAGTCTTTGAAGACAATTTCGATCATCTACAGGGTCACAAATGGGACCAGATATAGGATCAGATGAAACAATATTCTATTCTCAGATTCCATCCAAAAATTGAAATTCTTAGAGATTGAAATCATCCAAATATTGTAGCCCTATGTCTCTAGTTTATTCCAAATAAAAAATCATTCCATTTGGATAACTACACATAACGTTATACCTAAAATACTAAAACATGTTCAAGCCATGCAGGGAAAACTTTGCCGCGATGAACCAAAAAGTTAGCCACGACGAACTTTGATTTCTTGCAAGTTGGCCGTGGCAAACCTCAGAGTTGGTGGTGGCAAACCTTAGAGTTGGTGGCGGTGAACCATGGGGACTTCGTGTTGGACCCCAAATGTTTCTTAGAATTTAGAACTATTGAATGAGAAATTTTGGTGATTAGTCACGAGTAAAGAACAAATAAATGAAAATTTTTGAATTAGAAATGACAGACAAGAGTAAAGTTGTGAATGGAAAATGTAGATAGATTCATCTTTTTTTTGGTTTTTTTGGTGGATAAGAGATTTTGAAATGGGAAGAATTAAGGTGGAAGTTAGAAGTAAAATGAAAGCAAAAATAAAGTTGAGTATGTGTAGTAAGTTGATGAAGAATAAGTGCATATGTATATGTTATATTTTGATGTTCATGATTAATCATGGATTACAATTTTTATGGATTGTATCGAGTTGAAAAAGGGAGTTGAAAATGAGAAGTAAATGAAGTAGAAAAGGTGATCTTGATATGAGTTGTATTAAGGAAAGATTGTGAAACAAAATGGGTGGTTGATCTGGAAAATGTTTACTGTGTATGCTTCAGTCTTTTAGCCACCACTTTTTCTCTAGTTATCCAAACGAGATTATTCTTAATTTTGATTAAACTAGAAACATATGGCTACATTTTTTATGAAGATATGAAATTTAAATTTTGCCTTTAAAATCTCAAAAGTTGTCATAAAATTGAGAAATGGTTGTCGTACATTGGTGGATGAATATAAAATTTGTGTTCTGAATTTAAGGGAACTTATGGATTGATCTAGGCTAAATTAGAGAAAGACGTCTTCTAGAAAGTTGTAGGGTTTTCTCTTATCTTTCCAACGGTATATAGCATGAGAATTTTGGAAATGGGAGTTAAAATTTATGACCCTTTGAAGTAGAGACGTTTAGGAGTATAAAATTTATCGTCTGTGATGACGTCATATCGTCTATAAAAATGTATCGTCTGTGATAATATCATATCGTCTGTGAAGAGGTCATATCGTCTATGTTTGACCTTCTATACACTATCGTCTGTACCTATCGTCTGCTCCATTTTTGACCATTTAGATAATAGAATCTATCTTCAAGATCTTCATGAAAGTTGTAGATCTTGAAGCTCTCTTTCAAACCATATAAAGAGGGAAAGTTATGGCAATTTTACCCGTTCGTCTGCTTTTTCCCATTCGTCTGCTTTTTCATTTGGTTTCATCTGTACCTATCGTCTGCTCCATTTTTTACCCTTTAGACGATAGAATATGTCTTTGAGGTCTTCATGAAAGTTGTAGATCTTGAAGTCATCTTTCAAATCATATAAATAACACCCTAATCCAATGTCTACAAGTAAAGTTATGGCACTTTTCCCCATTCATCTGTTTTTTTCCATTCGTCTACTTTTTCATTTGGTTTCGTCTGTACCTATAATCTACTCCATTTTTGCCCTTTAGACAATAGAATCTGTGATGGAGAACCATGAGCATGTGAAAGACAAGAAGAAACGCATCCATGGTGTGATTCGCCTCAAGGAAGCCAAGGACGTGACTTGCATGGACATAATCTTGCAAAAGGAGGCTTAGGAGCTAAAATTGGATCAAATTTAAAGTTTGAATGTTCAAGGCAAGGGGATGAACGAAATTCCCATATCAAAGGCCCAACATTCAAGTTTAATATTCCTAAAGATCCATTACAAGATGTTGGAGGCCCAATGACAAGAGTTAGGGCCAAAGCAATGAAGCAAGCATTGAATTGTTTAATCCAAGACCTTTAAGAGATGGAGCCCATATTGTTGAGTTAGATTTCATCTCATAAAAGTCCAAGAGGCATTGTTTTACTCCTTGAAGCCCAACATAAAGTGTCCAAAGGCCC
>JANIJH010000004.1:36345992-36358715 GCA_024520975.1 Erythroxylum areolatum
CTAGCTTAAAATACAAAAGTATGCAAAGTCAGAGTGATGCCTTGACCCTTGGTTACTCGTTCTCATGCTCTTCACCTGAAGATGAGGAGGAAACGGGGGGGGGTGAGCTTAAAGCTCGTGGGTAACAATTTTATAATCAGTAGTAAGCAAAAACCATTTTAAAACTCATATTGAATCAAGATACATATATTGCCCAAATCTTAATTTATCAACAATTCAGAAGCAACTTAATTCACGCATCATCAAACTTGCCGACATATTTGAACACATAAGCATATTGGAATGGTTTGAGTGGATTCAAAACAGAACGTATTACACATTTCTCATAAGGGTCTTGTGCAGCTGTGAACAGAATGTATTAACGCAATCCCACATGATGGTTTTGCACAGCCGTGAACTTAGGGGAGTTCATGAAGGAGCTCCATGCCATTAGCGGGCAGGCGGGAGAAGCCTTTGGTCAAAATGCACTTGACTTACTTAAGGGACCACCACAAACCCACATAATTATGCGTTTCACATCTTGAAAACTTGTTACCTAAAATGGAACATTTGAAAACATGATTTCATAAACTTGATACCCTTTCAAAAATCATTTCCATTTTTCATTTCATAATTCATCCACAAAATTCATACACACAACATATATCACTTTCTTAAAGCACTTAAAGAACAATAAATGCACATTTAAAAGTAGTTGAAAATATTTATTTCCCTTTTCTTGAAAGAAACATTAACGGCTTATTATTCCATTATAAAAATGTAACCCACCTTGAATTCCTTGATTATAACTTGTTCAAATGTGTCTCTCCTCTTGCTCCCCTTGTCTTTCTTGATTTCCTTTTCATAGGCAAAAAAATCCCAAGTTCAAATGGGCTACAAAATTGAAGACCCACACAGTACATTTACTAAAATCGATCCTAGAGCATTTAAACCCATGTATTTCCTAAGCTTCATGAACTAAAACCCTTCCAAAATCCAAAGAATTAAAAATGTTCTTACCTTAAATCTTCACCAAATGAAGAATGTTTGGTTCAAAAGAAAGCTCTTGTCTTCCTCTACCTTTTTCCTTTCTTGCACAACCTCAAAATCTTTCTAGAAGGCTTAGAAAAGATGAAACCCTAGCTCAACTCTCTTCTTTCCTCTCAACCACCGAAATCTTTCTTCTTTCTCTCTTTTAATTTGCTATTTCACTTCCTTCTCTCCTATTTTCGTTTTTCCCCCTCTTTAGGAAGAAAACAACATTTCTTTCTTCCCATTTTACCTTAATGATTGAGAAAAGTTCACCTTGCCCTTCTTTTAATGCCTTTTTTAAGTAAGCTACCCAAAATACCCTTTTATGCATTCTTACTACTTTTAATTTAACTAACCCATGCAATAAATCTATTATCATAAACCTAAATAAGAACTAACTCCTTTAAAAAAGTTTGGGGGCCTAACATTTCTCTCCCTCTTAAAAGAATTTTGTCCCTGAAATTATTACCTGAATCATTGAAGAGTTGTGGATACTTCTCCCTCATGGCTTCCAAGGGCTCCCACATGGCCTCTTCAACGGAATGGTTTCTCCACAGAACTTTAACTAGCTGAACCGTCTTGTTCCTCAGGACCTTTTCCTTGGTGTCCAAATTTTCCATTAGCATCTCCTCATAACTCAGATCATCTCTTAACCGAACCTCAGTAGTCTGAATAATGTGAGAGAGATCTGGTCTATATCTCCTCAATATGAAAACATGAAAGACATCATGAATCTATGATAATTCCAGTGGCAGTGCCAATCTATAGGGTTGTGGTCCAATCCTCTCAAGAATCTCATAAAGACCCACATATTTTAGACTTAACTTGCCCTTTTTGCCAAATCTCATAATTCCTTTCCAAGGAGATATCTTAAGGAAGACTTTCTCACTGACTTCGTACTTTATTTCCTTTTGGTGTGCATCGATATAACTCTTCATTTAATCTTCAGCCGCTTTAAGTCGTTGCTTCGTTAAATTGACCTTGTCCACTATTATCTGAAGTAACTCTGGCCCTAATAGTTTCCTTTATCCTTCTTCATCCCAACATATCGGAGATCTATATCTTCTTCCATACAGTTCTTTATAAGGAGCCATATGAATACTCGAGTGGTATGAATTATTGTAAGCAAATTCGACCAATGGCAAATGTTTATCCTAAGCTCCTTTGAAATCCATCACACATGTCCTGAGCATTCCCTAAAGGGTCCGAATGGTTCTATCATATTGACCATCTGCCTAGGGATGAAAAGCCGTGCTAAAATTCAACTTGGTCCTTAGAGCTTCTTGTAAGATTCCCCAGAATCTCGAAGTAAATCAAGGATCCCTGTCAGAAACTATAGAATCTGGAATCCCATGTAATTTTACTATCTCATCAATATACTTCTTTGCTAGTACATACAAAGAATCAGTTTATTTGATTGCTAGAAAATGGGCTTATCTCATCAAACGATCAACAATAACCCATATGGCATCATGTTTCCTACTGGTCTTGGGCAAACCCATCGAAAAATCCATGGTTACTCCTTGCCACTTCCATTCAGGAATAGAAAATGGCCTTAACTTGCCTGAAGGTGCCTAGTGTTCAGCCTTGACTTGCTGACACACTAGACACTTGCTTGTATATTTTGCTACATCCCTATTCATGCCTTTCCACCAGAAATGCTCTTTTAGATCTTTATACATCCTGGTGCTACCTGGATGTATGGCATAAGGCGCATTATGTTCCTCATCAAGTATCTCATCCTTTACTTTCTTGAAATTCCGAATACAAAGTCTATTCCCTATAACCATAAGTCCATCAGCCCTCACTACCACTTCATATTTCTTGCCATTCTGAATTTTTTCTCAGAGCTCACTTAATTCTACATCCTGTGGTTGTAACTCTTTAACTTTCTCCCTAAGTATCGGTCTCACTCTGAAATTTGAAATAATACAATCTAGCTCCCTCTGTTTCAAGCTTATCATAAGCTTAGCCATCTCTTCCAATAATGGCAGATAAATTATCTGAACATGGGCTATAGATGATTTCCTACTCAAAGCATTCGTCACTACATTTGCCTTTCCTGGATGATACTCAATCAACAAATCATAATCCTTGATTAGCTCTAACCATCTTCTCTGGCTCATCAAATAGTTGAGACTTTTATGATCCATAAAAATCCTCGTTTGAACCTTATACAGATAATGTCTCCAAATATTCAGGGCAAAAACTATTGATGCTAACTCCAAATCATGGGTCGGGTAATTCATTTCATAAGGCTTTAGCTGTCGTGAGGCATAGGCTCCTCAAACCATTTCTTGAAGATGGTACCCTACCTTGTCTCCTTACATCAACACACAACCCAAACCATTTCTTGAAGAATCACTGTATATTGTATAACCCTTATCTCTCACAGGTAGGATCAGGATTGGTGCACTGGTCAATCTGTGCTTAAGCTCCTCAAAGCTCTCTGACATTCCTCACTCAAGATAAATTTCTAATTCTTCCTCAATAACTTAGTCATCGGAGCAGCTATCATAGAATCCTTCAACGAATCTCCTATAATAACCTGTCAGACCCAAAAAACTCCTCACTTCTGTCACTGTCTTGGGTATATGCCAATTCACCACTGCTTCAATTTTTCTCGGATCAACATATACCCCATCCTTCAAAATTACATGTCCTAGGAATACTACCTCATGAAGCCAAAACTCACTCTTGCTAAACTTAGCATAAAGTTCCTTCTCCCTCAGTGTTTGCAACACTATTCTGAGATGTTCCTCATGTTCATCTTCACTCTTGGAATAAACCTGAATGTCATTGCTAAACACTATGACAAACCGATCCAGATACTCTTTGAAGACCCTATTCATAAGATCCATAAAAGCAGCTAGAGCATTGGTCACTCTAAAAGACATGACTAAAAACTCATAATGTCCATATCGTGTCCTAAAGGTTGTCTTGTTTACAACAGACTCCCTAATTCTGAGATGATGATAACCTGACTTGAGATCAATCTTAGAAAATACTTTTTCTCCTTACAACTGGTCAAACAGATCATCTATTCGGGGTAGAGGGTACTTGTTTTTAATAGTCACCTTGTTGAGTCTCCGGTCAATACACATCTGCCATGTTCCATCCTTCTTTTTAACAAACAAAACCAATACTCCCTAAGGTAATGAGCTCGGTCTTATGTACCCCTTCTTTAATAGTTCTTCTAACTATTCCTTAAGCACCTTCAGCTCAGCTGGAGCCATTCTATAGGGTGGTATACAAGTGGGCGCAATTCTGGGAATCAAGTCGATGGCAAACTCGATTTCCCTCACTGGTGGGAAACTAGGTAAGTCCTCTAGGAACACATCTGGAAACTCCCTCACAATCGAAAAATCTCCTAACTTCCCTTCGTTTACATCAGTGTCCACAACATATGTCAAGAAGGCTTCACACCCCTTTCCTATCATCCTGTCAGCTAGTAAAGCCGAAATGATTCTTGGTGATGGTGTTTTCCTGTCTCCTCTGAAAATCACCTTGTCACCGTTGCCCAGATCAAATTCTACCTCCTTAAGGCTACAATCTAACTTTGCAGGATATTTCTCCATGGCATCCATTCCAAGTATAACGTCTAAACCTTTTAGGTCTAGAGGTAGTAAGTCCACTACCAGTCTAGCACCATCGATGAAGAGCTCATATTCTCTATACGCTTAACTTATTATCACATTCCTTCCTAGAGGAATACTAACAATCAAAGAACTATCCAAAGGCATCGACTTCGCACCATATAATGACATGCTTGCATAAACAAATGAGTACCTGGAGCTAAATTCAGTAAAAACATATACTTCATAACTAAATAACTGAGCCATACCAATAATAACTTTAGGTGAGGCTACAGCTTCCTCTCTGGTCATGGCAAACACTCTTACCTGAGCCTGTCCCCTAAGCCTTCCTGGAGGAATAGCCTTCCTTGCAACTCTAGAATTGCCCACCTCAGCGACTGGTCTGGTTCCCACTGTTTCTGCTCTCTTTGGAGCTTGCAACTGTGACCGCTCTCGCCTTATTAATTGGGGACAGTCCTTGATCATGTGTCCCTTATCTTTGCATCAGAATCATACTCTAAGTAACTTGAAGCACTCTCCCCTATGAAGCTTTCCACAATGCTCACATTGGGGGTTAATGTTCGTCCTTTTCTCCTACTATTACCCTCTGCGATTGAGACTTACACTGAAGTTGTCCTTAGTTGCTTGTTCCTAGCTGAGGCACTACTCCCCACTTCACTCTGTATGTAGAAACTCTTCATACCCCTCCCAGGCATTGGAGCACTCACCTGGATTTTTCCTCTTCCTGCTCACTTCATTCTTTATATTCTATAATTTTTCAGCCTGGAGTGTAGCATCTACCAGCTACTGGTATTCACAGAAATTGTGGATCAAGAATTTCTCCTTGATCCCCAAATGGAGACCCCCCTCAAACTTATGGCACTTGTCCTCCTTGTTCATCACAATGTCGGCCGCATATCGGGAAAGCTGGGTGAACTTCAGCTCATACTTACTTACACTTATATCCTTCTATAAGAGATTCAGAAACTCCCTAGCCTTCTCTTGTACATAAACTCTGGAGAGGTACTTCTTCCTGAACACTTCCATAAAGTCTTTTCATGATATCACTGAAGGTATGACCTGACTGTGGGGTACTGATTGCCACCAATGAAGAGCATCCCTCTGTAGCAAGCTCACTGCATAATCTAGTTTCTCCTCATCAAAGCATTTCATCTGAAGTAGGACTCTCTCAGTCCTCTTCAACCACTGCTTCTGCCTCTTCTGGATTTGTAATACCATTGAAATCTACCGCTCTATACTTACGGAGCTTGTCATACTGTCCACTCCTGTCTGTTAGAGCTTGCATCGGCCCTTGTGACCCTTGTCTTGTGGCATAAGTGAAAGCTTGAGCAAAGCCTGAAAGAACTACGAATTTATAGGGTTTGCTTGAGGCATTGGTGGAGGCGGTGGAGGCACTTCCTGTTGCATACTAGGTGGCTCAGGATTTAGAGCAGAATGTGTCTCCACATCTTCCGAGATATAGGATTCATCCATGCTCCCTTGGTGAGAGCGTATAAAACAATTTCAAATCATGTGAAACAATTTAAAACAATGCAAGTTATTCATTTTAAAACTATGCACATTCCTTTCATGTCTTAAACTACCCCTTTCATGCCTAAGCTACTCTTCAACCTAGTTCTACACCTGGACCTAAACCTAGGGCTCTGATACCATAACATGTTGGACCTCGATTCTGGAGCCCAACATTTGGAGTTATAAAGAGTAGCATATTATCCTAGAGGGTTATTTCAATGAACCCTCATTAGTCATCATCCCACATAAGTGGTGCCCACATAAGTCAAACATCCAAATAAACTCATTTCCCCTATTTCAGAATAGATTTTGGGAAACCTCAAACTGGAATTACAATTTGACTTCTGTAGAAAATTTGTTCCCCATTGTCTTAAGTTTCCAATGACATTAAAATCATTCAAATTGGTTTAGAAATCTAAGAATTAGGGCCCAAACCTTTTCAGACTTTTATTAAACTAGGACCATACACTATACCCAACTTCCATCCTAAAATTGTAATTCTTAGGGACTGAGTTAAAATTCTATTCCTTCAGATGATTTTTATCACTATGTCTCTATTTTATTTAGAAGCAAGAATCATCTCATTTAGAGGTCGGATGATGCAGTTATGGCTGAAGGAAATCAAACAAGGTTTTGTCCTCAATCATATTGAACCTATTTCGGGACAATTGGCATAACTTTCTCTGTAGGTATTGGATCAAGGTCATTCTTTAATTTTCTTGAAAGAGGACTTTAATATCTACAACTTTTATGAAGACCTTTAAGATAGATTCTATCATATATAGGGTCGAAATTGGACCATACAAAGGGTCAGACAAAATCAGATGAAGGGTCAGACGAATTAGAAAAATTGTCACAAATTTCTCTAAAGATATCGTATTAAGGTATTCTTTGGACAGTTTTGAAGAGGACTCATAGTTATACAAATTTTATGAAGACATTGAAGTAAGATTTTGTCACCTAAAGGGATAAAATTGGACTAGACGATAGGGTCAGACGAAACCAGACAAAGGGTTATACGAAACCAGATGAAGGGCCAGACGAATCAGAACAATTGTCATAACTTTCTCTAGAGATATCAGATTAAGGTTTTATTTAGATGGTTTTGATCAAGACTCACTGATCTATAACTTTCATGAAGACATCAAAGTAAGATTTTGTCATCTAAAGTGACAAAATTAGACTATAATATAGGATCAGATGAAACCAAATGAAGGGCCAGACGAATCAGAACAATTATCATAACTTTCTCTAAAGTTATTTGATTAAGGTTTTCTTTGCATGGCTTTGAATAGGACTCATAGATCTACAATTTTTATAAAGATGTAAAAGTAATATTTTGTGATCTAAAGGGAAAAAAAATGGGACTAAATGATAGGGTCAGACGAAACCAGATGAAGGGTCAGATGATTTGGGAAAATTAGTATAACTTTCTCTAAAGATATCGGATTAAGGTCGTTCTTAGATGGTTCGAAAGAAGACTACAAGATCTACAACTTTCATACAGACCTTAAAGATAGATTCTATCATATAGAGGGTCAAAATTGGACCAGGCGATACAAGAAGAATAGTACCCAGAAGAAATTTTGGGAATAGTACACAGAAGATATAAAATGAACAGTGCACAGAAGATACACGTCATCGCTAGACGACGTTTCATTACCAAACGATACATCATCACCAAATGACACGTTATCACTAGATGATACATCATCACCAGATGATACCTCATCACTAGACAACACATCCAGACGATACATCATCACCAGACGATACAATCTATACTGACGAGCATCTCCACTTATAAGGATCATAACTTTTGACTCTGAAGTCCAAAAATTGCATACTATATAACGTTGGAAAGCTAGAAGGATAAAATAAAACTTTCTAGAATACAATTTTGCCTAATTCAACCTAGATTAATCCATTTTTTCCCCCAAGTTTAGAACACAAATTTTACCCCTATGGAAGACTTGAAAGTGAAATCAACAATTTGGAAATAACATCGGTAAAACACAATCATACATCATTAACATCAAAAGATAAGAGTTTTACAAGACCTTAATGGGCATTTCAAGCCACAATATATCAATATTTCAAAATCCCAAAATATAAAAGAATACATGGGCAATAATTTGCTCAAAATGTAACTAAAGCCTTGTTTTACAAAACTATCTTAAAATACAAAAGTATGCAAAGTCGGAGTGATGCCTTGACCCTTGATTATTCGTTCTCATGCTCTTCACCTAAAGATGGGGCGAAATAGAGGGGATGAGCTTAAAACTCATGGGTAACAATTTTATAATTGGTAGTTAGCAAAAACCATTTTAAAACTCACATTGAATTAAGATACATATATTTCCCAAATCTCAATTTATCAACAATTCATAAGCAACTTAATTCATGCATCATCAAACTTGCCAACACATTTGAACACATAACCACATTGGAATGGTTTGGGTGGATCCAAAATAGAATGTACTACACAATTCTCATAAGGGTCTTATGTAGCCATGAACAAAACGTACTAATGCAATCCTACATGATGGTTTTACGTAGCCGTGAACTTAAGGGAGTCCATGAAGGAGCTCCATGCTACTAGTAGGCAAGAGGGAGAAGCCTTTGGTCAAAGTTCGCTTGACTTACTTAGGGGACCACCACAAACCCACATAATCATACATTTTACATCTTGAAAACTTATTGCCCAAAATGGCACATTTCGAAACATGATTTCATAAACTTGATATCCTTTCAAAAATCATTTCCATTTTTCATTTCATAATTCATCCACAAAATTCATACACAAAACATGTAGCACATTCTCAAAGTACTTAAAGAACAATAAATGCAAATTTAAAAATAATTGAAAACATTTGTTTCCCTTTTCTTGAAAGAAACATTAATGGCTTATTATTCCATTATGAAAATGTAACCCACCTTGAATTCCTTGATTATAACTTGTTCAAATGTGTCTCTCCTCTTGCTCCTCTTGTCTTTCTTGATTCCCTTTTCATAGGCAAAAAAAATCCTAAGTTCAAATGGGTTGCAAAATTAAAGACCCACACAGTACATTTACTAAAATTGATCCTAGAGTACCTAAGCCCATGCATTTCCTAAGCTTCATGAACCAAAACCCTTCCAAAATCCAAAGCATTAAAAATGCTCTTACCTTAAATCTTCACCAAATGAAGAGATGTTTGGTTCAAAAGAAAGCTCTTGTCTTCCTCTACCTTTTTCCCTTCTTGCACTACCTCAAAATCTCTCTAGAAGGCTTAAAAAAGATGAAACCCTAGCTCAACTCTCTTCTTTCCTCTCAACCACTGAAATCTCTCTTCTTTCTCTCTTTTAATTTTCTATTTCACTTCCTTCTCTCCTATTTTCGTTTTTCCCCCTCTTTAGGAAGAAAACAACACATCTTTCTTCCCATTTTACCTTAATGATTGGGAAAAGTCCACCTTGCCCTTCCTTTAATGCCTTATAGTTTTTAAATTTAAGTAAGCTACCCAAAATACCCTTTTATGCATTCTTACAACTTTTAATTTAACTAAGCCATGTAATAAATCTACTAACATAGACCTAAAGAAGAACTAACTCCTTAAAAAAATTTGGGGACCAACATATTAACTCAAAATTAATCATGTTAGCATTTGGGCTAAATGCCCAATTTGGGGCCAAACATTATAATCTACTCAATTAAGATCTAAATGATATCAAGTCTACTCAATATTAGGCGATTTTGGATGAAAATTTGGCAGTGTCACACAGGCGTCATTAACTCTGAGTGAGATATTTTATGTGGCATTTTTGTGACTTATTTTCTAACACCTTATTTAATTCCAATGTTCATATCGTTTTCAATATTCTACTTTTCAAGTCAAAATTTTGCTTGATTTTAAACTGAATTTTCTTGAATTCTTGACAAACTCTTTCTACTTGAGCACGTTCTTCAGGAGTTTCTCAATTAGTATCAAACTCCCACTATTGTCTTCCTATGTGATTATTAGTTTTTGTTAGCCATGGATCTCCCTTTGCTATCTTCATCTTCCACATTCTATTATCGATCGATTTTCCTCCACAATCTTAGCGTAGTATTATGTATATATAGACTGAAAAATTTAAACCTTGATATTCATTGTAGTAAACCATCATGCATGTAAATTATGGATTAAAGGATAGAGAAGAAAAGTAAAGAGACATGAAAGAAGAAGAAGAGAAGAACTAAGAATGGAAAAATGATCCTTTTGCTAGTTTACACTAATATTAATACGTCAACTACTTATAAAACATTATTAGGTAACAAGAATGTACATTGTATATTTCTAGAAAGAATCAACAAAAGTAAAGGAAACCATTGTTGGTTGTTAGAAGCAGAAAATGTTGTTTATATATATATTGGTTTCTGGAAATGCTTCAAGGTTGTATATCTATCTTTACTAGTAGATATATATTGATTTTCTTTTCTTTTGAGGGATGGGAAAAGAAAAAGAAAAAATATCACCATAGGATACATACGTTGTACTAGAAGGAGATGTAGAGCTGCAAAAGACTACACCATCTTTATGTTCGAAGTTAAGTTATATACCAGTAACGAGAACTTTGTTAGACTTTAGTATTTTATTATGCAATAATGGCTTATCGAACTGTGAGTAATTACAAACTCTCCTCCTACTTTGACTTCATTTTGTTCAATATAATATAAGAGCTATAATCTTCTAAAAAATGTTTATCTCATTAATGATTAAGCATCGTAAAGGGTAGTAGATAGATTCAATTAATTTGGAAATGAAGTTAGATGTTGAAGAGAAGAGATATGATTGAGGGAAACAATTAATGTTACGATTTGTTTGGTTGGAGTTGGTGTCATTTATGTTTCAGCCACGTGAATGATAGGATTTGCCAGCCATGTATATGTATTTTTCTTTTGTATGAATACTTGTAGATCTTTGTAATTCATATTGTTAACTCAAACTTCTTTTCATATTTAAGATTACATGCAAGTGGAATAGATTCACCAACAACTTCAATAATTTTGCAGCTACACAATTAGCCCCTCCTACCATACCAATCTCGATGTAGCCACGCCAATCCTCCTCCAAGCAAACTTGGTCTTCCCTAATTAAGAGAGATCCTTGAGTTCTTGTCCACTAGATGGAAAGGACATCGTGAAAAGTTCATGTTTGATCGAATTTCTAAATATTCATCGAAGGTTTTTAAAACCAATATTCTCAGTTAGCAGACTATGGTTTTCTATGATGCAGTAACCAATAAGCTCTTGTTCTCCAATAAGAATAGGCTTGTTCTTTCATGGTGGCCTGACTCCCAATAAGGTCTTCCTATCTTCTCTTCAGACCTCATCCAAAGAAGAAGCCATAAAGAAGCACAAAATGCTTCTTGAGTTCTTAAAACATGAGGCACTTCAGTGATTTATTGGTGTTGTGGAAGCTATAGCATGCAGACAATTTGCCTCCGAATGGGAAAATAAAGACAAAGTTATCATCTTCTATGTTGCAAAGAACTATACATTTCGTCTGGCATGTCGATTATGTATCAGCCTTAAAGACTTAAATTGCATCACTAAACTATATGACCATTTCTATCCTCTAGCTTTAGGAATTATTTCTATCCTTATTAATTTGCTTGGAACTTCATTTCGTCAGACCATTAACACTTCAAAATTTATAAGAAACGAGCTTCTTGCCATTATTAAAAAAAAGAAAGATTGATATGGTAAAGGGAAAGGGATTGGCTGCACAGGATGTATTGTCCCACATATTGATGACAAGTTTTGAATACGAAAAGTACTTGAATGAGAGTGACATCGTAGACAAGATCCTAGGACTATTGATTAGTAGACACGACACTACTAGTACTGCTTATACCTACATTATCAAGTCTCTTGTGGAACTCCCCCATATGTACAAGCATGTTTATAAGGGTATTACTCATTATTATTAATTCTTGTCATTTTAATTTGAGTAGTTACAGTGCAATTGTTTTTGACTTTTTGTTACATGTACAGAACAAATGGAGATAGCATAAATAAAAGCACAAAGAGAGTTGTTGAATTGGAATGACATACAGAAGGTGAAGTACTCATGGAATGTAGCATCTGAAGTCATGAGACTTGCTTCTCCTCTTCAGGGTGCCTCGTAATTCAATAAATCAAAAGTCTAAATAATTAACAGTTTCGATAAGAATATATAAATTTACACGTGATGTCTCATATGCATGTAGTTGTATTAGAGTGCAAGTTTAAAACACAGAAGTCCAAAGTACTTCCCTTATCCAAAAAAGTTTGATCCAACTTGATTCGAAGGAAATGGACCTGCACCATACACATATGTCTCGTTTGATGGAAGATTTCAGATGTATCTAAGAAAGGAATATGCTAGACTGGAAATATTAGTGTTCATGCATAACTTGGTGGAAAGATTCAAGTTTCAAAAGCTAATTCTTGATGAGAAGATTGTTGTCAATCTCATGCCAATGAGTGTTTTGTATATGAATTGTGTTATAGATGCCTGTTTCCTTAAGAAAATTTATGAGAAAAGAATTGATTAGTTTTGATGACTTCGATAATTGAGTAGATCTGGGTGGATTATGA
>JANIJH010000004.1:36562891-36579406 GCA_024520975.1 Erythroxylum areolatum
AAGAAAATTTTAAAATTTTTTGAAAATTTTGCAAAAAATCCCCTATATTTTAAAAATTTTGCAAAAAATCCCCTATATTTTAAAATTTTTTTGGTATCGGCCGGTATTTAGATTTTGAATATTTTTGCTTAGAAATTTCAATCGATAATCTTCAGGTTCATATTTTTCCTTATTTAACGATTTCAATTTTTATTCTGTTTATAAGGATATAATTGAAAATATAAGTTAAAATTAAGTTTCTATAAAATACTGTTACATACCAAACACTATAATAAAAATCCACGCAACTTTCCTATTAGAATTCTTATAAGTATCCAATGCAACTTTTCTATTAGAATTCTTATAAGTACCCAATGTGTGAATATCTTTACTTTTTATAGGTTTATTTTTCACAGAATCATATTCTAAATTCACTTTACTTTCCGTCAATCAAACGAAGCCAATATGTATTCAAAAGTTAACGGGCGAGAAGTTCTGTATTATATAGAAATATATATTATAAAAAGTTATTGAAAGAATCCTAAAATGATAATAAATAAAACGTTTATTATATTTATGTTAAAAGTAATTAATATTTTCAATTTTCATAGTGTATTAATAATTTAAACACAAATTTAATAAATGTACCCAATGAGTTATGTTAAAATAACCTTTATATTAGCTAAGACAAAGTCTACAACAAAAAATTTTTATGTTGCAAATCGATAATTTAATTTCGGAATTTTTAAATGTAAAAAAGAAAGATGTAAGATCCACTTATATTTAAATTTTAATAAAAAGGTTACAATAGTCATAATTTAAGAAAAATATAATAATCAATTATTTATTTTTAATGTATTTTTAGTTAAAATTATTAATTTATTATTTGTATCAAAACTTTTAATTTAGTTTATTAAGACCATAAAAATTATTACAAGATATAAATTATTATAAATTAAAGAAGCTTTATTGTATTTATAAAACAAATAATTTAGATAAACTATTTTTAATTTCAAAAATAGTTTGAGAATTAAGGCAGTAGATGGTAATGGAATCCTTCAAAATCTGAAATGGTGATTACAAATGCCTTAGCGGAGACGGACTAACAGAGAATATGGATTAAAAAGGAGTAAATGGCGGCAACGGGACAGACCGAGAGCAGTCGCGTGACGCGTATTGTCAAACTAAACGCGTATAGAAAAGAAAGAGAAGGCTGATGAAGAGTAAATAATAGTATTAAGAGACAAGGACGATGGCAGGTGTGATGATGTAATTGGCGCGTAGGTTCTAGAAGGCCCGTTGAAGTAGGACTCTGGAGATAACGTGGGAGCTCTCAACTATAAAAGGAGGTAATTGCTTCATGGTTCTTGGTTCACTATATTGAATTCCTTGCAATATATATATATATATATATAGTAGCTTAACCCCAGCCACAAAGCCCATCCTCTCGAATTTGTCGGTTCTTTCTTGCAGGTGTGGTCTCTCTCCCTTTTTCTCCCTCCCCGTGTCCATTTTTCAGTTTATTGAGGTTCTTAAGAATGTGAGATCTAGGTTATGGCTTGGCTTTGCTCCTGTGATTCTTGGATTTCTTTTAGCGTTTTCTTCGCTCGGACCGGGGCTTACTCTGTTCGTAATTTCTGAATTAAGGCTTCCTTTGTTGAAACTTGTGATAGAGTTGGGTACCGAAACAAAAGAAAAAGGGGACTTGTTTTGGGATGATTTCTGAATGAACTTTTGTTGTGCTTGCCAAGGGAGTCTTATTTGTCGAGGGTGTTCTGTGTTAGCAAAGTAGGAGCTTTGAGGACTTTTTGGGCTAGTTGTAGTGTTGTTTGCGATTATATTGGTATTCAGCGTTTAAATTTGCTTTTCTAATTCCTTGCCCTACCGGTATTCATGAACTATTGTAATCTCCTGCTATTGGAAACTTCTCTATTTGGCATTCTTATGCAACATGAAGGTGCTAGGCTTTGCTCTACGTCGCTTGAATGTGATGTCTAATTTCATTTGTGACAGGTTGTCGATCGTGGTTTATAATTCAGCAGTGACCCAAGTTCCCTCAGGTTTTGGCTGGAAGAAAATGGCAGAGGTATAAATTTCATGCATTGTCCTTTTTCTCGTGTTCTATTTGCTGGTTGAATCGACGCCTCATTTACATACTGGTCACAGGAAGGGCACAGGGTCACCTTGAATGTGTATGATCTCAGCCAAGGATTAGCACGGCAGCTATCCATGACATTTTTGGGGAAGGTTATTGAGGGTATTTGGTAAGTCTTTTTTCCTTGAGGAATTGAAAGTTGTTTGACATGATTATACATCATTTTTCATCTCATGGCCAATAGAGTATTCTCCACTCCTTATGTGGGTGCACGGTCTCTGTTGGCATTATTGTCTGGCCTCAATATTTTCCATTTATTGCCTATGTCAGCTGTTCTTAGGTGTTGGTATAAATTGTAGGCATTTTCCATTTAAAAACTATCACCTAAGCCTTAAGGATAGAACGTAAATAGGGTGTATACAGTTACCACGATTCATGTCATATTGATTAATTTGTGTTCGGCAGGCACACTGGAATTGTGGTGTATGGTAATGAATATTATTTTGGTGGAGGTATACAACAAGCTCCAGCCGGAACAACACCTTATGGTTCACCTATTAAAGTGGTAGATTTGGGTGTCACACATGTGCCGAAGGATGTATTTGAAATGTATTTGCAGGAAATTAGTCCCCGGTATACCGCAGAGACTTACAGTTTACTTACTCATAACTGCAACAATTTCAGTAATGAAGTTGCTCAATTTTTGGTGGGTGCCTCAATTCCTGATTACATTATTCAGCTCCCTAGTGAAGTTATGAACAGCCCAATGGGTGCTCTAATAAGTAAGTACTAGTTTTTCTGATCTCTACTTTCTGTAATTTGGTCTCTCATTATTGATTGGGAGAATTGCTACTTTAGAAGGGTGAATCATAGCAAACATTGTCACTATGATGCACTGCAGCAAATTAAATTTGTGTTTAAATATGTTGTTTCGATAAATTTGGCAGATTTTGAGGAAACTGATGTTTCACTGGACCGATTTTTGAATGTTGTGATGAACTTGGTCCCTTGGTTGTGGCGGTTGATGCTAATCAATAGTGATTATCATAGGAGATCTTAACATATTTGAACCTCTTTCATCTTTTTTTTTATTTTATTTTTGTTGTAGTGCCCATGATACAGAATCTGGAGAGTACACTAAGAGTTGGAGCTGTCCCACAAGTTCCACAATTTCGACCACCTTCGGTGGTTCAACCTTCAGCTGCTGCAACAGCTATTGTTAAGAAATCATCGGATAATAATGAAGTGAAATCTGAGGATCCTAAGTCGGATGAGCCAAAGACGTCTGGGAACTCCGTGCCACCTGCTGTCAAACCTGCAGATGTGAAAGAGAAACCCACGGTTAATAGAATTACTGAAGACCCTCTTGGGAATGCACGGAGCAAGGTGCAAGAGGAGATTACCCGAGAATTTGCTGCAATCATGACTGCGGGTACACTGAGTGCAAGTGAGGCAGCAGCTCTTGCAACTAGGAGAGTGATGGAAAGATATGGGTATTTAAATGTTGCAGCAGCATCGCAAAGTTAAGAATTCATCATCCCTGGATGCTCTGAAGACTTCTGACCTGTGGTTTTGCACTCACATAACCAAATCTTCACTCTTTCTTTTTCTTTTTCTTTTTCCTTTTTAAGGTTCGTAACAAAAAAGGTTGACGAAAGAACTTCGCTTCATTCAACATTTAAGGGCTTATGTTACATCTCATTGTGGGAGGCCCATACATACTGCCTCGCATTGCGTATATGTATAAATAGGGATAGTTCGCCTGAAACTATTTAATCTTCCATTTCTGTGTCTTGACACATTTGGCATTAAGCCTCATTTTACTCGATTTTATTAGTCCAGACACGGAATTCCGGTACTATGTATTAGATGGCACGTAAGTCTCGCTTTAGGTCTTGGGAGTTATTTTGCCAAAGACTTTTTTTGTGCACGACTTTGAAGATTCAAGAATTTTAGATAGTTAATACATCACTGGTATGTGCCAATAGTAGCAAAGACTTTTTGTGCACGAGAAATAGTTGAGACTTTCAAGGTTCAAGAATTTTAGATAGTTAATACATAATTGGTATGTGCCAATAGTAGCAAGTGGTTATAACGTGGAAGTTGAAAAATAGTAAAAGGTAGCTAGAACGTGGAAGTTGAAAAAATATTGAAGATAATTAACAAAATATATGATTGAGTTAGAAGTTAAAGAAGTTACTTGATAAAAGGTAGTTAACAAGAAGTTCAGAAGTTATTTGAAGTGAAAGTTTAGAATGTGGAAGAAAGAGCTTCAAATACTTGTAATCTATACTATAACCTCTCTACTTGGAAATAAGTTTAGTACTTCCACCTTATACATACGGCTATTACAAGGTGGCAGAGGCTTCAGCCTCGTTGGAAAGCCTTCCCCAGGCCTCCCATATGATTATGGAAAAAGTTAAAGGAAGACTTCCCAGCTCTCTCCAAGGAGTTGCTTCTACTAAAATATGGAGATAAGAAAGCAGGGGAAAATCCAAATGTTAGGAGTTATGAGGATCTTTGCCTAGTGGGAGCTTGGAGGAATAAGTTTCAAATGTAGCATTACATGAGAGCCTTATTATTATTTGGGCAACACCATTCTTCGGCAAATTCGCCTGCTCTTGGATCAGAACTGGCACGTTGACATCTGCCATGTCTATAGGGAACACAACGGCTTGGCCGATGCACTCGCCAAATTGGGCTTTGCTCGTCCTTTGGGCCTTCATGTTCTGCACACCCCTCCCCGTCAGGTGGAGCGGTGGTTACATCCAGTGGACCCCCCTCTCTAAGCAATGTTTTGCTTCTTCCGTATATATATATTAAAAAAAAAGATGGTATTATTTCCCCTCTTGTGGAGCTGCTAAAGGTAGGTGCTAAGGCTTAGTCCACAACCTTAATAGGTTTTTTCAGGTCCAAATGTACTACAGTCCTTGTTATGAATGCTTGGGCAAAAGCTAGATGGAATAAAAAAGGATTGGTCAAGGTAATGCTAAGGGAGGATGACACGATTTTACTAAAGTTTTCCAACGATTCCAACTTAAATGGGATTGTTGAAAAGAGTCCATGACATATTGGGGATCAACCTCTTCATTCAGAAGTGGAGGCCTAGATTGGAACTTGATAGGGGTAAGATTGAAGTGCTCCTAATGTGAGTTAGCTTTCGTAATTTTCCTATGGAGTTATGGACGATTAAGTGGCTGAGTTTTTTTCTGCTCCTTGGGAAAGCCATTATGCATACACTCTCAAACCATAACTATAGAGAGAATCAGCCATGCTAAGTTGTTTATAGAAATAAAGAAAATTGCTCCTTTGCCTAATAGCTTACCTATTTTAAGATTAACTGAATATGGAGAGTTAGAGAAGACTGATACACACATTTCTTACCCTTAGAAGCCTAACAACTCTTCCAAGAAACGGGTCCCTATTGGTATGAGTTTTTAAAACTTCCTGGTATGAAGATTTAATGGAATTTGAGCACAACAATACTCGTTTAGGATAAGACATTGCGTATGACACTAAACTAGGAGATGAAGGGCCTACTAATAATGCTTGTTTAAACAACTTACATAGCTTGGTGCAAGTAGAGGAATTACCTCAAATTGATATAGAAGATGAAACAATTGATGGAGTATGTTTGAGTATAATTGATATAAATTCTCAGCAACTGGAGATTCCTCATTTTGAAAGGAAACAGCTAGAGGCAGTAACAGTTTGTAAGGAAATGCCCATGGAGAAAACTGAAGATGAAATGAATGTTATCACTAGTGCAGGTATTAAGGAGATTAATTCTAAGACTACAAAGGTAGATAGTAATTTTTATGAAGTAGAAGTCATTCCTAAGTCAGAGAGTAATAAGCTTAAGGTTGTAGCTGACTATAAAGAAATGATCTTGGAGAAAACTAGAGATGATATAAATACCATCAATAGTGAAGGCATTAAGATGGTTGTTGCTAAGGGTACAAATGCAGATGGTGATATTCCTAAAGTAGAAGCCACTAATCAAGTAAAAATTAAGGAATTTTGAGTGCAAAACAATAACAAAAGTAGAAAATTTGCTAGGAAGAAGGGGGAACTACATTCCAAAAATAAGGCAGATTGTTGATACGTGTGCACCAAAATAAACTGTGTGGTGAGTAGGGATCGTATCTATAGAGAGTTGTTAGATGTGATGTGGGACATGCTCTACACAACAAAATAAACTGTGTTGGCTACAAACATTGTAATATAATTGGATGCGATGTGGGACATGCTCGCATCTAAAATTGTGTATTCTTTTGTATCTTTAGGAAGTTAGGAATAGATTAGGCAATACATATGTCTAAAATTGAGGATCCTCTCATAAATTTACAAAGTTAGACACGGTCTAGGCCATATCCATAATGGAGATCATGGATCTGTTTGTCATTTTTTAAGACATAGTATAAGCCACACTCTTCTTAGAGATTGTTCCTCACTGCTAAGTTGTCCAAAAAATTTCATAATTATGTTGTAGGTCATATTTACATCCAATTCTTCCCTAACCTCAACTTGAATCAAGATAACCAACACCCTTCTTCAATTTAGTCTGATTCCACATATGTAGCCACTTCTTTTATAACACCATCAAACAAATCTTGAAACCTTTTTTGGTTGTTTGTATAATTGGATTTCTTGGCAAACTAAAAGGATCAAGGACAACTTGATTCTTATAAAATGGCTTCATTATTTCTTATGCTTACTCCACTTAACTTGATTTCCTTTAAACTATCTTATATTGCATATGGTGCTCCACTTTGCTTAGTTTGATCTTTTGACCACTTTAATCTTTCATTGAACCTAATTTTGATCTTTCAATTGAATCTTTGATAAATTATCTTTCTAACATCACCAAAGATAAAACATTGGTTATAAAATATCTTGTTATCATCAAAATTATAGGTTAAAATCTCATATGGTTCAATAAGCACAAATAATAACTAATCAAAGCATTTAATTTCTATATATTGATCAATAACTCTTGACGATTACGAATTTCCTCTATATTTAGATTATGTTTAGATAAGTATAGTTAACTATAAACTCTAATTGGTATAGTATTATACAACTTGCCACTTTACCAAATCAACTTAACTTAAACAACATTATAAAAAGCTTTATAATCTTTTTAGAGATCAAAATCTACTAAAAATGTGTTTCCTATTAAAGAAGTTTGTCATATACAGCCTATGACATGTCCGTGTCCTAGGCCTCTCACTATTTCATGGTCTAAGGTTGGTATAGTTGTTTCTCTATGCACTTGGTTTAATGTAGCCTAAGTTAGGGTTATATTTGATTCTCTATGCACTTATACACGAACGTGTTCAAAATTGTGTATTTCACGAGAGAATCTTTACTTCACAAGTATACTCATACCTTCACCTTTGATTTTTAAAAAGGGTGTCTCTTAGGTTGTATTCATGCAAAACTTTTAAAGAATATTTGTTTTCCTTGCAAAAATCTAAAATTATGTCTCCACGTATATGCGTCACACACAGTTAATTTAAATATTGCTTAAGAAGTTAGTCAACATGTGAAGATAGAGCAAGAAATTGATAAAAAAGAAAAATAACGAAAAAGAACTTTTTACTTATACATTCATTGGGAATTTAAGATAGTCAAGAAAGATTTGAACAAATTATCAAATTGATTAAGAATGGAAGGGATTTAATAAAAGAAGGAAGTTGATTTTGGAGATTTTTGTGAACTTCCTTAAAAATGAGATATTTCTAGTCTAGTCCTATTATTCTGCTTTTTCTTATCCTTGTTCTGCTTCCTTTTACACCATTTTTTAGCCTAATTTCCACCTAGTTTCTCTTCCTCTATTCTCTCCCACTACTCTATTCTTTCCATGTTCTTTTCTTTCCATTTCGTAAATAACATTTTATATTTCTCTTATGTTACCTTTTATTTTTATCCTTTTTTAGCTTAACGTTGAACCTTGTGCCTCTGACTTTTAAAGCTTTTCCACCTCTTTCACAAGCTACCTCCTCCACCACTTCCTTTATAAATGTTCCTCCTTACAAGACTTTAATCTTTGTGTAAAATAAACCTTTAATAGTTGCATCTTTCCATTTTAAGGCAATAAATCCTATTAGCATCAAATATTAGAAGATTCAACTCTTCCTTAGTACTTTATTACTTTGCCCCTAAGCCTATAAATGCAAGCTCTATCATAGCCCCTCCAAATGAAGTCTTGAAAGAAGAAGCCTCTAAATAGGACTTGACCCTTTTTAGATTCTTTTTGGATAATCGTCCAACTTCTTCTATTCTAAATTCATAAGCTCAACACCATTACAAACACTTTGACTAAGATATGTCTTGGTTAATAAGGAGAACCACTTTCTTTCCATGTTTGATTGAAAATATCAAGCTTAAAATTTCATAAAAGATGCCATTGTAACTTAACATCCATACTATTCCATTAAAATATTAGACTCCTAAGGGATTAAGTTATTTGACAAGATTTATTGGAAATCCTATATGTCCTAATAAAGCCACTACTGAGATGAAAAGGGTTAGCTATGCAAGAATTTTTATTCTGGTTGACATTTAATAAGACCTACTAAATGTTATTCTTATATTAAAATAAAGGGAAGATGATAACCTCCTAGAGGACACTATCTTTATGCTTCTTAATAGAGATAACACCTAACAAAAGAATGGATCCTTATAAGTAAGAAATTCAAAAATTGGGAATTTCAAGAACTAATACAATTGAAGACAGCAATGACTAATAGTAGCAATGATGTTAAGGTCGATTATAATAAGTCCAATATGGATAAGAGAAAAGGAGTCAAAAGGAGTATAGAATTCCTAAAATTAATTATGGATGTTCATTTGAAAGGAATAATGTTATTGATTCCCCTATGAATTTTGACTAGTCTTCGGATAAAGGGCAATAAAGAAGGAATCAAGGAAGGGAAATCAATAAAAGTAAGAAATTCTACTACTCAAGGTATCTTGGCTATATATTGGAATCTTAAAATATCTTTTAAGAAGTATGTAACTCTTATAATATTGAACATATCAATTTCCATCTTAATCCTTAGCTTGCAAGAAGGACCAAAGACTAGGTATAGAAATTAATTATAGAATTTCTACCAAAAGGATATATATTAGGAAGTAGAGGGGTAATAAACTAAATTCCTCCCCCTTCTGATGTCTATTCTTTCTTGGAATGTAGAAGGGCTCAATAACCCCAATAAACAACAAGCTCTACATTATTATGCGTTTGATCTCAAACCTTTGCTTGATTTCAAAAGATTGAATTTCTTGAGTAAACATTAGTCTATTATCACCAAACCATCAATTACACTAAAATGGTATATTGGTAATTACTTTCGATCAAGACATAATTGATGTTACTTGCACTATTATAGCATAACAATTTATATACTTGTCAATAAGAATGAAGTAGGAGAACACCTCACTCTAGTTCACTCTTATTTATAACTTTAACATGTTTTTTCAATGAGTCACTTTCTAGAATAATATTAGTGATATTAGCTCCATAATGAAATCTACTTAGATCATCTTTGGAGACTTTAGCAATATTTTGCATCCCTCAGAGGCTAAGGGGAATTCCTATCTAAGGATTTACTAAAAACATCTCTATAATTATGTTAGTTAACTCTAAGTGATTAACTTGAATATAGATGTTCACTTCTGTACTTAGAGAAAAATATATAAATAAGGATGGGTTTTAAGCAAAAAACTTGGATAGAGCTTTAATTAACACAAAATGGTTCTCATCTTTCCCTAATAGTAAGGCTTCTTTCAATAGCCCCCTTTTCTCTAACCATATTTATATTGCAGTTTAAATGACTTGATCTAACTTAAAGAGGAGGAATCCTTCAGATAAATAACTAGTTAATAGAAATTGAGGGATTCAAAGAAGCAATCATTAATGGATTAAGCTATAATCCATATAGGCATATATTTTATAAAACTTCAAAAGGTTAAAGAGGAGCTTAAAATCCTCAATAAAAGAAAGTTTAACAACACATATCAAGTTCTTAAGCACCAAATAGGTTGTGGAAGTTAACTTCTCCCTCTTAAAGTAAATATCAAGAATAAAATAACCTAAAGATGGATATAGAAATACCAGGTTCTTCCATAAATTAATTCTTGCTAGTAGGTACAATAGTAAAATTGCATTTGTGAAGAAAGAGAATGGAACTATGATTGACTCCTAAGATGGTTAGATTTGAAAGGTCCTTTTCTTTTTCTCTTAAACTCTTAGGATTCTTTCTATTAGCTCCTCACCTATATAGGTCATTTAGTTTTTCATTCATGAGAAAATATCTTACTAAGAGGTTGGACTCTTATTTAAACCATTTAATGATTTTGATATAAATAATGTCTTGCTTGATCTCAAACCAAGTACGACCCTTAAATCAAATGCCATTAATGCTTAATTTTGCTAAAAAGCCTAATCTTATATTGAACTCATAGTCATAGATACATTTATAGAATTATTCAATCATGGAAAGATGTTAAAGGAAGTTAACAAGACCTTTATTGGCTTATAAACCCATTTCTTGTTGCAATACCATTTATAAGATCATCTATAAAGTTTTAGCATCTAGGCTTAAGGTTGTTCTAGGTTATTATAATGATCTCTCATAAAGTATTTTCATTAAAGGGAGACAAATTGGCAACAATATATTACTTGTACAAGAATTATTTAAAAACTACAATAGGAGATAATCTAGCAAGAAATATGTACTAAAGATTGATCTTAAAAAGGAATTTGACTCTATTGGTTAGAGCTTCATTTTATATACTTTGAGGACATTTTGTCATGATCCAGAACCACATCGGACACATGACAACTGCCGCATACCTAGACTAAGGAGACTCATGGTACCCTTAACCTGACTATGCAAGGCTAACTGAATATCCTTTGAAAACATTTGGATAACACAACTATATTTTGAAAATCCCAAAAACTCAATTAAAATACCTGTAAATCAATTTTAAATGAACTTCTATATTAACATTTAAAACTCTAACACAACTTCTTGACTTTTAAGTCCACTCAAGAGCAATCTCAATAATAGAACAAAAGGTTCATGCATAAGGTCATTTACCAGCCACAAGACAGTCAAGAGTTTACTTACAAAATCATAAAGCATATCAACATAACCAACTTGAAAAAAATAGTTCATGAGCCACTATATAACAAAAGTACAAAACAAAGATTACCCATGTATGGTAATGCCTCGAAAATGTCAAAAGACTGCACAATACACTCAGAGCTTCAAACACACGAAATTAACCTGCATAGTCAGAAAGCAGAGGGGGTGAGTACACTATGTACTCAGTGAGCAAGAAAAACATATATAGTAAATAGAACTCGATACACACCAAGATGGTCTAGATAACGTAAGGACGAGTTTTTCACTCATCTAGCATGCGCATAACCACCTATGAAGTAAACATACATGACATAGAAACACATAGGCTTAGCCTATGACTCAATATATACTGGTTAAGAACCACATAGGCCTAGCCTATTAATCACTTATGTAGTGAACATAGGTTTCAGTTCTAGTACACAAAAGCAAAAAAGCATTATATGTATAAATTAAATCTCGTCAGGAAAACAAATCTCAGAATAGGTCAAAACAATCATATGTGTCACCACTAGTCAGCCAAACTAGTGTACACACCTATCGATTCCAGGTGTTGGCTCAACTTTTATCAGTGGTGAGTCCAGACTTAGGTCAATAAGAGCATCATGACCCTAGGTGATGACCTCATTGGTGACCAGACCTCTAAGTGTGCAATCACCCATAAGTCCCATAGAAAGGTGTCAATATGGGGACTCGACTTTTATGTACCAACATCAAAGGTATGAGGGTCACTTAAACTATTGTGCCTAGCACATGATTAGCCAATCGTTACCTCATCAATCACAAAAATCATACACAAATATTATGTACTAAAAATCAAATATGACACCTTGCCTTTATTTATAGGTCCAACCGACAAAATGGAACCTTGCTATAGCTCTAAGCCAAAAAAGAACACATACATGTGGCATTCATGACTCGGTTATGCATATGTAAGTTTCAAAACATTATTTCATACAATAAAAGTCATCTTTTATACTCCAAGTGCAAAGTTGTTCAAAAATGTAGTTTTAGAAAATAAAACATTGTCCTTTTCACTTTAAGTTTAAGTTTGTCAAAAGCAATATCATTTCTGAAAATACATAATAAAAACATCAGTTGCACTCCAAGTACAAAGAGTTATTTAAAACAATGTCATTTATTAAATACACAAGTGTACTGGCATCTATTTGAGATTCAATTCTATTATGCATTACCTACGTTCAAATTTCACATACAAGTCATCATGCATATCTTGGGATGTCCTAATCCCATTTGAGAGATATGGTTTCCCCAACTCATCTCAAAAGAACGTGTACACTCCTTCGATTTTAACAATCCTCGGTACGAGCTCCTTGATCCATAGCTCCTGACCCTTTCTAGATACAAATATACAATGCATTTACTACTCAAACATGTATCTCATATTCATACACCACCACAACCAAATTCGTCCCTAATCAGTCATCATAAATGTTATTCTAACATATGTCAATTGGTCAACAATTCACTTACTATTTTAACTCAATGTCTCCTCAACCATCAAGCTAACAAACATTATATGCAATGTTTGTATCATTTTCTTCCTAATGTTCCTTTATGAATAAGCTGTCTTCTTTTAATCATAACTCTCTATACAAAAATCCAAATTTCATAATTTTTGTGCCCCTAGAAACTAGATTTACATTATTCTTAATATATCTAAAAATTACACAAATAGCATCTCCCTTTAAAATATAATCCCCATCCAAATTATGTCCTATTTTTGGTAAGAAACAGATTATAACCAATACTCAACCCTCAATAAATCATTATCAATGCATCTCTTAAAAAACTGTTTCATAGAAGCATTAACAAGACATCATTTTTCAAGTTTTATACTTTCCCTAATTCGGACTCTAAGGCCCTCAAAAAATAGGAAATAATATATGATTCCAGCACAGGGGTCTATCATAGGCAGTATTAGGGAAACAAGCATAACTCGAGCTCTAGTCAATATTTTGTCAAGACACTTTCACTGAGGCTAAGTTAAGAACTATATCTACAACTTTTATTCTTTGAGTTTCTTCAAATTTTACTCTAACAATATGAAAAATAGGTCAAAAGAGAAAGATGAAATTGAAACTAGAATTTCAACTTACCTTGATAACTTCTTTCCTTCTCCTCTTCTCTTCCCCCTTTTCTCTCTTTCTCTTCTCATTTTCGTTTTTCTCCCTTTTCTAACCTTATGGTCAACATTCACTCTCACTTCTATTGCCATTTTCTTTAAAAAATTCAAAGGAAGTCAAACTAATCCATGTGCCACCATTCCATTGGTCCATGTGTTACCATTCTATTAGTACATATGTTATCCTTCTATTGATCCATATGTTACTATTCTATTGGTCCATGTGTCACTTAATTTAGGCTCCACATGTCACTCATTTAAGCCTCCATATGTCACTACTTGTAAGGCTACACATGTCACCAATTGTAAGGCTACACATGTCACTGATTGTAAAGTTATATATGTCACCATTTGTAAAGGTACACATGTTACCATTCTAGTGCTCCACATGTCACAAGTCTAAAGTGTCCTTTGTCACAATCTTAAAGGGCCACTTGTCGTAATTATGGTTAAGTCACTTATCATCCATTTAACTGATACATTTGTCACTTATTCCTAATGCCACATGTCACCATTTCATAGGCCTAATTAATCTAAATTCTCATGTATCAATTTTTTTTGCTCTTTAACATTTTCTTAGACTAGATGCACATGTCACCTCATCAATTACTCAATTGTGACAATAAATTCCCAAATCACTAATTATAATCCATCAATTCATGTTATTGGTAAATCAAAATGCAAAACACTGGGAATGCACGTTCATATCACGTTCATTTCTGTTTCATACCCTGAAATATGTCAATTGAGTACATATACTATCTTGCAATGTTTTCTAAATCATGATTCATATATGTATATGAATATTATGTAAGTAAGTGAAATGCACCTCGTAAATTCTTAAATAAAATAACTCATGTGACTCAATCTAACAGTTTAATCTTTTAATAATTTTAGGAGGTAAGATATTACACATTTGGCTTCCTAACAAAGTTTATATGATGGATAGAATAATATAACAATTATTTCCTTCAGCATTTTAGTCAATGGTGAGCCTTCTAAACTTATTAAAGGTGTTAAAGAATTGAGGAAAGGGGATCCATTATCTGTATGTCTATTTACTTTATATATAGAAGTCCATACCAAACTTATTACCTACGTAATTAACTAAAAGAGGAACTAATAAGTGTAAATTGCATCATGTTTTAGGGCTTAGTTTGATATATGTTTAGCTATTAATTCAATCATTTAGCAGGCGTTTAGTTTAGAATTGTGTTAGTTTGTGAATTAATTGTGTTTTAAGTGTTTATTGGGTTAGTTCAAGAGCTTGAGCTTAAATATTATGTTTTTGAGGTACCTTGATGTGTTTGTTAGTTTTTCAAGGTCAATATCAAAGAATAGAGGAGTTTTGTAAGACATTGAGGCTAAAACAACAACCCACAATCATGGCACAATAGGCCATGATCATGACAAAAGGACCAGAGTTGGCCCATGATCGTGACATACATGCCACAATTGTGACAGAAGGCTTAAAAGTTATGTAAGTTAAACTAACTCACATCCATATCATAATGGCTCACTAGGTTGGAAGAAAAGGCCTGAAAGCTACACAATTACTCCTTGTGATTCTTGGGTTCCTACAACTACAATCACTCAAGAAAAGTATTACAATCCTTAAATAAAAAGAATTCTAATTGAATAAGATGCTAAACTTAATCCCTGAAAATGGCACCAAAAACTTGTTTGCTTGTTTTAATGCATGCAATACTGCAATTATACAGATCGTATATTGTAGTACACTAAATATCATTCCCACAGGAATTAGATTAGTCACCTAACAATTTAAATGCACTTTGACTAAGGTGATAAAATATTGAATTAATTGAAATCAAAATAAAGTAACTGAAATTAAACTGGACTAATAAGATCGAACAATTGAATCAGTAAAGATAGTTATAAGAGCAAAGTTAATCAATAATGGAAACTTATGTATTATTTTATCTTTGTTTTATTTTCCTTTTGCCTTGCTAATTCAATTATGCTTAATCCTAGATATCCTAAGTTTTTTATTATCTTCTCTTAAGATCTAACCAAGTAATCCCAATTGAAATATGTAACAGTTGAACTGAAGTCTCTTGATTCTCAAAACTACTCGTAATTACTCAGTTGGATTTAAAGCAATCCCGAGGATAATTAACTTAGAATTAAGTATCTCTCTTTAATTGTGTATTAATATAATATTTGTAGGTTTGTTAAGGTACTAACTCTTATTATGCAACTTAATACAAATACCTAGGTCAATCTCTCGATTTCTTATCAATTATAAGTACAACAAATGCCACAAAGCAATAATATATTGAATTCAATCAAGTAAAAGTTTTTAGAAAAGAATTCAAGAATAAACCATAAAATAGATTTAGAAATCCATAATCATGTTAAAAATACAACTAATCAGAAATAAACATCCAAGATAATGAAATATAATAAGAAACTAATGAATAAGCTTGAAAGCATTGATATTAAAATTATGGAAAGTTGGAGTTGGCATGATGTTTCCATGATTTGATCTTATTCTTTATAATGTGTAGCTTATTTTCATTCCTTTGCTCTTCTTATTCAAGTGTCTCTATTAACTTTAGTTGCCTCTTTTTGAATTTAATCGCTTCTGATCTGCCTCCCTTCATGTAGCCTTCTTATTATCCTTATATATCAACAAGCTAGGGTTTCTGAATATACAAGGCTGTGTATATTACCCATGTAAGTCTCTATAATTGTGAAAAGTTATAAATTGATGTACTTTTAGAGATACATAGTCTCTTACACGGCATGTAAGTGACCTTGTATCTCCAAAAGCACATCAATTTATGACTTTTCACGATTATAAAGACTTACATAGGCAATATACACAATCTTGCATGTAACAGCCCAGATCACCTGCTTACAGATATTGTCCACTTTGGGCCTTGGCCCAGCTAAGCCCTCATGGTTTTGCGTTTCTCGAGGCCTTCCTAGGAGGTCACCCATCCTAGAACTACTCTCGCCCAAGCACATTTAACCTCAGAGTTTTGATGGGATAAGGTGCATTAGGCGATGAAAAATGTGTCTATAAGGGAGAAGTATCTGTACCCTTATAAGACGTACTTCGTTCCTCTCTCCAATCAATGTGGAATCTCACACTTTCCACCCCCTCGTTAGGGCCC
>JANIJH010000004.1:36754470-36767804 GCA_024520975.1 Erythroxylum areolatum
TTATTAATTCATTATATAATAATAGACATTGGTGTATTTTTATTTCAATAAAATATTTTATTTTTACTTATTCTTGTAAGTTTTACTTCTTATTTATTATATACCAGTTTTATAGCAGTTCACTACCGATCGAACCTCTAAACCTTAAACCTTTCCTTCGACCGGTTCGATGTCCAGTTTGGTTTTTAAATCATTGAGTTTTGTCTCTCCTATGTCTGTTGGACGGATAAACGGGCTTTCTCGAGTCTGGAAAACTTCCTAGCCTCGTCCATGTCTGTTAAATGGACTTTAGGTCCGCTAAATGGACCTTCACGAGTCTGAAAATCGTCCCAACCCTGTCTATGTCCGTTAGGGGGTGTATGTCCGCTTAGTAGACATTTACGGTACACTTACACAAATTTGTGATTTTGATCTTCTAGACAACAAAATCTCTCTTTAGGGTTTTTACGAAAGTTATAAATCTCGAAATCCTCTTTCAAAGCATCCTAGAATGACATTAATCCAACATCTACAGAAAAATTTATCCAAGATATGTTATTTGTTTATAGATGATTGACTTATTATTGTTTTTCCCATGAGATATTTAGGCTTGAGTATGATCTAGAATGAGCCTAGTTGATGACGAATTGAGCGATTAAAGTAAGGAAAGTGTATTAGGTGTTAAAGAATGATTCAAAGATCATATTAATTGGTTATGAGACGAGTATTAAGGAAATGTACTTAGAATTGTCATTGAACATGCATTGTACATATTTCATATATATATATGTGTGCATAAATGAATACTTACAATTATACAAAGTTGTGATGTGTATAAATGTGTATGTATTACATGATTTAGAAGAGCATATTGAGCGACAACCTCCAGACGTTGCCGGAACTTCAAGGCAATAACTTTTTGAAGCAAACTGTGAGTAACCCAGATGACCTTACTTAATTAATTGTTGCTCTAAATTTTGTATTGAACTGTTTAGTGAAATTGATTGTGCTGATTCTGGACATTAAATATCCAAGGTCTTTGATGCATGAATGACATATTGGAAGTGTTCCTTGTATGTGAATTTGACGAAATATGTGATTTCTCAACATTTTTTTGAATGCCAAACCAAAGTCCGAAGATAAATATGAACGCGAATATAATGTATTTCATTACATGAACGCATGAGCAGATAATGACAACTGTGACCTGAGTAGCCACCGAAATAAGCTTAAAGCTCATATTATGATTAACAGCCAAAGGCTCACTGTATATAATGAGCCCTGTATCTGCAATGGATAAGGAACATTTAACAATGAGTCCGGTATCCACAATAGATACAGGACAGTTTTAGGCACTCAGTCACAACAACGTAATAATCATAAATGAGTCTTATGAGCATTGTATATACATTTAATATGTATGTTTGAGTGATTGAAATTAAATGTTGACTTGTATTTGAATGAGAACGTTCACAAAGTGCTATGTAATGCTACAAAAAATAATGTGAATTATGTGATTATATATGTTGATGTGTTATGTGAATTGAGTGAACCATCAAGGATGGTTACCTCATTAAATTCGCAAAACTCACCAAAATTACAACGCTGATATTTCAGGACCAAGAGAGGATATGAGTAACAAAGAGACTCTACAAGAAACATAGTTCTTGTACCTTTGGAAAGAAGAAATGGTTCAAAGGTCGGTCAGCTGAAAATGAAGTATTAGATAGAATCTTTTGTATAATTCTTCATATGTATAGCGTATTTTGTATTTAGTTTTGATATTGTACATATTTGGATGATATTATAAAGTTATAATGTACATATTGTTTAAGAAATGAAATGAAAAAAATTTGGGTTTTTAAATATCATGTCTTTTTTAATGATGCCTTATAAGAGGTTACAAATGATGATGCCATGATTAAGTGATTGCGGTGACTGCTCTATCATCTCATTATTATAGGTTATATATTGCAATTTCTTCAGGATGTTTCAATATGTACTCTATGATAGTGGGACATTACAAAAACGGTACTCGATATTGATGGTATTATTATAGTACTGTACCAGAACTTAATATGGTATTCACAAATTTGGATGGTGCATGATGTTTGCCTTAGCAGCGATAAGTAACTTACATATTAATGTTGATGAAAAATCTGATATGTCAAGTATAGCTTTAGCTCTTTGTTGCAAATTAGAGATGCTATAAGTCTATTTACTTCTATCAACTGTAAACTAGAAAAGAATTGATGAGGAATATCTTAGTAAGGGAGGAGGAACAATAATTGAAGTTTAATTATTAATAGCCTCGTATTTAGGGAAAGGGGTGACTGCACTGGCTTAATCAAGCAGCTAGACTATTATAAGCTGCGAGAATATGCAGACAAGAGAATGCGAGATTTAATAGAAGAAATGGCAAGCAGATAGAGAACGAGAGGCGGATCAAAATATTTAAATTTAAATTTAATTACGATAAAAACGTAAATTTAATTCTTCTGCGGAAAAGAAGATCAAACGAAAGCAGCAGCGAGGAGACAGACATGCGGGACAAGAACGAGGTAATAGAGAGAGGGGCAGAGGGCCATCCATGTTGGTCGAGAAAGATTATATCTTATAAACTAAGAAGTACAGACACAGATATGTGATACAACATGGATACGGATACGAGGACACACTAATTTTTAAAATTTGATAGACACAGACACAATAATATATATATTATAAAATTTACAATTAAAAAAATTCAAAATTAATAATATGATATGTATTGATTAATATGTTTCAAGACTTCCAACATCATGATAATTCATACATATTTGGTACTTTATAAGTCCCTCTAAAAAAATATGGAGCATATATTCTATGAAACATATATTCCATTAAGTCATGTCCGAGTGATCTCCAGACGTGTTCGAGTTGTGTCCATCGTGTATCAGTGAGTGTCTAATACGGACACGTATCCGACACGCAAACAAGGCTCCATTTTGTCGTGTCCGTGCTGCATAGGTTATATATATAGATAAAAAAAAGAAAAGCAATTTTGTAAAACGAAACTGCGCTGAAGAGAAGGCTAAGTCTTTGTTTGGATTGAAGGAAAGCAAATGAAAAGAAATGAAAAGAATTACATTTATGTTGATTTCTATTGTTCAGACAAAAGTAAGTCAAGAGAAAGGGAGAGAATGAAGAGAAATTTGGATTAATTGTATTTATCGCCAAATTGGTAGGAAAGGAAGGGAAATTTAAAACAAGATAACCTTAATATAAGTAAATTACCATTGTATCCTTATTAAATCTAACAAGTAAAGATAAACAAGTTCTATAATCAAAAACATAAAGATCTTAAAAAATTCTCTTCCATTCAATTCCCTCCTTTATTAAATTAAAAAAGCAAATAAGAGAAAGAAAATTACATTTCTCATTCATTCTTTTCTCCTCTTTTTTCCTTAATATTTACTTTCCGTCTAAGTAAGTATCCAAATAAAGGCTAACTTTTGGCGCTAAATATCAAAATGGCTAAATGGAACTTGGGGTTTCGATGGGATAAGTAATTGAGTGACGATGAAGAGAGACATGTTCCAAGTTCCCCAAGATCCATCGGCACGGTTCCCAAGAGACTTCCATGGAGATCGGAGCTCCAAATGCGGACCCGTGACTCACCAAAATCAAGGTGATCTGATTTCTTACAAATCTGCGATTTCGAAAGTCTACGCATCATTTTTTTGTTCCTTTTTCACATTGATGTTGATTTTGGTTAATCGATTGTTCAGTGAACTGTTTTTTCTACCTCAATGTTTATTTAACTAATGGTTGAAACCAATAACATAATGTGAAATATATGTCAGCTTGCGAGCCCAAAATGTCGGAATATGCTTTCTTTAAGAAATTGCAGGAGGATGCTGATAGTAGGTTCCGTTCTCATCCACAAGATCGTGATAAACACCAATCTAAGAAGCTCAAAACAAGCTGCAATTCTGGAGGTTGGTTGTTAATGTGTAACACTGCTGAATCAAACGAAAAGGAGAAATTGTTAATTCTTATTCGTCATCTAGTACTTTTCTGCTGCACCGTTTGCTTGATTACTGGGCCTTCCCTTCATCTTTTGTGCTAAATGTCTAACATCATAACTTGCTTTTCCTTCAATCCATAATAGCCATAAGAAATTCAATTCCTTGTTGCTGCCTGAGAATGCTACACATGTTAATTCTTTTCCATTCCTATCTCCACGAGTCAGGTGGGTCACTAAACAGAGTCACTACCAACTGGTATTTCACCTTTTCTTTTTCTTCATTACAAGTGCTGTAACATTTCTGTAGTTATCGGATTGTAAATTAGCACGTGGAAGTTGTCCTTGCCTTTTACCATTCAAATGTATAGTGGATGGATTATACAGGACAAGAATTTGAACAATTCTTTTTGTTTACCTGTAAACAAAAAAATTGTGAAGATGAGAGTTTCCCCTACATAAATCACTTTGCTCATTTACATCATGCTCTGTCGTTTTTTCCGATATAGACATGCCAATTATATGGATTAAGAATCATGAATTCAAGTTTATCACAATTCACATGGCTTACTAAAATCCTGACATTTCCCCATTTCAAATTTATAGGACGTAAAAGTGAACTTTTTAACTGATTCCATTATTCTTTTAAGCAACTGTAAGAATGTTGGCGGAGGTGAATTTGAAGAACTTTTCTGCATCCCTAGAGGATATGCACAATGTACAGAAAATCGCATACAACTGTGGTAACATTTGAGCACCTGATCATAAGTTTCATAGAATGAAAACATTAATTGTATTAACAGGACTATTATTTTCTTTTGGATTCTTTGGGATAGTCTGGAAAGGAACATTAATTGCAATCAACTATTTTGCAGTGTCTCAAAACTTGCACAATAATGACAATAGAGAGAAAAATTTGGACTTGTTCTTCACTGCCTTAAGGAAGCATATAAATATTATGACAATTTTTGTTGTTGTAACTTTTCCAACTTTGGACCTTTATATTATTAGAATGGTTTATGAGCTATGGCCTAGGTATTTTCTTACTTTATTAATGCTACTCTACTACTATTCATCACCTCATATTCATTTAAAACCTTAACTTACTAAGTTGAAGAATACTTAGGACTATACTTGCATGCAATTATTACGTAAACAATGTGGATCCTAAAGCTTTCTAGTCATAACTGAGTTGCTGCAAATCTGCAGGGGCTCAGTACCGGCAATTGGATGTCTTTTCTAGAAAAAGAAAAAATCTCCAAAAGTGGGTTGCAAATACCTCTTTTCCTGATGAGCTATGTTCAAAGGGGTTAGACACATGATATATAATGAGTTCTTATGTCTTCCATATTTCTGCTATCATGTGCCATAAAGAATATATCCGCAGGTGTGATATTATTTCTGCGCTGATCAGCCGGCTGTTTCCTGTGACTATCATGGAAAAAGTATGGAGAAATGTTATTTGAGTGGCTATGAGTTAGACGATGTCTACATTAAGCAGCTGGAACTTTGCTTTCTGACCTTTTGCATTTTCCAGACAGGGAAGGGGCAAATTGATGGCAAAACTAAGGTGCATACCTTTCCTTGTTCAAAAAACTATTCAAATGAATCTCATCAGACGCCTATAAGAAACATGATGGAAATAGAGGATAAGCTACCCTTCGACAATGATCTATGCTTTTGTTGGTTGGATATACCAAGCGAGCCACATATCTCAAGTTCCAGCCTTGAAGTCTATCATGAAGCCTATAAGGATAGCAGAATGAGGGCACTCCAAATTCTGCGAGAAAGCAAGACCCATGGTTTCTATGCTGAGGACAGTTCTACTTTTGGCTTTCAGATTCCAGAATATGAACCTGACACTTGTAATGATCTCAAGGGTACCAATAGATTCCATTATTTTAATAAATCCTTTAGTGGTGATGAACTCCATCTCCCTCTGGCGGATTGGGAATTTAACAACATAGTGGACGAGAGAAAACCGTCTCCGACTTGTAGAACTACAGAATTTAGCATGCATCCTCATCAGAAACAGAAACAGAACAGCATCATTGGTGAATTCCGATCTCCCAATAACCCTCTGTCTTCAGAAGAGCCTCATCCTCTTTTGCTGGGTTGGGACTTCAAAAACTTGATGGATGATAGAAACCTATCTTTGAGTTGTGAAAATACAGAGCTGAGCATGTGTCCAAATTCATGGGGTTTACATGCTGATGATCAACAATTGGAAAACCATAGCAGATTCAGTGTAAATGGATTGTGTAAACCATCTTTGTTATGTCATCATTCCCCAAACCTGCCTTCACTATGTTGGCACCCCTCACCCAGCCATGACAGCCATGATCTGGAAGAAGGTATTCTAGAGATTAAGGAAAAAGTGGATACTGTTTTGGATGATTGCTCTTTGTCCTTGCACGACAAAGCCAGCGATCATAATTTAGTTGAATATTGTCATCCTTACAGCACATGTGATAGTAGAAGCATCATTCTTTCTCCCCAAAATCATCTTTGGTTTATGAGCAAGATTCTAGATGATGAGCAATGTCATACTGATAGAAAAGTTCTAGTTTCCTCTGGAATCAATTTCAATTCTGTGCTGAAGCACTCTCCAGTAAGCAATTCCTTGAGAGATTATTACATAGCAAATAATCATGCTCTTGTATTCCCGTATAGCATTGACACATCTTCAACCTTTCCTGCTGAGGACAAGTATGAGAACTATCCATGTGGTTTGGGACATGGAGCAGTTTATCATTGTTCCCATGAAGATATGACTAAGGAACATGACTGGCAATTATTTGCTTCCAGCTTATGTATTGAAAAAGCGTTGGCATTTTCATTGGATGAATCATACAAGGAGGCATCTGAAAGAGATTTTTCTGATAATGGGGAAGTGAAATACTTTTGATGCTTCTATTATTATGCCTGGGGATTCGGCTCTCAGAAAAGGTTTGCTGTGATCTGTTGGTTAGTTAGGCATTCTTATGAGCTATGAAGTTCCGATTGTGTGAAGTTGAAAGGTTAATGGTTACCAACGGTGCACATTTCCTCAAAGTTGATACCTTGTAGGACATGATGTTCTGCTTGGAAGATTAGTTGTAATGATTGATATTCATCTTTCAGTAAAGATGTAGAGACCCGAGATTGCAGCTTAGTACAGGATTGTGTACGAGGTTATTGTCATTGAGGCGGTAGGATTTAGCAGCTGCTTGGGGCAATAGTTGATTGCAAAGAAATGCATGTCTGTCTTACTTACAGCACCCCCTTGATGAACGTGTCGTCTACGAGATCCAGAGAGGAGGGCAGCCTAAGTGCATCGCTCTTTGCAAAAACAATTGAATGCAGCGTGATTAGAAAAAACCTGTACTGTAAGAGTCTTGTCTACTATTCCTAACTCCAATCCAAAGTTACTTTCACTTGTCAGAGAAATTCTTAGTTCTTAATTCCGTACCCATTTTATGCCCCAAACAAAATCGATTCTAAATTCCCGGCCTTTAGGAAATTGGATTTGCTCATCTTTTTCCCAATTTGCTTATTTATAATCCGCCACTTTTTTTTATTTTTATAAAAAAAAGTTTTAGCAGAAAGCACAATCTAATTTAATTGCCATCTCGTGAAGACAAGAAGTCCAATTTGATATTACGAGTAAAATAAATAATTTAATTGCCATCTCTGGATCCCACCGCCACCCAAATATTTAGTAGTATGTGATTGTTATTAGCATTACTCCAACTCCGATCTTTATGTTGCCCCCTCACTCTGTGACTTTTCTCTCCCCCTCCCTAGGCCTATATTCCAAGTAGCTTTAGACTGCACGTTAATTAAGCCCATTTGTTCCGTGATTGCCTCCAACCCTACTTGCATCCATTGTCACTCTCTTGCTTTGGCTGGTGGATATGAATTAATAAAATAAACCGGAGAAAAAGTGCAGTCGGTGTATTTGTTAAGCCCTAGGCTCTACATATTCGTTAGCGGTTTCGCATGCAATTTGCAAATATAAATGTAATTATAAGGATGACCCTTGTAATCTTGACTTCAATACTTACGAATTTATAAAAATTATTTTTTGATATTTCTCCTTGATAAAGAGATATCGTGAAACGGCTTTATTTCTATTTGCCTCAAGAATTAGGTTAGATTTAATTAATACAAACTAAGTTACTTTAGATTCACAATCAAGGTCCATGAATTGGAAGCAACGTCGCAAGTCCTTTGCAGTTGCATGTGGCTTATATCTACTCGTTCAAGTTTAGAGCATTTATTAATTATTATTATTATTATTATTATTATGGTGTTAAATGCGACATTTTGATTTTAGACTTCCTCAATTGCTAGAGGGTTTTGAAAATTACAAACTATATATTATGTACATTTATGTGTCAGGATTAGGTAACTGACAACACAGCAAACAAAATCATCAAGTAATGGGCAAAAGCGTAGTTGAAAGTATAATTATTAATTAAGGCAACAAAATTCAAACTGATAAATAAAATTATTTTGCTATAGGTTTAAAGCACCACAGTTTTTTAATCAAGCAATAAAATGAATAATATTGCTTAAAATTTTGACTAAGGTGACCTAACAGTTTCAACCTAGCAACAATATTGAATGAATATAGTGACAATTTGAATCATAAGGCAATGAAGTAATTTTTTAGGCAAGAATACCTAACAACAAAAGTAACAATTTATCATTTCATTAGCAATAACATGATAATAGAAAAACAAATACTTGTCATTGAGTAGGCAACATCTATACATAAATTAATTTTCATTAACACAATGTATAGTATTTAAAATAGTTATACATACATTAATATATGTTCTAAAATATCTACCGCCAAATGTTAATGACCAAAAAAATTTCATTTATATACGCTATCTTATACTATATGGACTTAATGAAATTCAACCTTTAATATATCCAAAATACAATATCCAAAAATCATTAACTAAAATATGCACCTATATTATCTTCCTCTAATCCATATGGAATATAAGTACATCAACTAAAATACAAAACAAAACCAATATGATGGGCACTTCAAAATCTTTCACAAAGCATCTCCTTATCCATTCCTGATCATCACCTTCCTACAAATTACAACAAGTAGATTATGATTATTCCAAAATAAGTATCCTCATAATAATACAATGATTAAGTTCTATTTATGAACAAAGTCAGAAGGTATGAACTTTTCAATGCACATTGGGTGTACTATATTTGCAAATAGGAAAATAAGCAAAAATAATTTGCAATTAATCTTAATGGAGAAGACATAAAGATGATGTACAACAAAAATAAATCAAAGAACATTATCACCTTATATTCTTAATATATATGATTTGGAGGAATATGACATTTTAAAAAACGCTTTAGAAATCTCCTCCTCCATTAGAGCTTAGATCTTAATAGAAAGAAATTATACCAAAGAAAACATTGAAAAATGCTAGGGAGTATAAAAGATATGGATTGTGGTATCACTACAAGAAATTGTATTTTTAGTGAAAGTAAAAGTTGTCACTAAAACTAGCAATATTAATCACTACTATTAATAGTCCAATTTTTAAAGTCGTCACCTCTCGTCATAAATACCTTCACCAATAATAAAATAGTGACTAATTTAGGAAAATAATCACAATTATGCAATACTTTTGTGACAAAAGTACAAACACTAAAAACTATGGAATGTGCGACAAAACTATATAGTCATAGTGATTTTACATATTTATGACAAGTTTGTTGACACAAACAATATAAAATAGTGACAAATAAAGTCGTAACAATACTTTATTTTATTGTGATAATATCTTCGCCACTAAAATAATTGAAAATAATGACAAAATATTTGTCACTCGTGCTTTTTTTATTAGTGTCCATTACTTCTTAGTCACTAATATTTTAACAAAAAAGTGTCAAAATTATTTTGTCATAAAAATGAAAATTTGGTATTGTCACTAATGTGTTTATTATTGTCACAAATAAAACCATCAATTCAATAATAGAATTGCACGAGTGGTAAAAAAATTCGCATAAGTGATCATATTGTCTAACAGATTTCGTCACAAGTATGGAAGTTATATGTTACAATAATGTTGTCACTAAATAAAGATTATATGTTATAATAAATTTATCACTAATGTATTCCTGTTTGTCATAAATAATATTATTAAATTTAACAATATCATTACTTAATTGATAATTTTTTTTGCTTTGGTGGCCATAAAACAGAAGTCACAAATGATATAGATTTTTAGTGCCAAGATATTGTCATACACGACAAATAAAATTATTAATATATAAATATATATAAATCACAAAATGTACAAAATTCTAATTTCTAATATATAAAATTGGAAATTTAATATTCAAGATAATTATATTTATTATAATTATCCCAAACTACTACATACTAATTTAAGCTAAAACTCTCCAAGGTAAATTTTCCTAGTTGTTCTTCTAGATGAAGTTCATCGTTGATTTGTTTCCTACAAAATAAATAAAAAATGGAATCAATTAATTAGTTTATAAAATATTAAGCTATATATTTATTACTATCATTTTATAATAATATAATGATAATGATAAGAAGTAATATCAACTATTCTAGATTTTATAAATTTATAAACTCATATGACTAGTTGGGACATTTGATATTGTGGCACTTGATGGATCTCCATTTGAGGTAAAAAGCATTGAGTAACAAATTAGGAATTACTCGAGTATTTGCCAAATGTGCAAAAACAACTAAAATTTGTTTCATTTTCATGGCTTGCTTTTCAATAGATGCATCTTGAGCTTAAATCTTCTCATCTTGAGCTTGAATCTTTTCATTTTGTGTTTTTGTGATTTTCAGTAAGTCTTGCAACTTCATCACCTAAAATACTTGCACGTTTCTTTGCAGCTTTAACTTTAGTTAAAATTTGAATTTTTCTTGGGACTTAGATGTTATCTCTTTAACACCTAAAGCACGTGAAAGAAGTCCAATATGAAAGATCTTTAAGTTAGAAGTCAGATGTGTAGTACAAATATTGCATCCCAAAACAATTTCCCTCAAACATTAATTTATTGTTTTCGGATCCTGTCAATGGAAATGGCAACCATTATAGTACTACATATCACATGCAACATAGAAAGGCACAAACTAACCTACTTGTGGTTATCACCAACAATGAGTGGTCATTGATTTACCCAAAGAAAGAACACACAATCATGATAATTGATAATGCAGACTCGTTTTATCACTATAAATCATATGAATTTGCTTACAATGTTTAATTGTTACAACTTGTAAAGACATTAACAACATCTAAGGAAAATACATTTGGTTTATATTTAATCAGGACGTACTACATTTCCAAAATCTAAGGTCAAGTTATAAATAAAGTCATCGTTAGAAGGCAAAGACTTTTGTTACAAACACATAAACAGAGATTTGCATTTCACAACAAAATATATAATGCAGATGTTCCTTCGTAAAGTAGTGTCAACAATCAGTATGACAAAAATGAAAATTTTATATATGTCACATCTCGATACCACATCGGGCACATGACAACTGCTGCATACCCAGGCTAAGGAGACTCATGATACCTTTAATCTAACTGTGCAAGGCTAACTAAATATCTTTTAAAAACATTTGCAATGACTGTATTTTAAAAATCCCAAAGCTTAATCAAAACGCCTACAAATCAATTTTAAACGCACTTCTATATTCAGATTAAAATTCTACCATAACTTCTGGACTTTTAAGTCTACTCAAAAACAAACTCAACAACAGTACCAAAGGTTCCTACACAAGGTATTTTACAAGCTACAAGACAGCCAAGAGTTAATTTATAAAATCATAAAGCATATCATCATAACCAACCTAATAAAAACAGTTCATGAGCCACTGTACAACAAAAGTACAAAACAAGACTACCCACGTTCTGCAATGCCCCGAAAATGTCAAAAGACCAGACAATCTACTCAAAGCTTCAAGCTCACCAAATTAACCTGTATGATTGAAAAGCGAAAAGGGGTGAGTACACTATGTACTCAGTGAGCAGGAAAAATATATATCACAAACAGAACTCGATACACACCAAATTTGTCTAAATAACCTAAGGATGATTTTTTTCCATGTATCTAGTATGCACATAACCACCTATGAAGTGAACATACTTGACATAGAAGCACATATGCTTGGCCTATAACTTAGTTAGGAACCACATAGGCCTAGCATATTAATCGCTCATCCGTTAAACATAAGTTTCAGTTCCAGTACATAAAAGTAAAAAAGCATCACATATATAAATCAAATATCGTTAGAAAAAATCTCAGAATGGGTCAAAACAATCATGTGTGTTGCCACTAGTCAGCCAAACTAGTGTACACACCCACCGATTCCTAGTATTGGTTTAACTTTTATCCGTAGTGAGTCCGGACTATAGTCGACAGAAACATCATATAACCCTACGTGATGACCTTGTCGGTGACCAGACCTCTTGGTGTAGAATTACCTGCAAGTCCCGTAGAAAGATGACGATACGGGGACTCAACTTTTATGTACCAGCGTCAAGGATACCGAGATCGCTTTATCTGTTGTGCCTAGCACACGATTGGCCAATCGTTACCTTAACAATCACAAAAATCACATAAAAATATTAAGTACAAAAATCAAGTAAGGCATCATGCCTTTATTTATCGATCCAATGGATAAAATAAAACTTTGCTATGGCTCTAAGACAAAAGAGAATACATACACACAGCATATATGACTCGAATATGCAAATGTAAATTTTAAAATATTATTTCATACAATAAAAGTCATCTTTTGCACTCCAAGTGCAAAGTGTTATTCAAAACAATGTCGTCTCTTAAATATACAAGTATACTAGCATCTATTTGAGATTCAATTCTATTATGCATTACCTAGGTTCAAAATTCACATACAAGTCATCATGTATGTCTTAGGATGTTATAATCTCATTTAAGAGATATAGTTTCTCCAACTCACCTCAAAAGAAAGTTTACACTCCTTTGAATTCAACAATCCTTGGTACGAGCTCCTTGATTCACAACTCCTAAGCCTTTATACATAAAAATATACAATGTATTTACTATTCAAACATGTATCTCAAATTTATACACCATCACATAAGTGTATAAAACACAATATCACTATCTTTAAGCTATAGGATTCGGCCATTAAGCTTCTCACATGGTGTTGGACCCCGATCTTTATGTGGAATTTAGAAATAGTAAATGAAATTAAATGAGTATTTTTTTATATGTATTGTGTTATATATGTAATTATGCTTTAAGGAAATTGATGAGAAAAGAATTGTTTGATTTGATAACTTTG
>JANIJH010000004.1:36814310-36824729 GCA_024520975.1 Erythroxylum areolatum
ACTCATACATCCCAATTAATCTCATCTTATGCCAATTTTACTATTTTACCCTTCCAGTAGGGGGTGGGATGTTACATTAACTTTATAAGATTACATATTAATCCTCCAAGAATTGAAAAATTACATTTAAGTCCATTAACTTTTAACAATTGATAAATAAGCCCTTATGTATATCAACTTTTTCAATTAAGTTTTCTAAGTGTCCAATAAGTCTATAGATCATATCTAATCACCTCTAAGGCATTAGAACATATTTAATTCAACCATCATGGTCATACCCATCCAATGAACTCGTTTTTACACACTTAGAAGCTTATATGTCAGAAATCTCTAAGATTTCACATACTGATAAACTCTAAGTTCATGTAAGGCCATATAACATTATAAATCACTAACATATATACCCAAAAGGATTTAAATACACCTTTGAACTCATATAAAACCATGTATATATCAATATATAGTTCATCTCCAAGTACATACCAATATAAAAGGACTTAGAGAGTCCGACGTTACAAGTCCTCCCTCCCTCAAAAGAGTTTCGTCCTCAAAAGTCCTAAGTTGAGGATACAAATAAATGGGGGGTAATAACGTCTTATAATATCCTCAGGCTCCCATGTCATCTCCTTGACCCCGTCGCTCTTCCAAAGAACTTTGATCATGGAAACCTCCTTACTGTACAACCTCTTTATCTGCCGATCCAAAATCTGGACTAGTTTCACCTCAAAATTCAAGTCTTCTCTATTGGAGGTGTCTCCAAAATGTAAGATGGATCCAGTATGTACTTTTTGTAAAATTAAATATCTAATCATGACCTTATAAATTATTTTTTAATTTATGTCCTTATAAGTCATTTTACACTTAAACAATTAATACTAAACAATTAATTTTACCAAATATCTTTAATAAACAACTAATGTTATTCGTTGATCGAATCAACTGTTAGTAAACTGTTGATAGAATCAGCTAACAGCTAATGTAATCCATTGATTGCTAAGTATGGTATTACTTATGTGCCCATTTGTAAAACGTGTCTCTAAAAGTTTTAATAGACTAGAAAAGAATTGGGAAAGACAAGACTAGACACAAACAAACACCATAATAAGCTAATAATGAGACCTGCCTATGCTTGTCTCCAAAAAGTCTCTACTTTGCCTTCTTAGAGTAGAAGACAACTGCGATGGTGCTTTGGGTTAGCAAATAGCGATTTGAATCTTAGAATACCTACAACTCAAAGAACAAGCAAATGGATTGGAGGCATGAAGAATCAAATGTTGGGAGAAATTAAAGATAAATGAAGGAAAGAAGTTGAGTAAATTAGAAGCCCCTTGGATCTGAGATGATTTCAGCTTCGTTTCTAGCAGACGGGAGAATCGATGGCTTAGGGCCACATTTGTGAAACGGTTCCGCATTATAATATTTTGGGCAACAATATGTAGTTACTTTGCTAATTAGTAAGGTTTTTTAAAATAAATTTTGTATAGAACCTTGGCTAACATTAAAATGTCTTTATTCTTCATTTACATATAATACAATATTATTGCTTTAAATTGTTCTTATAAATTAAAATAGTAATACTTTAGTTGTTACTTAAAGAAACAAATTTTAAATTGTTGCATATATAGAAGTTTAAGATAACTATTTTTTGATTTTGTGACCTTTTCAATATATAACAATAAATTATTATTATTATCATTGCCTTTTAATATTATTAGATTCAATCAATGACGAAGACAGGAATTTAAGATAAGAGGGTCTAAATATTTAATTTTTTTTAAATTTTGGAGGGTCCAGTACACCATTGAATTTCAAATAACTCAATCCTTATATACATATATAAAAATTAAAAATTAAAAATATTTATTTTTTTAAATCTTGAAAACTCAGTGTACCATTGGTGTTCATCTACTTCCGTCTATGAAGTCAATAGTTTTGCATTATACTAATTTTAAGCAACATATTTTAAAAATGATACAAACGTGTTATTGTCTAAAACTCTTTTTGTCCTAGTGTGATATTATTACACGAGGGATTTGTATAAGAAAGGGGAAGTACTTAGGACGGGTTCAGAATAGGACGAATAGCGATAGTAATTTCCCTATTTCGCCTTCATACATATGGAGCATCAAACCATTTGAAGAAGCAACAAATCAGTCAAAATTAAGGAGAATCATATATGGCAAAGAAGCTTAGAGGCACACTTTTTTCATAATGATTCACAATTTAATGGAATTAGGCCTGAAATAGGGAGCTGAAGAGTAGCGTAAATGTGTTAACAAATAAAATTTTGCCAAGGGAAGAAGACCTAAGGATTTTTTACTTGACGAATGGGATTTGCTCTTACCAGAGATCAGGCGGTGATTTTGACTCAATCCTCCGTTGCATAAATAGCCTCTTACTTTCTTATATCTGTGTACTTACAAACATAAAGGCTTGTGGTCAGCACGTGAATTCATTCACCCCAGGCAATCCTGTTATAAGCTCTTACTACCAGAGATGAGGTGGTGATTTTGACTCAATCCTCCGTTGCATAAGTACCCTCTCATTTTCTTGTATCTGTGTACTTACAAACATAAAGGAATGTGGTGAGTAGATGAATTCACCGCTAGTAATCAGCCACGGCCTTCTTACGTGGTCCCTTTCTTTGTTGAAAGGAGAAAAGGTTGATGAGGTAAGATAAATGTTAATATAATGAAGTGGTCCCTTGGGGTAAGTAAAGTTGCTAGTGGTTAAGTTGACCGTGGCTGGTGGTAGGTCTATTCCATTCCATCTCTCCATATGCCAAAGTACCAGTTGTTGCTTGCGTTGTATAGTACCTATTCCTGCAAAATCTTCATTTCCATCTTAGGTGGGGTCAGGGTCACCATTCACTACTAGCTAGGTTACACAATACTCCTCACAATGTATGTCTCTCCACACCTAGACCACTACTAGCCTCTTTCAAATCTATTACAAAGTCTATCACTTCAGGATTTTCTTAGTACTAGTTAATATCCAAAATCAATGGCCCTTGTTTCCTTTCCATAGGAAAACAGTGTCAAAGATATTCATGAAAGTTCAAATTGAGATCTTTTTTTTTCTTTTCTAAGAAACAAAAATAGCATCCGAATTCTAATTTCTAATTTTAAAGGATTAAATACTTCAATTTCAAATTCGAGTAGTTAAAATGTACGAAACTGTAAGTCTTAGGGTATGTTTGGATGTGGGTGGAGGGATAGAAGGGAATGGAATGGAATGACCCAAATGACTCAGGCTATTATTTAGGAGTTTATTTTGAAACAGGATGGAATGGCAATTAATGGCTTTGGAAGCCATCCTTTGTCATTCAAATCTAATATTTTGTGACCTCCCAAATTGGGAGGTCAGGGATGGAATGACATGGCTTGCCTTCCAAACCTTCTCTTATTTTATTTAAACTTCCAAACAATGGAGTGACACATTCCGTTCCATTAATTGCTATTCTGTTCCATTAATTACCATTCCATTCCATTCCATCCTAAACTTTCAAATATACCCTTACAGTTTGGTTACAAGTGTGACCAAAAAGGTTAGGCCGGAGAAGATGGTTGTTCTATGATAGTGCGTACTTGTGAGTTGTCTTCTCTCTGTTATTGCCCTTGCCATGGGCTATTTAGCTCAGTAGAAAGGGATTGAGGACAGGAAACGAGAGGAAAGTGGGATCCACAATGATTCAACGTTGCATTATTCTCTAGCTAATATTTACAACAGAAGTTAGAAGATGGCGTGTTTTATATTATAACTATACTAGTATGCTACTGACGGTGATGATGAGGTGAATCAAAAACAAAAACGCCAGAAAGCAACAGTTAGAAAGTCAATTTCCCCTTTTTCTTTCATCACAGATATAGAAATAAAACACAGAGTGACTCCCTAATTCTCTTTTTAACATAAAATACCACTAAACCAAACCAGTGCATTATTATATATTTCAATTATACTTAAAATTATTTACGCTACTTATGTGCCAGTCTGCGCGTAATCGAAACTAATAATTAAATCCATGTTAATGAGATGTCTTTGACGTCCGGTACTGGGTCGGTGAACAAAATGCCGAAACTTACCTTCTCTCGCTTCTAAAACTCACCCTTCAACACCGCAATTGCCCGTCTGTTTCTCGCGATTATCCGACGACATTGCCGCCGGGATACCAGATTCCGGCCCCCAGGTCCTTTCCCCTTATATCCTGCTTGTCCCTCCACACTCATTGTTTGTTGATGAAATTCTGCTTTATCTTTTAAGAACTCCACTTTGTGCTCCTATTTCTCTCTCTTTCACTTGCTTAATCGAATCTATTCCCTCTTTCTCCCTCTACTCGCTTTGTGATGTTTTTAAATGTAAAAATGTAGTCTTTCTGAAAGCTTTTTGGATCCTTTTTCTTTTTCTTTTTTGTTTTGTTTCTACAGCTAATTAAAGATCACACCTTTTGGCTTTGTTTTACGTTTGCTTCTGTGATTCTTAACTGCTCTCTATCTTCTTTTTTTTTTGGTGTAATTTCATCGTATAAAACAAGCAATTGCTCGCTTGATTTATGTTATTCTGATATCGAAAGCTCGGACTGGTCTACATTTAGGTGAATATTGGTTCTCGGTTTGTATGTTTTCATTATATTTTTTCAGGATTGGAGATTAATTGAGCTCACTCTGGGATTTTATTCCGTAGACAGGGGTACTAAACACTGACGCTTGATTGCGATGGATCATGAGCGAATATGTCAAATATGCACTCTGAATTGAACTACGTATGTTATCCTTTTATTCACTAACTTTCGCTTTAATCAAGGTCTTTGTTGTGATTTGATTGGCTTCTTCTGTTTGCTTAACTAACGGTTCCTTCTCTATCTCTCACTCTCTCGATTCCTGTGCCAATCTACCAGCTTTCCACTCTTAATCTGTAGCTTTCTGTCATCAAATTCCTGGGTCATGCTTGCTTTTAACTTATTTGAATATGTTTGTCTTGAAGCTTTTTAGAAGAGATGTGGGTTTGATTGTTAGAGATAATAATTTTGCCAATGGTCAGTTTCCTTTGCCGCTCGAGGTTTGCTGATAAATCTTACAGGTTAGCTCAAAAGAGCTTATGCTTGAATTTGGCTTTTTAAGTTTACTGATTTTGTTTCAGAGCCGTTTCCCTAAATAAAAAAATTTAACACCACTTGTATTTCTTGCTTGTTGTGATCTCTGTTGCACTAAGTATTTGTTTATGAACATTCTCATACTCTGTAATCATCTGTTTCTTTCCTGAAGTAACTTTACTGTATGTTTAGCTTCTTCTTGCTCTGTGTTTACAGGCCAATCGACTGACATGAGGTTTGTGGTTCTTTTATAACAGGTTTAAAGATGATAGGGATGCAAAATAGAAACGCTAAAAACATAGATAGACCTTCTCCTGGATGCTTAGGTCAGATGGTGAATCTTTTTGATATGAGCAATGGCATTTCTGGGAAAAGGCTGCTCACTGATAAACCTCATTTTGATGGTAATGTTTGTTATTTCTTATTAATTTCGTAGCGTTTTTCTTTTCTCTTTAAAAGAGTTGTATTCATTTACTTCCCTCTTATTGGCTGATTTGGGCCATTTAGACTCTCCAAGAAAACCCAATTTACAACTATGCAGTTTTATTGTCTATTAATAATAACTTCTCTGATGTCCATTCATTCTGTTGCCATTGATGGCTAAGTTGACGTTTAAAGTGTCAAATTAGATGCATGGACAGAAGTTTTTGTCATTGGATTTAACTAAGCTAGTGTCCTCTGAAAAGTGTGTGAAATGAGATTGAAGTAATCTTGCACTATGCAATCTTCTTGTGGTTGATAATTTAGATCTTGACATCAGTGGGGATAATGTTTAGTTGTTGACAATGTGTGATTTGCAGGTTCTTCGTTCTCAAGAAGTCGGTCAGGTGTTACCAGAGTGTTGAGTCCAGCAGATGAAATAGAGGATAAAATGGTGAAAAAAAGGGATTTTTTTTTTATTAAATTGGGGTATTAATGTTGCATGAATGACAGGGAAATTTGTTTCTCTGCTGTGCATTTTTTCTGCAGATGGTGGCAGATTTAAGAAGAAGCTATTCAAACAAGAAAGTAAATGGGACCCCTATGAAGACACTCATAGCCCAAGAGATGTCCAAAGAAGTGGAGTCCAAGCATAATCCACCTAATGTTGTTGCTAAGTTGATGGGACTTGATACCCTCCCAGTTCAGCTGCCTAATTCAGGTACTCGAGGAGGCCACATGAAAGGTTATTCAAGACGTTCTTTATCTCACTCAGGAGTACTTAGGGAGAGCTGGGAGCAAGATCTTGGCATCTTGGAGAAGCAAATGCATTGTGAAGCTCACCATTGTCTTGAACAAAATCAACAAAGAGATGTACCTGTAATCTGGCAGCAGCCCCAGGAGGTGAATGCCAGAGACAGCTCAGCACAAAAGGGTAGATATAATGAAAATGTCGATGAAAAAGGGATGGCTCTCATTCGCCAGAAGTTCATGGAAGCAAAATGTTTGGCAGCAGATTGCCAGTCCAAGGAATTCCGAGAGGCAATCGATGTTTTAAGTTCCAATAGAGACTTGTTGCTCAAGTTTTTGGAAAAACCAAATTCCATGTTTTCCCGGTCACTGTATCACATGGAGTCTATTCCTCCAGCGTCTGATACAAAGCATATCACTGTTCTTAAACCCTCCAAACTGATTGATAATGAAAAATTTATGTTGAAGAAGAGTGACAAGCAAGTAAAGAAAACTAACCACATGGGTTATGCTACCGATTATCAGATAACTGGTAACAGTTATTCTGCTAGTTTTTGCAATCAGAAGGTTGATGACTGTCCTTCTCAACCGACGCGAATAGTAGTGTTGAAGCCTAGCCCAGGAATCACTCGTGACTGTAAGGCTGTGGTTTCACCGCCTTACTCATCAAAAAGAATAATCCAGTGTGAAGATACTTATGACGAACCTGAGGATGATGAGACACGAGAATCGACAGAGCTTGCAACAGGCTGTCAGATCCCTAGTGATGGTAGGGATGAAACTCTCCTTTCTTCAGTTTTTTCAAATGGTTATATTGGTGATGACAGTTCATTTGATAAATCAGAAATTGAATATGCTGATGGAAATCTGACTGAATCAGAAATCATGTCACCAACATCTAGGCATTCGTGGGATTACATAAATGAGTTTGGAAGCCCATATTCTTCTGCCTCCTTTAGTCGTGTTTCATGTTCCCCAGAGTCATCTGTTTGTAGAGAGGCAAAGAAGCGACTTTCTGAAAGGTGGGCAATGATGACATTAAATGGAAGTTCTCAGGAGCAGAAAGACGCTTGCAGGAGCTCTAGCACACTGGGGGATATGCTTGCAATTTCAGATGTAAAATGTTCTGTGAAATTGGGGGGAGAAGTTAGTAACAAGCAACAAGAGCCTAGAGGATCCACTTGTTACTTAACTAGTGACTTGAGCAAGGAGGAAGGTGTGGCTAGTTCACCTAAAAACCTTCTGAGATCAAAATCTCTACCTGTGTCTTCTGCGGTACTTGGTGCCAGGATTAATGTTGATATTTCAGATCCTGAGGCTGGTAAAATGCAAGTTCCAAAAGAAGTGATTGAATCAAAGAGCTCAAAGTCATCTTTTAAGGGGAGAGTTTCTAGTTTATTTTTCTCCAGGAATAAAAGAAGAAATGAAGAGAAATCTGCCCGTTCTCAGATCAAAGAAGAACTTCAAGCTACTAACTCTGAGATACTTAGTTCACCTGTACATCTTCCTGGAAAACTTGGTGGTGATGTAACACAATGTGCTAATACCGCTTTTGAAGTTTATTCATCTGGTCTCCAAGGATCGTCAATCAAGACAACTAATCCAGATTTGATGGGCATGGAAACAAAAGAAGGCTTAGTTTCCAAGGAGGTATTCATTCTTCTATTCATCTTGTAATTTTTAAACAAAAGAAGGCTTAGTTTCCCAGGGGGTATTCATTATTCTATTCATCTTGTAATTTTTACTGGTACATTTGATTCTTTGTTTTTGTTAAAATGTAATTCTATTGTACTCCCACATGTTATTTTCAGTCATTTGTCTATGTTTGCAGTTTTGTTGTATCTGTGTCATTCCACTGGTGTGGTAACTAGGTTGCTGAAGAGATGAATGCATAATAATTAAGCAGACTTATTTGCATGATTCTATATTGTCATTGATCAATGTGCATCCAGTATAGGAATGTATGCTTTGGCGGTATTTATAAGTGGAAAACAAATTTTTATATGATATTTTTCGCATCTTTCCTTAATCATGTTTTTTAAGAGTGGGATTGCTCAAGGCATAGAGTAAGTATTTAATTTCAATATTAAGTATTTATACCATATTTGTGATGCAGTGATTTGAGTAGTGTTTAATTCTATTATTGTATCTTGAGAACATCATTGTCGTCATATAATGGCACCAAGAATAATGTTCTATTGCTTAAACTGCAATGATGTCTTTGGTTGGGCGATGACTCTCATTTTCCCCTTCATTAAATGACTGTAACCTTAAGCTATTCATATTTACAATATATGGAAAACTTGCAGAGAGTTTTATCTGTGGCAAAACCATTGTTGCCTGGGAATGCTAGTGAGAACCAGGATCAGCCAAGTCCAATCTCAGTTTTGGAACCCTTATTTGAAGAAGATAACATAATTCCAGAGGCTTGTATCAACATGAAGTCAGAACGTCGGGGTAAGGTCTCTCTTAGGCAGAACTCTTGGAAGTCTTTTAGATGTCTACCTCATTTAGGCATTATATTTATCCAGTTTTGGGTCTTTGTGAATAAAATCCCTGTTTATTGGTTTAACAGGAGTTGAAATAATGTCTCCCAAGGCTAATTTGATTGACAAGTCACCGCATATAGGTTCGATTTCAAGGACATTATCATGGGATGATACTCGTTCTGAAATGGGGACCCCATTTCCATTAAATACGTCTTTAGCAGCCTCAGTTGCTGAGGAAGCAGAACAGGAGTTGTTTTCCTTGGTTCAAACACTAATATCAGCAGCTGGCCTCGAAGATAAGGTACAGATCCACACATTTTATGCCGGATGGCATTCACCTGAAAGCCCACTCGACCCATCATTAAGAGACAAATATGCTAATCTCAATGACAAGGAGCTTTTGCACGAAGCAAAGCACAGACAAAGACGATCCAATAGAAAGCTCGTGTTCGACTGTGTCAATGCAGCAATAGTGGAATTCACAAGTTATGGATCAGACAGGAGTACAAGTTGCAAATGTCAGAACAGGACGAAAGAAGCATTGTTGGCCGTGCTTGTGGACCATGTGTGGTCCCAAATTAAGGAATGGATTAGTATGGGGGATGATGGGGACAGCAACAGCCTGGTTGTGGAGAAAGGTTTAAGAAGTGAGGTTGTAGGGAAGGGATGGGCTGACAATATGATAATGGAATTGGATAATTTAGGTAGAGAAATAGAAGGGAAGTTAATTGAAGATCTTGTTGAAGAGGCTGTTGTGAATTTTGTCGGATAGGCCGTGATGATTTTTTTTTTGTTTCTTTATATTGTTGTATCTTCTCTCTGTGTATTTAATTTCCAGCCGTGGTGGTTTTCTTTTGTTCAACGGGGCAAGTGTATTCATAAATGCAGTTCCAGCTAATTGTAGTTACTATGTGGCGGTTATGAGGTATCAAATGCCATGCTATGTCTATTTCCCCACTGCATTGCTGTCTGAGTCTGACCACCCAAGAAAAGACACACTTCACAGGCCAATTTGTGGTATCGCTGTCCCCAGTGCGAACCTCGTAGATCTTCAATGCATAACCAACCAACCACACACCTCTTTTACTTATTCAATTGACATTTATTTGAATGATGTCTTCCAAAAGGTTTGGATTTATGTTTGGGCACATCATAGGTAGAAAGAAAGAAGCTAATTTTACCCATCATGTCTGGCCTTGTATTATTTGTGGAACAAAAGTTGTGGATATTGTATCAGCATTTCCAGCTACTGCTAAACTACAGCTCACCACAAATACCACTAAAACCTGACAGGACAATTGAACTCTGTAAAATTCTATAAGCTCAGCCCACCGACCATAATCCATAATTCTGCGTCGCCAAGCCTCACTGTCAGAATATGCACAAACAAACTGCAAATGTAGCAGAGATCGTACAATCTTCATGTACCCGTCACTAACAAACGAAACTTCTCTGATGTGGCTCGTGATCAACATATTACTTGTTCAAAAACTTGGCACCGTTTCTTTTAAGCTGACATTCCTGAACCCATGCCGTAGTAGTTGGGTCCATTTAATTAAGTATATATACTAAGAGCGACCGGATGGACGACCAAGGAATAGATCCCTATCGTCCATTTAATCCAGCGGCTTGTATTCTTTCTTTTTCTTTCGTTCTGTTTATTGAATTTTG
>JANIJH010000004.1:36824829-36842747 GCA_024520975.1 Erythroxylum areolatum
CTCTTCTCCCAACCGATGATTATGTCATTACATTTTCAAATTATTTTTTTTAACTGTCATGTTAAATTTTGCCCAGCTTATAAATTCACTGGGCACTTTCACTGCGCATTTGCGCAGTGTTAACCTGCTAGTAATAGATAGAAGCCCGATCGCGTGAGTCGGTGGATGTATCGCTCTGTCCATTTAACTTGGAGAATTTGTCCCACGGGATTCTGTGCTGGGTTGGGCAACAATGGATGGTCAAAGGAGTGGGATTTATTTCCACATCATATTCTTATCATTGCTTTTCATGTTTCAAAGCACATCCTTTATTCAGCTCCTTGAAATGCTCACCAGCATCCTCAACTGCAAGATCACGAAAATTAAGCAACAAATGTGTTAATCTAAACTTAAGTTTAAACGTAACATGTTCAACAAAATTAAGAAAGGTAATGTATAAGAGCCTTTGGGTTAAGTCTGGTGCAACAAACTCCCTTAATATTCTCAAATTAGCCATTGTTTCTTCAATTTTAAGCTCTTGTTGTACTTATGGAGTTGTTCTTTTACTTTTGAACAAAATTAAGAAAGGTAATGTATAACGGCCTTTGGGTTAAGTCTGGTGTAACAAACTCCCTTAATGTTCTCGGATTAGCTATTGTTTCTTCAATTTTAAACTCTTGTTGTATTTCTGGAGTTGTTCTTACTTCACTTGTCGTCTTCGGATCAAATTGTATAGGTTCTCTATGAGGAGATCTTGTTACTACTGTACATCAAAACTAATGAACAAGTAAAAATTAAGAAATAACTAAAAGAAATGATTATAAATAAATAAATATATATATACAAAGCACCAATTAAAATCAAAAGTAAAAACTAAAGCACCACATTCCCCAACAATAATGCCAAAGTTGCTTGTGTGCGTCGAATGTATCACAAAATAACCTAACTCTGCACACTAAGATTTATAGTTATGATGAGTAAGGATCAAATCTACAAGAAATATACATGTAATTTTTTCAATGAAAAAACTTGATGTTTAAGATAAACAAAAGTGGTTTTGATTGGATGCAATCGAGGAAGTAACATTTAAACTAAGAAAATAACCAAAAATGATGAAAAAGATAAATGTGTTGAGAATCCAACTATGAGATTAACCTTATCCTGGACAAAATTTAACATATTTTATTGTTATAATATTTTTACACCTCTCTTAGAACTATTGGTCATAGATTAATGACAAGTTCCATTAATCCTGGTTTTCTCTTAGGTCATATTTAATTAAAACAAACTTTTTAATTAAATTTAACTATTGAACAACTCAGAACAAGCTCTTTAGAATTAATTACATAGCTGTATTATGAATAAGGAAAACTGACCAATCTAGGCAGTAATCGCACAATTTTGGGTTATTCAACTTATGCTGCATTGTTCTTAATGATTCACTGTCTTTAGTAGCTACAAAGTAATCCAAAATACAACAATTACGTTTTATATTGAAGATTCTGGCAATAAGTTTTCATTCAGTTGCCTCAGAGTCCAAATTTTACTATCTCATAATGCAATTTTGAGGTTATCAAACCTCAATCTCTTCAAACAAGGAGTTTACCCCATACTTCTACTACGTAACTCTAACATTCAATAAAAATATCTTTACTTGTCCATTTCTAATACTACAAAACACTTATGTGACTCATAACTCAATTTGGGACTTTCTTTGTTTCTAAATTTTTTTAAACATCTAAATATCCATGTTATAGTTGTTCAAAGGTCTTATACCTAATTCTTATCATTCTCCCCATCATCAATTATAATTATCTATAAAATAATAGCTATAATTTCTAATGAGACAATTCTCCATTATGGATCAAAAATTATCCTAAAAATTTCCATGAAAATTTTACCACCATTTTCACTCATCCGATTTTCAACAAATAAAACATTTGACTTACATCAAAAGAAACTTAAAATAATGAATGTTCAATATGTAGAATTGATATCCTAATATACACACAATTGAAAGCTTACATCAATCTAATCATTACTACAATTAATAACATTAAAAAATAGAATTCTCCTAAAAATATTGTTCAATCATCCATCATGACTAAAGATTCCATCATAATGTCATCCATGACATTACTTTTTACAACTCTAAAAATCACCTTACAATTAAGAATAAACTTTAACTTAAAAACAAAGTTTTATGCTGAGATTGATATTTATTCTAATAAATCACTCTATAAGGTCATAACATTTAAACATATTAAAATTCATTTACCAATTACTCGTATCAATAATTAATCCTCAACTAATTCAACCATAATAAGCAATTTTATCATCCAAATATATTCACAAATCACTTTTCCATTATTAAAAGGCTAAATAACCTAGCAAATTTTTGTAATTATCGAGCCATAGAAATTAAATAACTTGTATACCATATTCTTAGTACTTTTCTAGCTATCATGGCTGATATGCAAAGAGATGGGAGCATTTTACATTTCTTGCGAAATACTAAATCTAGCTTCCTATGTATACCAATCCTAACTTCCTTTAGAAGCAATCCACATAGACAAAATGCACTATTGGTCAATTCTCGTCCTAGTATGACTTCATAGTCATGGATGTCTAATAATATCAACTCATTATTGACTTCTAATTCTAACTACTATGTAACTATCTTTATGAATGTTCTACGCTATTGGTGTAACTTTAGTTCAAATAGTTATTATCATATGACACTCTAAAAGCTATAACCTCATATTAATATATACAACAAAATCTTTTAGAAACATAAGAGTGCATATTTTTGGGATCTATCTAAATATATTCATTATTACTGAAACTATATTCATACCTATCACCATACCAGATGCATCCTCAACATCTTGTTGGGTTATTGCATTTACCCTAGCCTATGCAGGTGGTCTCTTTCCACATTAGCCACACCTTGATACTAAGCTCTTAGTATTTCGAGAGTTTTTGGACACTATAGGTGGTTTGACTGACCGCTGACTAGACGATATTCGTCATCTCATCCTTATGTCACCAAACCATTTAAATTTATTATTTTTAGCCCAATCCAACCAAATAAAGGCACTTTCGGGATCTTTACTCCCATCGAGCAATTTTGTGCCTAACTTACAAATACACTTGATCGAACTCCCTGGCACTATTAAGGTTTCCTATGGCTAGCGCATTGTCACTACTCGTATTTGTATTGTTCATTCAAGGTTAAAAAATTCAACCAACAATTATTTCATTCCTAATGGTTCTAAACGGGGTTGATTCGTAAGGAAAAATATTTATTGATCCATCCCTATGCTGGGCCTCCCAAGCTGAAGGTACTTCAAGTGCTAGAGCCTTTGATGTGGCTTTGGGACCCCTAAGGTTTCCTTAGTGCATAATGCTATGAATTCAAAGATAAACTATATAACACTCGAAGTTTTTAAAATCGGACAAAACTTTCTAGGTTGCCTTGTTCACCAAAACAACATAAAAACACATTATGAAATCATTATATATATAGAGACAACCTTATTTCAAAAACTGACTCTAATACCACCTAAAAGGATCCATCTCAGAGTTTCCCTTCTAAAACTCGAGTGGAGCCCTCTCGGCGACCCCACAATAGCCCTCCAATCAATATCTAACTCAATCGAAGGGTTTCCGCAAAGCTAAGTCATTTAACTGTTAAAAACCTTTTATACTTTAAAATTAAAAATGCAAAAAAATAGTGTTTTTTTTAAATCTAGCAGAATAACGGTTGCTTTTTTTTAAGATTCCCAAATTTTAAAAACCTGCGTAACATAATTTAAAACACTTTTAGTATTTCACATACCATTTTAACTTCTAAAATGGGACCTCAGACCCACATCACATGCAACTACAAACATATAATTCTCAACACTTTAAAAACATCATTAAGGATCAAAGCCCACATAATTCATTAAGTAAAAGATATTGACAAGCCTGTAAATATTTACAAGATCACACGTTTAAACCCTTTCTAAAAAAATATAAAACATATATACAAGTAACTAAGCCAATTTCAAGAAAACAAATATATAACAAAAATGACATAAGCACAGAAGCACTCAATGATACAATTAATCCTACGGTGGGGTCCCTATTACTGCAGCACTTGCACACATACCTGGGGTGGTTTATTTAAAAACATAAAAATAGGGGTGAGTTAAACGAGCTCGGTGAGTGTTAATTAGTTTACTAAAAATTAAACTTTTCATAACAACATAATTGAGACTTTCCAATACAATAATAAAGCTCACGACAAAATAATTGCCATAAAAATTCATTCAAGCACCTTAAAATTCTTTTGTGCATCATACAATTTGGTTATAAAATAACAAATTAAACTCATAATATAACAGTTTCCATTTTCATTTTTCCTCTTTCCTTAAACAATAAACAGTGGTGGCAATAAATTTCCTGAAAACTTTTATACTGAAATAAGCCAATTATTAGAATTGGTACCATACGGTACCTCTCAAATTACTTTTAAAATAAATAGTGGCGACATTATTATTTTCATAAATTTTCTTGCATAACATGGCCGACCACTAATTTCTCACCATATGATACCCTAGGCATAAAGTCACTAAGTTAGCTCTGCATAGCCTACCTGCGACTGGTTAACCACTATTTATGGAGCTGGTTCTCCATCACTTACCTACAATAGGTTAACCACTACAAATTAGTAATTATAGAGCTAGTTCTACATTGCTTACCTATAACAATTTTGGTTAACACTATATATACTCCATATGTGTAGAGGAAGACTCACTGGACTATTGATAGACATAATACCACTCACTGTTAGTAATTGACAACCTCAATCACTGCTATGCACAATCTGAATAGTCTGACTGGTATAATAACATGTATATAACCTAACAGTGTACCACAGGCTAAAACTTCATTTCCTTTTTATTAACAAATAACACAATTTCAATGTAACTTCCAATTATATAAATTTTATCTTTCAAATTAAAATTCATATATTGCTAAAACATAAAATTATAAAATATTATTCACATAAAGCTCAATATAAATATCCATTTCATGGTAAAATAGAAACCATTTGCATAAAATCAATTTAAAGTACACTCACAACTTGCTAGTTTCCTTTTCACTACTTTGAAATCCTTCAATTGGCTTCATTTTTAGATCCAAAAATCGAATACAAATACATTCAACTCCTTAGTACATATTCCAACCAAATACACCATAAATCATGTCAACTTCATCACTTTCTACCTACACTCTCTATACTGATTTTTCTCCAAATAATAACACAACACTTAATTTAAAATTTCCAATACCATAAATACACTTAATTACCATCCTTAATCACATTCACATGGTCATTACATCATAACCGCACTTTTATACCAAAAATGCCTTTAAGGATAAACTTAATATATTTTACACTAAACTTTTCCAACTCAATTCCATTTGATCTCTAACACTTAAAACCAATCCAAATTCACTCTCATGACATTTTAATATACACATTAAAGTCATAAAATTTCATTCACAAATTTTTTCATAATTATGCACCCTTAACTAGAATTCAACCAAAAACAATTCCAAATCAATTCTTTTTCATTTCTTTACTTCATTAGCATCAAAATCATGCTATGAACATCATAAAACATCAAAATAGAATTTTGGTTCATATCATATTAAAAACCTTATCCATGGCCAAAATTTCATCTAATCATTTTTGTGATTTTTCTTCCATTCTTTCATCATTAAATTAACTTCCTAATGTCATTCATTAATCTTAAATCATCAAATGGAAAATTAAAACACTTTAGGCAATGGATCTTACCTTTGATCAAGGTTCCATATAGTAAGTTTGGTGATTTTCTTCTCCTAATCACTTCTAATGCAACAAAACCTTGATATCACATCATAAAGGTGTAATTCACACCATCAAAACCAAATCTCAACTATAACAAAACAAATCCACATTTTTCAACAAAACTGGTAAGCTTATCAAACCATTTTCTTCTTTCTTTTCACTTAGATGGCTATGGGATCTTGTTGGATGCTTGATTGGAGGTAGAAGAGCATGACAAAGTCTTTGGATCACTTCTCTATGGCCTAGCTGAAGCTCTAGCTTCTCCTTTTTTTCTTTTCTTTTCTTTTCTCTCTCTCTTGCTTCCTTTTTCCCATTAATGGCCAGCCACACCACGTTTAAAGAGATGAACATTTTGTTTATTTACACTTTTTCCCTCTATTTCTATTAATAACTTCTCATAATTATACCTTTACCTAAAACTTCTCATATTTACACTTTAATCCATGCCAATTGTCACCATTTAATTGGTTACTTTCCAAATTAATTAATTCATGCTTATCTCATGGAAATCCTCCCATGTAATGCTCATATGGAATTTGGATGCATTTGGTTTGATAAAAAGACCATTTTGCCCCTCTTTTGAATTAAACCGATAAACTTTTCCACATAAATATGATATTTTATACAATTCTAAACCTCAATATACTCTAATTAAACCTAAACCCTTCAATTGTGTGCTTAAAACAATTTAATTGGGCACATTATCCCTAAAATCTATTATTTTTCAATATAGGTCTTTTTATTTTGAAATTTTTGGATTACTCAAATTTTGTTTAAACAACCTTCATTTTGACCCGTTTTAGTTCCTAAGGACTCCACTCCTAATTTTGAATCTTTTCATTATATTTCAAAATTCTTTGGTAACTTTTTCATTGCCTAGAAGAATTTTCAGATTGAATCCAGAATTTACCAAAAGTCATCAAAATCATCTGGATTTTATTCAAAAGTGTCAGCTAAATCTCCAAAGCACATTTTGGGGACTTTAAAGCTTGTTCGGACTCATTATGTAGTTTTTGGAAAATTTTCCAAAACTTTTCGGTTGAGTCTAGAATCATCTTCGGTCTATTCATGATCTCTGTTATAACCTCAATAATACATTTAAATGATTAAATTACTCTAGTATACTATAAATAGAGCATACTCTATAAAATGCATGTACAACACATTACATAGTAAAATAATTAAACTAGTATATTACAATACTTCTTTCTTGTAGTAGGAGTCCTTATAGACATATTGGATCAAGAGTTGTTCACTAATTTGGTGGTGGGGGAAACTAGCACACAACCTCTTGAAACACTCCAAAAACTCATATAATGTCTCCTCATTATGCTGTCTAATTACACGTATTTCCTTCTGAATATCTGAAGCTCAAGAGTCAAGGAAGTACTTCTCTAGAAAAATATTTTTATCTCATTCCAAGTAGTGATTGATCTAGAGGGCAAGTAGTAGAGCCAATCCTTGGTGATGTCCCCTAATTTCCCCCACCACCAAATTAGTGAACAACTCTTGATCCAATATGTCTCCTCTTGAAACACTCCAAAAACTCATATAATGTCTCCTCATTATGTTGTCTAATTGCACGTATTTCCTTCTGAATATTTGAAGCTCAAGATTCAAGGAAGTACTTCTCTAGAAAAATATTTTTATCTCATTCCAAGTAGTGATTGATCTAGAGGGCAAGTAGTAAAGCCAATCCTTGGTGATGTCCCCTAATGAGAAAGGGAATGCACTTTGCTTAATCTGCTCTTATTGTACCCCAGGTAGCTTTATGCTAGAACAGATGATGTGAAAATTCTTGAGATGCTTATGAGGATCTTCACCTAGCATACCATGAAAAGTAGGTAAAAGATGAATTAGAGCAGATTTAAGCTCAAAAGCAGCATCAATAGTAGGAAAATCAATGCATAAAGGTTGATGCTTGAGATCAGGGGCAACCAATTGCTTCAGAGTGCGATCATTATTTTGCTCTGCCATATTAGAATTTGTTTCAAAAAAGGAATCATTAGATGAATTAGAATGCAAATCTAAGGCTATTTGTGTTCCTGGTGACAGATTCTTGAAACTTTGTACAACTTTTCTTTTCAATCTATGAAGAGTTCTTTCAATTTCTGGATCAAATTTTGATTCAGTAGAGTGAGAAGATCGAGGTATGAATTGTAATTAAACAAAACAAGAAAAGAAATTAATCAAAAATAAATATATATTCAAAAAAGCAATAGATATTAATCCTCAACAAGGACGCCAAAATTGACAATATGTTATAACACTACAATAAAATAACTAAACTTAAAACTATAGTTAGTAATGAGTCTAGGTCGATCCCATAAAGATTAAATAAAATCACTTTTCTAAATTATATTTATTATATAAGGGGGGCTTGGTTTGTTGTAATTAGGAAAACAAAGTAAAATTGAACTTATGAAAGCAAATCAGATTAAACAACATAAATGATTTAGGAATCTAGTTCTCGATTCGATCCCAGTCTACACAAAAATAAACATGCTTCATTGTATTATTGTTTTGACACCTCTCTTAGAAACTATTGATCTTAGCTTAACAACAAGCTCTGTTAACCCCAATTTTTTTCTTATATCTCATTTAATCAAAATAAGCTTTTCAACTAAACCTAGCTATCGAACAACCTAGAATAAGCTCTCTAGATTTAGTCAGATAGCCAAATTATAAATAAGGAAAACAAATCAATTTAGACAATAACCACACAAGCTCGAGTCATTTAACCTATATTACATTATTCCTAATGATTCAATATCATTAGTTTCTAGAAATGAATCCAAAACATAACTATTATGTATTGTATTTGAGATTCTAGCAATGGGTCTATATAAAAACAATCTAATAAAAGCATTTAAATCATCCTTATATAAATACCCAATTCAATAAGCAAATAATAACATAAATGATCCCTAAAGAGAGAAGGATTCAACAATACACAATGACAATATGTTCAAATGTGATCCTCAATGTCGATTTAACCTCTAAATTGGAATAAGGAAGATTATCCCTCCATAGATCCCAAAGAGGTAAGCTTTTTGTGCTTTTCCATGCCTACAAAATGATTCCATTCCTTTTGGTTGCTAAAAATGTCAATTTATAGAAAAAAAAACTAGGTTTTTGGGCATATGCATAGTTGGGTGCATGACTGTGCATCTAACCTCGCAAACTAATATGCATGGTCGTGCATATTGGTGATTGGAAATAGTGCACAACTGTGCAAACTCAAAAATTTCCAATCACCAATATGCATGGCCGTGCAAGGTGACGCACGACTATGCATCTTGTACTACATGGTGAATTTTTTAGATTTTGCATTTTCTTGTCCCATCTTCACTCTAATCCAGCTCCTTCTTGTTTCACAAAGGCAAATGAGTTTGAAATCAAGAGAATGACTCAAAGAATGTGTTTTAAACTCGTTTTAGCTCTTAAACTTGCAAGTTGTACCTAAAATAAATGTGAACCAAAGTGAGTTCCTTAAACACTTCATAACAATAATCAGTAAATGTTGAGTGGATTTATAAATAGTTAAGCACACGTCACTCGGTTTAATGGTTTTTCTAAATCTAAACTTCATGAAGCATATGCATATGCTATATAAGAGGCATGGACCAACAAGAGATATTTATCACTTAATTAGACTTCTGAATAATCACGAAACTTCAGGAGCAGAAATAGATGACCCAATATAATGGAGGAGCCATTAAGACAGGACTCACCACCATCTTAGATGAGAGGAGTAGCTCAAGATGAGGCCAGTGGAGGATTGCATAAGGCCCCAACAACACCAGGACATTAGGACCAACTAAAGATAGCTCATCTATAGAGGCACATGAAGCAGATCTTGGGTGTTCAATGCACTATTTGAGTCCAAAAAGTAGCACTAATAGAGCAAATAGAGAGACCAGAAGCCAATGATAGATTTATGGAGGAGGTCTTAGTAATGTTGAGAAATCTTAGGATATCCATCCCACCTTCACCTTTTGGAGCGATTGTATCATCTTCAGCTTCGTAGTAGTATAAGTATCTAAGACCCAAGGATTTTCTATATACTGACGTACTAGACTAGCTAAGGGATGACTAATACAGAGATAGTTTGGATGCTTCATTTTGGTTTTCCTTTTCTTTCTTTTATTATTATCTGTATATTTTTCTTATATTTACTTTTTAATCTATTTTGTTTTGTCAAAACATTATTAGTTCTATTTTATTTTATTTTATGTTATTTTTATTTTCATGTTCTTTATTTTTTATTTTTTAAATCCTTTTTGTTTATATTTTTCATGGATGGTTGTACATAATATTGGATGGAATCTTCATCAAATTTAGAACATTGTAAATGTTATTATTCAGGGAAATACTAAGTCATACCTTTCTCACTTTCTATGCTTTTGTTGATATTTTGCTTATCTGTGCTTTTATTGTATACATTAAGGACAATATACAATTTTAAGTGTGGGGAAGGGATTTCTTAAGCTTATTATAATCTTTTTAATTAATTTTTATTAATTAATATCCCTATTTAGTTAAGATTTTCCAAATTACTTTAGATTATTGCTAATTATTGAATTGAATTAATATACAAAAGGATGAAAGTTAGAATAAACTTGCTTTTATAAGTCATATTTTTAGCAATCATTGAGATAATTAATTTGAATGAAAATTACATATTATTTACACAAATAAGACCCTTTTTGTGAGCTTTCATGCCTAAGAACAAATACGTTGTTATTTTAATCTCTTTTATTCTTTAATGTGTGTTATTATATATAGTTGGATAATTTTAAAACTTGATTTTATTATCCATGTTGAGACCACATTTGTTAAGTTAGAAGAATTGAAATGATAAAGGCATTTAGATTTACCCTTTGTTTACTATTTTCTTGATTATTAACCTACCATATTTTATCCCTTAGGATTAACCACTTTTAAGTAAGTGTTTAAGATATCTTAGGGGGATTCATCACCTAGGAAATACTTATTTGATATTGACTAATCATAGTATTTTCCTTATCCTATTTCATTATTACGTTAAATTTAGTTTAATTAGTTTAGTTAGATTTTCTATTAATTCACAACCTGATTCGACAGTTAGATAATAGAAAAAGGGTTAATACTAATACTTACACTCTTTATGGGATTGACCTATAATTGTTAGTGCTAGCTACCACTACACCATGCATTTATAGTTAAACATTGTAATTCTTATAAGCATAAAATAAAATCAATTATAAAGAAACAAGAGGAGGATTCAATGAGAAAATGGGACAATGAATGGAAGAATTGGAGTCATTATGACTTAATGCTCATGTGTCTTGTGTAACCAACTGTGAGCATGTAACTCTGTGATTTATGAAAATTTGATATATATAGTCACCAACACGATCGTGTAGCTGACTATGTATAATCATATAACCTTAATTTTGCAATCTAAAAGGGCAATTAAGCAATTTACATATTGGAGATACAAAAGTAGGCATATTCCTTTCCCTTTCGAGAGTTGTGGGCAACTAATCTTCTTCTTTCAAGTTAAAAGGGGGTAGTAAAGCTAGTTAATATGTCTGGGCATTGATCAATCTTAAAGATATTGTTCTTAACTCTTTTTAAGAATTGATTACGTTATTTTATGTCTAAAGTTTGGGATTTATGTATAAACAATTTAAATAGGTCTGCTAGATTATTCATGTATGAATTCATTGCCAAAATCATGATTACAATCTATAATTGTTATAAATCTAACTCATGTGTGGTAAAATAATGTCCATTCTTCATTTAGGATAACATAGAATAAGTTAAATGATCTGAACTTTTGTGATTTTTTCTTAGGTTATCATGTTTTCTTAATTTGTAATGGAACTATCATAATAAATGTAGAGAGTTTATTTTCAAACAACTAGACTTAATTAAAGAATGTTTCTTGATTAGTTACAATCTAAAGGAAAACAGGAATTAACATAGCATGTTGTCAATCTACAGTTAATAGTTTCAAAGAAAGGTACGAGAACAATTTACGATCGATTATGCACATTAATTTAAAGGTTGAGATTGAACCCATTTTTTAAATCTAAGGAAAACTGAGATTAACAAGAATTAACAAAGCATGTTGTCAATCTACAATTAATAGTTTCAAAGAAAGGTACGAGAACAACATTATGATTGATTATGCACATTCATTTAAAGGTTGAGATTGAAACCATTTTTTAAATCTAAGGAAAAACTGAGATTAACAATGAGTGTTGTTAATCTATGGTTAATAGTTTTAAAGAGAGCTACAAGAACAACACTATGATTGACTACTCACATTCATGTAAAGGTTAAGAATGAACCATGAATTGGATTTATAAACCTATTGATTAATCCTTGCAATTTTGAATTGCTTGATTTGATTTGTCTTCCATTTTTATTTAATTTTATTGCATCAATTAAATTCAGCTGAACCCTCCCTTATAATCCTATACATTGATTTGTCCATTACGACAACTAGTTATATAGTATTAATAAATATGATCTTTTCTTACCACTACTAGAAATTTAGTTGTGAAAAGCTAGGTTCTATTTTTTAGTGTGTTTAACATGTATCAACTCCCCTTCATTTATCTAAAGATGCCAGTCTCCAAAAAGAGACACACTTATAATGATTTCTTACCTCTAATTAAAGGAATCTAAAAGAGAATTGATAACTGGTGTAACAAATTTCTTATGATGGAAGAGTCTAATTAAAACTCTGTTTTAAACTTATTGCATATATATTAGTCAATTCATATTGTTTCCCTTATAGCTTGATTAAGACCTTTAAAAAGTGTTCAGGAGTTTCCTTTAATTTGGAGATAAAAATAATGGCTATGTTGCTAAAGTAACATAAAGGAATGTTTGCTTTCCCAAATATGAAGGAGATCTAGGAGTTGTACCTTTAAAACTAAGTAATAAAATTCTAATGATTAAAAGAATTTATAGGATACTAGTTGACTAAGAATCTCTTTAGTTTAAATAGATCAAACAAAATACTTTTATAATGTAAAATTTTAGTCCTTCACTCCTAAATATGAATCCGCTTAAACTATGCTTCATATCTTTAAGTTAAGAGATTAAACAAAACTGATGTTTAAATACAAACTAGGGGATAACTTTTACACCAATTTTTGGTTAGAAATTGTCATCCCTTAAGGCCTCTAATATAGTAAAGTTCCCTCTCACATCTAAGGGATCATATTTCTCTTATCTCTATAATTAATAAAGTGTATAAAGAAGTGTATAAAGAAAATAGATTCAGTATTAGTCAAATATTTATAGAAGAAATATAAGCTATTGCTCTTAGCTTCTCCCCTAACTTTATTTACAATGACTTTATCAGTTAGATAAATTATACTTTTAGTATCTTTTCCAACTCCTCTTATAGACAAGTAATAAGGTGTTTTGTAAAAATTAGGATGGTTTCAACAAGATACTTTAAATATATATTTTCTCCTTTGGTTTGTTATTAATGAAAGACTTACTAACATCAGTAGAGTATATGGGAACAACTACATGTCCAACATTTTTAGTCTATGCTCCTTAATCCTAAATCTATAGAGCATTTACTATTTTAGTGTGAGTTTACTACCTTTCCTTAGCATAAGTCCTTAAGTGATGTAATTTATTATACACAAAAAATTCTTAGGACTATCCTAGTCTGGATTACTCAAAGAAGATGAAGTTCTAAAAAGGAGTATACTTACTTTAGAAATTTCTTTACTTAACTAGTATATGAGATTTGGAAGGAGTGAAACCTTGGGATATTCTAGGGAAATAAAAGAACAAGAAATAGGTCCTCATAAAGAAAGTAACATAGAGAAAGAGATAATAATATTCTCTAATTTGGTACTTTATGAGCTATAAAATACCTTACTTAAAGTAATGTAAAGGAAATGATCTAGATTGGTCCTAATTCTAAGAAATGTGGTTAATGAGCTATAAGCATCTTTATCCTAAAAATTTGGAGAATTTATCTCAACATAAGATTCCTTGCTTTATCAGATTACTAAGGATGCTTTTGATTATATTGAGTTATGCTTAGAAGTAGCCTAATGATGCACTACTGTTAAAGAGCTAGAAGTATAATGTTCTATATTTTGAAGAATTCTAGAGTTATGTAACCTTGTCATCACTAAGTTTATGACTTTGTGTTTTTATCGAGCTATGTGACTTATATGTGCCATTCTTTTATTCTTTATTTAATGAATTCAATTTTTCATAAAAAAACTGTTTGCCTAAACTATTTGTCAAGATGCTTAATGTTCTAATCCTAAAACACATCAAAACTTAAATAAATCCTATTATAATATGAAAATAAGAATGAAATAACGTAGAATTTAACATAAACTTAAAGTACTTCATGGGTTACCTCCCATATATTGTTTAATGCTATTAGCTTAACGTATCCTACACTTTTACTCTCATCTTGGGTCTATGATCAATGGCTTGCTTCCACCCATTTCTCCATGTGGCGTTTTGTAGCCTATAAGGAAACCACCTATTATGCAATATTAATAAGGGCATAGTTGATTATATTAATAACACCAATGGACTCCATTAATTTCCTTTTTGATGAAAAACTATTAAAAACATAAGGAATAACAAAACTCCCTATCATCTATTAACACAAGTAATTTGGCTTAGACAAAGTGGGAACCCTCCGTACCTAAGGTGACTACCAATGATTCATCAGTAGTTTGCTTATTTGGTTCCTCTACTAGTTCTTCCTCAACTACCTTTGTCCACTCTTCTTTTTCTTCTTCCTAGAAAAATGATTTTTAGTTTATCTTCTTCTTCAACTATCTCTTTAATTCCTCTTACTTCCCTTTTTTGGATAAAGGCTTCTTCTTCTTCTTTTAGAAGCTATTCTTAGAATGTCACTCTATTTATGAAGCTAACCCTTGTCCTTTCTTCACTCTGCTGCATTAATAAGACCAAATAATATTTTGTGTTATGCTCAAGATATTTAGGTGAAGAAAATCTTTCTTTGAATTCATATTGGTTAGCTTTCATTTTGGCTAGTAATTCTATTAACTTATCTTTAATATTTTTTCTTCCTTTTCTTCTTCTTGTTCTTCTTCTTCTTCTTCGAAGAGCTCTTTTCCACTACTAAAGATGATTACCATTCCATGTTTTGTAAGATATGTTTTAGTAGTATTAGACAAACTCCCTATAGTTGGTTAGATAATATCTTCACTAGCTAGTTAACTTAATTCACCTTGTTTTGTATACGAGCATCTTTTCTTTTATGCCTCATGTTTGATTCTCAAATAGAATTGGCTATCATTTCTTTCAGAGTTGGCTCCTTAAGTTGAGGTGCTTGGTGCTATAAATATTCAACTAGAGCATAGTCATTTCAACCATAAGCATAAGAGTTACTCCATTTTAAATTATAACTATTCTCATATAGTGCACTTTGAGGTTAGTTGTATATGCTTAGTTGCTCCCACATATAGGTCAGTGCCCGAAATTCATGATTGTAATTATTACTCCCAAAAATGTTCCAACATGGCACAGATATTGGTTGATCCTCCAAAAACATGTGAGGAAACCTCTCTTTCATATATGGTGATATTATATATTACAATGACATATTATAGCTCTCTTAAGAATGTTGACTACTTCATCCATCTATTATGAGTTGTGGCTATGACAATGAATCTTAAATCCTACAATAAATCACAAAATCAAGATGAAAATAGAGAAGTTCAAAAGATAATTAAATGAATGATCCAAAAAGCAAATAAAATATAAGAAAAATAAAATAAAGTAAAATAAAATAAAATAAATACAAAAAATAATGGTTAGATTAGTAAAATAACAATGGCTAGGGTAATAAAATCTACATGTTCCTAATATTGTTGTCCCCAGCAATGTTGCCAAAAACTTGATTAATATATTTTTAGATATCAATATTAAATTAACTGTAAGTGCACGACATAGTTATAACTAGCATAGGTAAGTACAGGTCAATCCTATGAAGAAAATAGGTATTAATAATTAACCTTCTCCTATTATCCAGCCTAGGAATTGGATATTTGTTTTTTAATTAAAAATAAAATCAAACAAATAAACTAAAATTGGAATAGATAATTAACGAAGAAGACTAAGGAAATTACTTAGAAAAATCAATATCAAAGATTAGTGTCTAGGTGATGAATCCCCCTTAAAGATCATTAAGTAATTAACCTTTTATCATTGCAATTATTTTATTGATTATTGGACCATGAAAATTCTAACCCTATCTTAGTAACTCTCTTGAGACTACTAATAACTAATATATAGGTTAATTAACTAAAATCTTTTTAGTTAAAGTTCCTAGGATTGCTTTATCAATTTGTAAATTTTGCTATTAGGTTTAAACCTAATATAGAGGATTTATGTACCTATAACTAGGTTTGCAATAAACTCCTTTCAATTATGGTAGATCTATTTATACAAAGAATTTTTCAACCTCAAATATATGAAATCAAAACATGCACCAATATTCCAGATCTATTAGAACATGCGTAAAACACATAATTAAATCACGATAAATTAATCAAATAATTGGATTGAATAAAAGATTAAGGCATATTGTTATCACAAACTAGGGATCATCACACCTAGACACTAAAAGTGTTTAGTTACCTATAATAGATAACAAAATCAAATATAAACATGCAGAAAAAAAAACTAATAGAAAACAAAGAGTTCATAATTCTAAATCTCCCTTTCTATTCTATTGAATCTTCTTGTAAGTTTGGATTTGATGAAGCCTTCTATCATATCTCTTTTAATGTTAACTTTGTGTATTCCTTGTCTCTAGATCTTTATCATTGCCTCTTTGTGTTTCTCTCTTCAAAAATCTAATGTAAAAATTAGCTCCTTTCTATTTGCCTTTACTCACATCTTTTTATAGTAAGATTTAGGGTTTTTGGGGCATACATGGTATGCTACACAGGCGTGTGAGAAATTGTGTATATTCAAAAACTCCATAATTTGTGATTTTATATGGGCACTAAGACTTACACAGGCATACACACGGCCTTGTACCTCTAAATTGGTCCAAAACTTCATTTTATGTCACATTCTCATATGAGTTCTCCTCTTTTTAGTTCATGAGGGAAATTATGACCTACAAATACACTTAGAGAGAATTAGTTACCAAAATACATTTAAACTACAAAATATCAAGCAAAATACATCTAATATGGGTGCATAATAATATTCAAATATGCATCTATCACAACTCTTTTAAATTATGTTATATATATTCATACATTAGATTTCTTAATCTTAATTACATGAAATCTTACATAAATCAACATACTAACAACGTTAATTTAAGAATAAATAAGAACATATAATTCAACTCAATGAAATCAAAAATTAAATTAAAGTTAATACAAGATCCATCCTAGGGCTTATGTAATCTTAGTATACAATGAAGTTATCTTACAATCATATCTAAAAAATCACCAAAACTGAAAGACCCCAACATATACCCTTTAAGTATTATAGCATGTCTGGGGTGTATTAATTAGTGAACATAAAGAATTAAGTGCTTCTAAGCTAAGAGACATAATGGTAATGGTACTAAATGTTGGGACCTGATTCCGTAACCGGACCCCAACTGAAAATACGGAGTTCTAAAACGGAAAGCGAAAACAAAAGAACAGAACGCTAAGAACGAATCAAAACGAAAGAACGGAAACAAAGCGAAACGAACGAAAGCAAATCGAAAACGAATCGAAGGAACGGAATACGAAAGCAACCAAATCGTGCGGAACTAATCTAACCTCGGAAAATCGAAATCGAAGAACAAAGTGGCGGAAAGTCTGACATCTGAAAACGTATATCTTAGGAAACTAAATTAGCGTTGGAAACCTTTTAGACTAAAGCCGATCAAATCCAGTATATTTTTTTTTCATTCATTTCATCTTTATTCAATCCTTATACAAATCAAGACAAAAATAATTTCCCCATTGGAAATTTCATCCTCAAAACCAAATCCCAATTCATAAGATTCTTCTTATACATTCCT
>JANIJH010000004.1:37109348-37124856 GCA_024520975.1 Erythroxylum areolatum
CCTTACTAATGGTACTAGCTTGCACTTGGAAGCAGTAATAGAAAAAGGGACATATCAAAAGATAATGAACGTCAACAGCCTTACTAATGGTCCTAGCTTGCACTTGGAAGCAGTAATAGAAAAAGGGACATATCACATCTGCACTTTAAATTGGATGATGGTTTTGTAATGTGAAGGCAGGCAGCGACCGAGCTAAGGAGTCATGGGACATAGACGTGGTCGAGGTGTCAATCGGTGAAGGCAAAGGAGTGGGTGTTTTTATTTTATTTATTTATAATATTAATATATTAATAAATTTATTAAAAAAAAGACAAAGTGGACCCTACTTCTACCCTGCAAGATGCCACTGCATGGAGCTCCACATCATGGTAAAGCGGCCAACATGGCACGCTAAACCCTTGCCACGCCCGAATGCCTCACGAAGCATCACATAATCAATCGACGGGGGCCTCTCCTCTCTTTTATTTTTTTTATTGGGAAGGCACCTATTTGAAGACCAACTGATAGTTCTTAAAAAAATGTGCGGATGAAATAGTATAAAATAGAGTAAAAACATAGTAATCGGAATATATCTCTACTGACAAAGTCTTGATAGTCATCTTAGGGCTAAAGCTATTCCATTATTACTGTAATTGATTTTAGCCAAATTTAAATAAATCTTTTCATGGAGTAATTAGAAACAGAGGGAGAGGTATAATGTGACAATGTATACGACAAATTCAGTTCAAATGTTCCCGACAAGTAAGATATGTCGTTATCCAAGTCCAATCCCATTGAAAGCCTTTCCACAATAAGGTTTGTATCATTTTGATTTGATACAAAAAACTCGACTTTCATGTAAAAGATTAAATACATAATAATCTTCCAAGTACAAATGTTTTCTTCAGATTGCCAATTTCTTTACATTTTCTGTCCTTAAACACAATATAATCACAAAGGAAAATACATACACAAAGCTTTGCAACTGGCACTAAAAACGTGGATGAATTTAAGGAATTGGCCTGGTGAACCATATTCTTTCACATAAATAAATAAATTTATAAATGTTCAATTTGATTTACAGATTTATCTTATTTTTGAGTTTATTTGAAATTATTGTGCGTGGAAATGATTACATTACAATAAAAAATGAAAATGAAATGAGAAGTCCGTTTACCGTTAGGTGCATTTTCTTTCTGCACTATAAAAATGCAACCATCCAAGCTGAATAATTAAACCTGCGGGGCCTAGTTTTAATCATTTAAAAATTACAAAATTGTATTAATTTGGAAATTAAGATATAGGGTGTTTGTGCCAGCTGCCAAATCAAGATAACATCATCGTCCGAAGTTCGCGGCATCTCGCCCACCGTAGAGTTTAACGATGTAATGTTCAATTTTTCTATGTATTTCTCTTCTGAATGCATTTTGCACGTATATCGGACTTCAATATATTTTTCTTTTACATTTATAACAACAAAATAGGCGAGACAAAGAGAGAAGGACAGCAGTTACAGGTCTGATGGTCGCCTACAAACATTTTCCCTAGCCGTCGGAGCTACGCTTAAATAACATCCATTTTCGGATTAGTGAAGCGTACACAGGAAAATTAAGGAGTCCTACCTCATCAATTAATCTATATGATTAATATATAAAAAAAGACATTTCAATATACTCGTTACATCACATTCGTACTTTTTTATTTTCTAATAGTCAAAATTCAAGTTAAATATAGTAAAACTTTTTTGTCCTTGGTGATTGTAGAAAACTCATGTTATAAACACTTTTTTAGTTTGTACTCGTGCACTCAATTGATCACTTGTAATTTAATGTATAATATTATCATTTTAATTAATAAAAACACATTTTATTTGTATATTTTTTTTAATTATATTTAATATTTTAATATTAAAGATAAAATGTTTAAAATAATTTCTGGATAATTGAAAATTTGATAAGATGATGATTATGAGATTTAATTTATATTTCTAGATTATTCCTACATTGTTCTCCGATGTAGTTTCATCACAATAAGATATTGATGGAATAAAAAAAATAGTAAACATTATATTTTTTATAATTTAATAATTTTATTCTAAAAAAATAATTGGCTTTAAAGAGGAGTCAAACTAGTTGGTTACAAATGATGTCTGTGGGCCTTGATAAGCTATTGCAACCACGTAGAATTAAGCTTAGAAGATCAGTTACTCAAGGTGACATTAACGAAAAGTAAACGCAGAGACAATTTCAGTAGCAAAAGGATGGTTCATTTTTAGTAGCAAAAAAATGATTCATTTAATTCAGGTCCCAAGTTCTTCTTGCTCTTTCATTGATTATCACTTGGCTTTTATTTACTAAAAGTGTTTCCCTATCCAATGAATAAGCTTACGAGCTAACAAGTTCTTTTGTATTTCAATTTTTCTATGTATACAATGGTTCCTTTCCCTCCATATCATATAAACATAGTAGGAAAAAACAATTCCAAGTATAGTAGAGTCTGATTTTGATCTTTTGGATAGGTTATATACCCATTCAACTATTTGAGGCCATTAATCCTCATCAGAGAGACACATCAACTTATGTTGAATTTTTGACCATATGTAGTTAATATATGGACATTTGAAAAACAAATGAGATGTTGATTCTAGTCCAGCCTTGCATAAGACACATAGGGGATACAAATTGGAGTTACATCTATCTTTAGTCCAAAGCCTACATAGTTCAAGTTGGAGTTACATCTATCTTTAGTCTAAAGTCTATATAATATTACTAACCAATATGTAGTAGATGCCTTAGGTACTATAGCACAACAATTTCAACCAAGGGCATAACTAGCACAAGGAGCCCATTCTTCTAGTTTAGGTAATTCTATGGAAGAATTGATAAAAACTCTTATTACTAACAATCTCCAATTTCAATAGAACCTACAACAACAACTGCAACAGTTCCAACAAGAGAACAAATCGAGCGTACAGAATTTGGAAAATCAAATGGGTCAAATGGTAGTGAGGATAAACCGTATCGAATCGTAAATTAGATGAAAGCCACCATCACAACCCGAGGTGAACCCGAAGAATATCAATGTCATAACCCTAAGGAGAAGAAAGGAGATTGAGAGTCCCAAAAGAGCTCCACCAAAGATTGCTACCGAGGAAGAGATTGAGAAGGAATTGGGAAAGGAAGAAAATCTATCATCAAGTACGAAGGTTAATTTGGAAAGCCCCAATATTATTAAAACTAACCCTCTACCTTTTTCCGAGCAGATTGACAAAACCAAACAAAGAGAAGAAGGACAAGGAGATATTGGAGACTTTTTGAAAGGTGGAAGTCAATATACCTTTGCTCGAGGCAATTAAACAGGTACCAAGGTATGCAAATTCCTCAATGAACTGTGTACATATAAGAGTAAACTGAGGGGTGATGAGAAAGTGATGATACGTGAGAATGTGACAGCGGTATTTAGAAAGAAGATGCCTCCAAAATGCCAAGATCCAGGTATGTTTACTAGTCATTGAAAAATTGGTAATACTGTGATCAATATCTTGGATTTGTGTGCTTCTATTAGTATGATGCCTCATTTGATTTATACTTTTTTGAATTTGGGCCCATTGAAAGAAATGAATGTAATCATATAACTAACTAACCACACTAATGTTTATCCTGATGGCGTGGTTAAGGATGTTTTAGTGTAGGTGAATAAATTAGTGTTTCTTGCAAATTTTTATATTATGGATATGAATAAAGACAACTCATATAATTCGATACCTATCTTATTGGGGAAGTCATTTCTTGATACAACTCAAACCAAGATAGATGTTCATGAGGGCACCCTTATAATGGAATTTGATGGGGAAGTGATTCATTTCAATATTTTTATGTTATGAAGCATCCTCCTGATGATCATTATGTTTTTTTGTTGTTGAAGTGATTGACCCTTTGGTGCAGGAAATGTTTAAATTAAGTTACACGGATCATTTGGAAACTATTTTAATTGAGGATATGGAAGTAGAAGCCAACACTGATGTTGAGATGAAAGAAGAGCACTTATGGACATAATAGCTACCTTGGCTTCATTGGAAAAGTCTCCAAAAAAGTATGATTTGGTTTCTATATAACCGCCTAACGCTATCAGAAGTTGTTACCTTCTGATGTGTAGGCACTAGAATTGGAATTGAAGCCACTCCCTAAACATCTGAAGTATGCCTATTTAGGAGATAAGCAGACTCTCTCAGTTATCATTTCAACAGAGTTGACTTCAAATCAAAAGGAGAGGCTAGTTCGAATGCTGAGAGAGCATAAGTCCAAGGGATAAGTGTTCTAAAGACATTAAGATGATGGAATATGCTTGATCATGCTTAAGCTGACATTGACCCTAGAATTGGACCTTACTTATATTCAACACTTTTCTTATTTTTGATTGCTTGTCTTAATTTGTTTTGATAGTTTACTTTTATTTTAATTTCTAAATTGCTTAAAAATCCAAAAGCCCCCCTTATATTTTCCTTACATCGATTAATTTTGTCACGAAAATTAATCGAACATTCCCTATGGATTTGATCTCGACTCACAATAACTACAAATTTTAGAATGTAGAGTTAGGTAAATTTTACAGTGCACTTGACACACGCTGTTATTCATCTAACCTGATTACTAACTGGACATTTAATTACATATGATCGAATAAAAAATCAAACATAAATTGAAAGAAAGATGAAATGAAGACAATAGTTTCATGATTCTAATTCTCCCTGATTGTCTTTTATCGAATGTTCTTATGATTTGAAGGCTTGATCTTGTATTCTGATGGATATTTTGATGATTTCTTAATGTTTCCCATTTCTCCCTTCTATACATTCTCCACGTCTAGAAATAGCCTATCGAAGTCTCTCCCTTTAATTTGCATTCGAAATGTAAAATTTATCTGAAAACCTATATTTTTGGGTTATGCATGTTGTGCATCAGACCATGCATAATCAAAATCCACTAGGTATCGCGAAAGTGCATGGGTGTGCAAAAGTGCACAACCGTGCACTCATTTCAGATTGCTGTTTTTTTGTTTTACATCATATTTTCTCCCGAATTCTTCTTCTTTAAGTCCATGAAGGCAATTATCACCTGTAAACACACTTGAAGCACATTAATTACCAAAAATACAAAAAAAGTATAAAATATCAAGCAAGAATAAATTAAATATAGACTAAAAATATAGTTAATTAACCATCCATCATATATCCCCACACTTAAGTTTTTGCTTGTGCTCAAGGAAGCTATAATCAAAATTATAAATTTACAACATCATTCCATCATCAGTTTCAATCTGTCTATTCATACAATACATCATCATATCATATTAAATCAAATTAACATGCAATCGGAATCAAGTTATCATAAAATTATCTTCCTAAGTAATATTAATAATAATCACATCAATAATCACATTGAAATCAAAAGCATACCTCTTTACACCCTTACTAGGATTTCACTTAATGCACTCAAGTGTTTAGGAAGAAAAGTGTCGAGACTCTTAATCAATGCATAGCAGGATCCTTACCATAGGCTTACAATAAAATAACATCTCCAGCATTTATGTACAAACTAGAAACAAAAATCAAAAGGTCTTTATATAGTTTGTAAAGGGGCTTAGGTATGATATAAATGGGTTGATAAAAAGGGTTAAAAGTGAAGGAAATTTACTCATGAAATATTTCAAGACTTAATACAAATACACATAGGTCCTTTCAATGCAACTTTATTGATACCACTTACTTTACTTCTTTTTCTTTTATATGCTCTTTTTTCACAATATTCCAATTAGCACCATAATTTAACAAATATTAGACCTTTCACAAATTCCAAGTCTTAACAAATGAATGATGTAAATAGCCTTCAAGGTTTAACATAATAAATAGGTCTTCAAAGAAAGATAGGATTAAGGTTAATATGTGGGGTTTAATTAATGAAAAAGGCTAAGGCACAACTTGGTTATTCCTAAAGGTCAATTTAAGGGTACGGTAATTTAAAAGAAATAGGCTTAAATAAGTTGGTATATCTTTATCATGTTAAAACTTTTAATTTCCACAAATATGGTCTCAACATGCATAATAAAGCAAGTTCTAGAAATATCCTACTATACATGAAATCACACATATGAAAGAATAACGAGAGCTTTGAAAATTTTGAAAAATTTGCTCTTTAGGCCAAAAAGCTGATAAAAAAAGGGTATTTATGTGTGTAAATAGCATGTAATTTCCATTCAACTTGAATATTTCAATGATTACGAAAAATATGACTTAGAAAACTAATTTTATTATAACCATAATCTTTTTACACACCAATTCAAGTCAATATTTAGCAATAAAATAACGTATTAATGGATAGATTCAACAAATTCAAGATATCAGATAACAAAATCTATAATCAGGACTATAATAAGCTTGAAGAAATTAGTTAAATGTTTATTAAACCCATCCCCACACTTAAAATTGTACATTGTCTCCATCGTACATAATATAAGAATTTATGAAAAATTGAGAGGGATTAGTGATATGTTCTTGATTGTGAAAATTTTCTAATTTTAATCCACCCAATATGAAACTAAAATAATTGAAAATTATAAAATAAAAGGATAAAAAGAAATAAAAGAAATAATATAACCAAAAATAAAATGCTATACTAAAACAAAAGCAAACACAAGATAATATCAAAATTGAAATAAAATTAAAGCTAACTGATAGGTTGCTTCCTATGCAACGCTTCTTTAACTTCAATAGCTCAACATATCCTACACATTTAACATCATCCTCGATTAATAATTAGCAGCTTGCTTCCACCCTTTTCTCCATATAAGAGTTTTATAGCCTGAAAGTAAGCCACTTGTTGCAAGATAATCGTAAGGACATAATTGATTAGATTAATAAAACCAATAGACTCCATTAATTCAATTTTAGTGACAAAATTTTAATAAAATGAGGGATAATGAAACTTCTTATATCGCCGATTGGCTTAAGCAACTTGTCTTGGAGGAAGTGGAAACCCTTCATATTTAGGGTCATTACCAACACCTCTTCAATAGTTTCCTTACTTGGTTCCTCCACCAGTTCTTCTTCAAACTCATTTATCCTCTCTCCTTCATCTTCTTCATGGACAAAGGCTTTTGGCTCATCTTCTTTAGTTATCTTCTTCCATTCCTCTAGTTTCTCTTCTTGGATAGAGGTTTCTTCGTCTTTGTCTTCGTCTTCGAGAAGCTCTTCTTCACTACTAAGGGTGATTGCCTATTAGTTTATAGTATCAATTTTAGTAGAACTGGGCAAACTCCCTTGTATCTTGTCAGATAATATATCCAAAAGTTGATCAATTTGATTCACCATATTCTGTATTAGAGCCTCCATTTCTTGACTCCTCATATTGGATTCTTGAATGAACTCAATCGTTATATCTCTCAGAGCAGTAGTTACCTCTTTGCCTTCTTGAAATATATCTTCATTCATAAAATTGATTATTATCTTTTCTTCACTCTTAGGCGGTTCTAAGCTCAAATTACACTCATCACATACAAGTGAAGGAAGTCTCTTATCGAATTCACGTTAGCTAGCTACTTTGTCAGCAAGGCATTCCATTAATCAATCTGTAATACTTTAGTATTATTTTTCTTGTTATACATATTTAGTTGGAGCATAGTCATTACATCCTTATACGTAAGGGTTGGTCTGCTTTGAATTATATATATTCTAGTACGATGGGCTTTGAGGTAAGTTGTACGTGTTTGGTTGATCCCATATATTTGTCAGTTAAGCTTTTGAAAATATGTGAGGAAATGACTCCTACCAATATGGTGATGATATAGATTAGAAAGACATATTCTGACTCTCACAAAGGTCTTGTATGGTCCATCCATCCATTGTGAACTATAGCTATGACAATGAATCATAATTCCTATAGTAAACAACAAACTTAAGTTTAAGTAGAGAAATTCAAAAGATAATTAAATTAATATGCCACAAATACAATAAGAAGCAAAAAAATAAACAAAATAAAAGAAAATAAATAGAAAAAGAAAAATTAAAATAAAGGAAAATAAAAGCAAAGATAAAACAAAATGACATGAAAATGAATAAAGTAATAGCATCCATGCTTTCCTAATATCAAATTCCCCAACAATGATACCAAAAAAATGATTAACCTATTTTGTGATAGTTAATATTGTAATAAACCACAAGTGCACAACACAGCTGTAGCTAGTACCGACAAGTACGACTCAATCCTACGAAGGATTTATGTCATCCTATCTCTAGGGATGTAATCAAATCCTTATAATTATGGTAGATCTATTCATAATAGGATTTCTCAATCTCTATGTCTGAAATCAGATTATCAATAAAACATGTAATCAAATCACAATAATCAATTATACCATTTGCATTAATAAAGGAATCAAATTGTATCAAAGTATTAATATAAGGTTTATCTAACCTAAATGCTAACTGGACGATTAGTTACATATGATCGAATATGAAATCAAACATAAATCAAAAGAAAAATGAAATGAAAATAATGAGTTCGTAATTCTAAATCTCCCTGATTGTCATATATCGAATGTTCTTGCAATGTAGAGGCTTGATCTTTTTTTATGGATCATTAGATGATTTCTTTGTGTTTCCCGCTTCTCTAAAACAAAATCATCCCTTCTGGATGTTCTCCATGTCTAGAAATCACCTTCCTAAGTGTCTCCCTTTCAATCCTAATATTATCTAAGGTTATAACGAGCGTGATAAAAATGAAAATAAAACTAAAATCGCAAATTGAACAATTTTCTTATGAATTGATTAAAATTGATATTCTAATATTAACATAAGGGAATCAAAATAGAGTATAAGCACTTAACAATTAGGAAATCCCACAAGACAAGATTAACCAATTATGAGAAGAGGAGATTCATTCTATCGTCAATTGCTACCTTGATTACTTTTAAGTTAATAGGTATCAGTCTTAGAATTTCTAAAGGTCAATTATTCTTTCTCGAGACCTAATTGTTGAACCTTAAATCATAATCCTTAGTTGAAAGTGAATTTTTGATTTACAATTTCTCAATTAACAAAATAGCCTACGTTTTAATTAGTTCTTAGGCACTTTAATAGACAATTGGGTCTTCACACAAGATCTCTCTTTGTATAATTACCAATTTGATGTTTACGTGATCATTTAGGTTGTTAATTCTCATTACCCAACCTAATCATGTTTTTATCGATTCAATATGTCAATATATTACTAAACTATGCAAAAACGATAAACAATCACAATACCCAAACACATTAACATCAAAAGCAATCAAATCATAATTGATTCAAGAATTAATCTCAAATGAGTTTAGAACATCCTTAAATAAGTATTCATCATCCCCATATCCAAATCATACATCATATGAAGTTAATAACAAGAGGAATAAGAAATGAACTTGGAAAGGAATGACAAGGAGTGGCTAGCAATAATAGCTCCTCCTTTTCTTCTTCTTCTTCTCCTTCTCCTTCTCCTTCTCCTCCTCTTCTCTCCTCTTCTTTCTTCCTTGGCTTCTTTCTCTAATTGGTAAGATGGAGGCTTCCTTATTAGGGACATCTTATTTCCTTTTATAGTTCGCTTGCCTTTTAAGGTCTTAGGTTTTACCCAGGTCAAAAAAGTCCAAAATGACCCTCCAAAAATGAAACTTAAGTAGATCCCCACATCTCACAATCGTGACCCTTGAAAATAAGCTTTTTTCACAATGATTTCACGATCGTGACCCTTCCCATAGCTTCTGTCATGATGGTAGCCCATTCAGTCATAATGTGACCTTTGGTTAGATCACTTCTGTTACAACTGTGACAAGAATGTCAAGATCGTGGCTTGGCTCTTCCTCTAAATTTTCTCCACCTTCACTCGATCTTTTTCTTCTAATGTTAAACACTAACAAACACATCAAAATACCTCAAGTGCATGAAATTAAAGCCCAATAACATGCTAAACCACATAATATTGAAAAACATAAAGACATAATTACATTATAAAATTCTAATCCTAAACATGCACAATTCATCTAATCAACACATAAAAACACACTAAAACACCTACTAAAATATTATATAAACTATAACTATTAACATCCCCTCACTTCATCTTTTGCTTGTCTTAAAACAAAAACAAAACAAGTACAAACTTAAACACCAAACAATAACATATATAGACACATATGCAGTAATGAGACAATGGCATTGAACTTCACAAAACTAATTTAACTTCAAAGACAATCTTTCAAGTTGTTCTAACTTATTAACTAGTTAAATTTATAGCTTAGCACTTCAGACTAAATATGCATACTAATAAAGACCTTAATGTCATATTCACTCACCTTCAACACTTTCACACACACATTGATAATTCATTACTTAATCAAAATTGTAACTATCCATAAGTAGCTTTTCATGAAAAATCATGCTATTCACAAAGATAGGTAGGATTTATTTATCAAAACACTATTTTTGATAATTTTCTTTGACATTGACCTAGTCTTTTAATGCAAAGGCAAACACCTTATCATAAATGTCTCTCGGTTACTCAACTAGGTCATGTTTTATTAATTGACTTAGCTGGAATGTCAATTTAGCCTTTTGACATGAAGTCAAACATTTGTTATGAATGTTCCCTAATTACTCAGCTATATCACATTTTCAACTAGCTACTAGCCCTATTCATAACACGAAGGCCAGTGGAATAGTTACTTGTTAACGATACAAATTTCCTATCACCTACCTCATTTCTTTAGCTAATCCTCCTCATGAAAAGATACTAACAATCCTACTAATTCAATTGACCTAAAATTATGTAGAAAATTTCCTAAGGTGAATGAACTAACATCATATCCTAATTATCATGCATATTTAACCAAAGATACCTAGAACATGAATTTCATAAGCTAATAAATCTTTACAACTTAAAAGACTATGTTCAAAGCTAAACTGATTCCATTAAGTCCTAGCCATTGAAAAATTCACACAATTCACACTATGAAAACCTAAGCAAAAACTAACATACGATATGCAAAATTCACACTCAACATAAAAATAACAATACACATCTCCCCACACTTGGACAACACATTGTCCTTAATGTGAGGAAAAAATAACATGTAAGGTGGGAATTAAACAAAATGAAAAGAAAGACATCAAAATAAAAGTAAAAGAGTAAGTTAGAGCATAGAACTCGTCAAAACAATTAAGGTCGTGATGGTGATGGGGTTAGAGGTGGGATCTCCATGCTTTAAGGAGCAAAGTATTTGTAAATTCCCCAGATTTCTAGGCATTGTCTTCTTTTCTCATTTTCTATCTCCTTCAACACCTTGGCATTATCTAAGATTACTTTGATAGTGTTTGAAATTGTGTTAAGCACCTTCTCCTATCTGGTTGTTTCTTCTTCTCCGAATTCTTCACTAATCGACTCCTCAATTTTTTGTTACGATGGTGTTGAGCTAGAATTGGCCTGTCCTCCCCTATTCTTGATGTGATTTTGCACTGATATCCTCAAATTTCCATATTGTGGGGCTTCAAGATTTCAGTCGTGTTAAATGGCGAGTATTAAAGAACTCAAGAAAATTCACAGTTAGTCCATTGTAGTTAACACCATAAGAATCTGTAATAGCAGCAACCAAGTATCCCATGCTAAGATTATTGCTTCTCTTTTTCAGAGTAACAATGACATTATTATCCATCTGCCACAAAATGAAAAGTTCCTTCATTGAACATTTGTTGCTTTCAATTTTATCAAACATGATTTGACATATGAATTTATATAGCAACAAGTGTTCAAAACTATGAATTATGTTGTTTTATGCATTTTTAGCATCGAAGTTATCCAACCCAGTTAGTTGGGCCTAATAATATGTGGCACAAAAATCATCGTGCTAGTCCATTATGGTTGATTACGTGAATCCACTAATTTCACATAAAGTTTCATAATTTAACTCATATGGTGGACCCCATAATCGAAATCATAATTCCTTCTTATCTTGCTCAAATTGGAAGGATGTTAAAAAATTGAAGGTGAGTTTTTCATAGATGACAAAGTTAAAATACATAAATTTTTCTCATTGAATTCTTCTTCCTGAGTTTTCAACCCTTTCTCTCAATCTAATTCTTTCCAATATCTCAAAGTCTAAATATCTAGGCACGACGACTTTTTTAAGACCACAGGTTTGGAAATAGTTACCTTCCTCTTCAAAGTAAATTGAAAAGGGCGTTTCGTTATCTACGCTGGGTTCTTTTGTTTATGCCTCGACACTTACACTTTGCCCTTTTGTTGAATTTGTTTGCCCATCTACTTAATTCACGGACCTGTTTGGAATGAGAGATGTGTGAAGAATTAAAAGAGATAAAGAACTTTAAGGATGGTTGTAAAAAGAAGAAAGAGGATATGAGAATCTTGATTCTAAAGAGAAACAGTGGAGAGGGTTTTGTATGTAAGAAAAATGAGGATAAGGGTGAGTATATAGATTATGGGGAAGAAAGGAGGAGATTGGGATAAGAAATTCAAAAATTAGGTATTTCAGATCTCCCTCTCGCAGTTCTCAATTGTGACCTAAGATCTCATGATTATGACAGAAGGTTCAAAATAGGGTCACGATCGTGACCAAAGGTGTCACGATCATGATAGAGACTTTAAAATTGGACCACGATCGTGACTTCTAGGAACTTTTACACTCCTTTTCCTTTTTTATTGTTTCCTTCACATCACTCCTAAATTCCTTCCCTAGCTTATATCTTCATCAACACTTCATTGTCTTGCCATCCACACCCTTCCAATCCATTGTGAAAAAGAGAGAGAGAAAAAGAAAACCTAAGTCATACTTATGATCGATTTCTCCAAGATGTTGACCTAACCTAAAACAAAAAATAAAACAAAAAATTTAAAATCATGAGTTACCTCCCATGTAGCACTTCATTTGTCGTTGCTAGCTTGACATAATACCTTTGCTTACGGTGGTTTAAATGAATCATGTAATTGTAGCGCTACTATAGGTTTTATAACCTGTAAGTAAGCTACCTGACTGTGCTTTCTACCACCTTCCTTCCTTGTCTTCTTTTTATGATTATTCTTTCAAATTTGTGGCTTTTTTGGTGGGTCCTTGTGAGTATAACTCCACTCAACTTTTTCGAAAGATTTGTTTCTCTTGATAGCATCCATAGATTTGAGAGGACTTTCTTTACCATTAGACACTTTAAATGAAACCCTTTTGTCCCCCACTCTTGGAGTTAACTCACCTCCATTAACATCTATAAAAGACTAACCAATAGCTAAAAATGATCATCCAAGGATAATGGGTAGCTCCAAATCTTCCTTTATGTCTAAGATGGTGAAGTCTTTGTCAACCTCAATAGGAATGTCCCTGACTATGCCCCTAGGGTAGTGGATCGATCTATTAGTCATTTGAAAACACATCTCGGTTGGTGTTATTTCACCTAACTCCATTTTTTTTTGCATAAAGTGTAAGGCACCATACTTATGCTAGCTCATAAATCTACAAAAGCCTTATCCACTTTGACACTATCAAAAGTACAGGGGATATAAAAATTCCTTGGATCATCTTGCTTATATGGTAGTGCTGCCACTTCGTTGGAGTTCTCTTTACTTAATACTTCACATTCCAACTTCTTCAGTTCCTCTCTATTTGCTAACTTCTCTTTTATGGATCCCATAAAGGCAAGTCACATTTTCAATTACTTTATTATATCAAGAACCTCATTCAACTCTGCTTCTTTTAACTTGCTTTGCTTTAAAATGGGGTATGGAATTGCAAGTTAATGCTCCTTGAATCTTTTTAGGATGTATTTACTTTGCAGGAAATGTTCATTAGCCCTTTTCTTTTCTTCTTCAACTTGGTCAAACTTCTCTTCAGTGGCCTAGGTGATTTCCATTATCCTTTCCTCCGAATTTATTTCAATGTTGCTCAGAAGGCTCCCTACACTTTGCGCAGACAATGCATCTACCAACTTCTAAGTTATGGATGAAAGAGGCATGGTTCTTTATTACTTGTTTCAATCTTCCTTCTAACCTAATGTGAGCTTCATCTATGTTTATAATCTTGTCCTAGATTTTGTCTAACTTAGCATCTATTGTTGGACCCCAATTTCGAAGTCCAACTCTTGCAAAATATCATAAGACTTGAGCTGTTTCCAATTGAAAACCTCCTTAGGGTTATTCCAAAAATCACGGCATCTGTAGGGGAGGACTTCGCCGTGGCAACAGAATGTTCGCTGCGGCGAATCGTTGGGAGAAAATTCTTCACCGTGACAAACTAAAGTCTTACCGCGGCGAAAATACTGAAGTAATTTTTCGTGATCCTTCAGGAAATGTTCGCCGCGGTGAACTCTTAACTTCGCTGCGGTGAAGATGCTCAATTTACCACACCAAATTTCCTTCCATCTTTCCTAACCTTAATTGTAGTCTTAGTTGCCTCAAAATTACGTCCTCGTAAGCAGTATTATTTAATAACCATTTAACTACCAACATTATTTCATCATACTCTCTAATCTCTATTGATTTAATTCCTTGCTTAACACAAATTCTCATCCTTCATAATTTCCTACCTTTCTTTTTCCAAAACACATCTTACTTATATGTAACCACAATTCCTGTTCAAAAATTCATCATCTCAAATCAATTACTTTCTCAAGTATCCCTAATTTCAACTCAACCTTATCCATATGCAAATTCATATTTTCACTTAATGGCATCCATACATAATTCATAATTCATTAACATCAAAAGATAAGAGTTTTTACAAAGCCATAATGACATTTTAAACCAAAATACATCAATGTCTCATAATCCTAAAATACATAAGATACTTGAACAATAATACTTAAAATGCAACTAAAAGCCTCGTTGTTACTAAATCTAGTTTAATGTAACATCCCATCACCGATGGGAAGGATAAAATGGTATTTTGGAATGGGTTACGAGTGTGTAAACATATCTCGGCATGGTCATGCCTAATAGGGCCTCCATATATGCATAAATTGAAAATTTTGAATATGCACATGATTGTACATGCATTCATGACATTTCCCGGCATATGTGCTATTGTGAGAAACATATGAATTGGTGCTTGAAAATCAAATTGGAGTGGATTTTTGTGTGTTTTTCATTTTTGTGAAATTTTAAAATTTTTTCTGGAAATTTTTCGGGATACCTTTCCGGATCGAAAAATTTACAAGTGACAGAATGATTGAATTTTCCGTACTGAAAATGACCGTCCAATGGCACTAGAAATTTAGATACATGATGGTAGGATTTATTACTTTGAACCATTGGAATTTGGCGAGAAATTGGGGTTGAAATTGGAACTGAATTGGAAAGAAACCATGTGAGGGCTTTATCATAAGACATGTGGCAAGTGACACATGTCACTTGCCTAGCCATGCCATCTTTATTTCCTTTAAAAGCTTCTTTCTTGGCTTGACATTCACGATGGTTCCATTTTCTCCTCCATTTTCTCTCATACGTGG
>JANIJH010000004.1:37139675-37155624 GCA_024520975.1 Erythroxylum areolatum
CTTCTTATGAATACTAGAGTTTTTTTTGTAGTAATCAGAAATAACGAGTGGTGCTGGCAAGAGGCTGAGCTCCTCAGTAACTTGGAGCCTATACCGTACCTACCAAATGACTATAGAACTGATTGCTTAGAATGGCTAGCTAGTTCATTGAGAAAGTACACAAACTCCTCATCTTATTTCATGAGACCTTAAACCAGAAAGTTTCTTGGTATAATTTGTTCTAATGTAAAAGAAACAGTCCTAGATGTGCTTTCATCTTTTGGTTGGCATTTCAGAAAAAGATGCAAACTCAAGATAAACTTCGCTACCTCCATACACCAAATCACTATTCCCTGTGTTTTTTCATATAATGAGACCATAGAACATTTGTTATTTGAATGTTCTTTCTCTAAATTAGTGTGGGTAAATTGCCTCAACCACTTCCAGATAAATCTACCCTATCTGACAAACCTCCACTCTATTACCACTTGGTTCTACCAATCCTCCCATAACAGTAACTGTGACTTCCCCATCTTTACCACCCTCCTTTCTGTTACTGTATATAATATGTGGTGTGAAAGGAATGCTAGAACATTCAAAGATGAAGCCCTTGGATATGGGAAGATTGGGAGCTTCAACACTAAAGTGATCTTTCAAATTGTGGAACAACTCAGCTTAAACACCGAGAGAAGGTGAGAGTGGGAGAGTTTATTGTCTAACATATTTTCTGCAGGTTTCTTTCAGGTTAAGACAAAGTGGTTTTCATCTTCCTCTTTAGTATAAAGCAAAAGAGAAGTAGAGCCAAGAAACTTAATTGCTCAAAACAGTAAAGGACACGTAGCTTGGAGTGAACACATTACTGACATAGCAATTTAGCAGAACAACAGATACTAATGGCAGTGCCTAATTTCATAAAAGTAGTGGCCAGAAGATCCAACAACGAGCTTATCAATGTAGGTATGAGAGAGGTGGGCATACTTGACAATGAACAAGGAAACAAGGACATTATTTTTAGTTATGTTAACTATCGATTAGGTTGTTTTTATTGTTGCTTGATTGTACTACTAGGAATTGAGTTACTTATCTTGTGTTATTAGATAGATATGTTAGCTTTAAGATCTGTTGGTAGGAAAATGGTATAAAGTAGGATGGTTGGGTTTTGTTATATGGCTTTAGGATGGAAGGAGTTGTTGTAAATTCTTTTGAACCCTTTTGGTAGCGAAGAGATTCGGTTTTGGAATCTCTAATCTGTACATACCTTTTATTATTTGTATAAAATTCTTACTGATTTATCAAAAAAAATCTAAATGCATCAAATGTATAATTGGCAATAGAGAATCTGTATCATTATGGAATGAAAATTGGTGCACCACTAGTCCCCTTAGTAACTACAATTTAATGGCTAGTTTACTTCATCAATTCCTTATAAATTCTAAGGTTAAAGTTATAATTAGAAAAGCCTAAGTAATTTTTTAACTGACTATAATCCTAACCAAAACTACTATGATTCTTACAGTTGTCTTCTGCATCACTAAATTCACCAATAATTAATATAGTAATTCTTTTAGATGCAAAAGTCCATCCCCCTCTTGGTGTAGAGTCATACCCAATAAGGTTATTGTTATAAAAATATTGGTATTCATATGGTTGGTGGCAAAGAATAAGTGTAAAACCTTAGAGAAACTAAATTTCCTCAATTTGCCACAAGTATAAAAGTTATGTAATTCTCATCTCTTTTTTGTCTATAAATTCTCATTAGGTATCTAACATACAATCCAATCCCTTTGCAACCTTGATGTCACTAGAAACAACCATATGATACTCTTGAACTAGCTTAACAATACTAAGTTTTTTATTAAGGAAAAAACATATCTATGCTTTGACTTTTAGATACACCATGTATATAATCTGTAAAGAGAGAAATTGTGGGATATGTTAAGGAGCTGAAAAACTATAAAGTTTGTTACTACAAATCTAATCTTTCAGATTGGAGAACTACTTTTTTTAAATTTAAAAGGATTTAAATCCTCCCTATTTTAACTTTTAAGAGAATTTCTAATTGATTCTCCTTATATTCTTATTACAAGAATGGTATCTATTAGCATTTAGGATAACCTCTCCTAATTGGCCTCTCTTTAGGATACTAACATCTTATAATTGCTTCATAACTTGTACTAGTTGCTTGCTAGTTTCATTAGTTTGATTATGCTCACAACTTGTATCAACTAACATGTCTTATCTTGCTAGCTTATAAGATTGCCCTTGTAATTCATTATTTTTTCCTATATGTTCTTTTGTCTTTTTTTAATAAAAGGGAATGAAAATTATTGAACTTAGATAGAGTAGACATTAATTCTACACTCTATCTCCAATGAAAAAATGATTAAATTATACATTACAACATTACAACATTACAAGAATAGGTTGAGTTAAACCATATTAACATTTCTAATATTTGGATGGTCATGACATGTACTAGATGTTAATATTGATTTATGATTATAAATTATTTAATTGGATAGTTAAAGATAAATTAAATGATGTTTTAAATTTTATAATTCTAATTATGAATTATAATTATAATTATAATTTATAATCATTATCAACATATCAGGAACCTAATAGGTTGCACATAAAGAGAAGTAAAAAATCAACTTAAATTAAGTTGGTCTTAATTTTAAAATTTGAATAACTTATGAATCAAATATGAGATATTTCATTAAAAATAAATTATAAGTATAATTAGAGTTGGAATTTAATTATAATTAAAAGTTTATCTTTAATTATAATTAAAAGGAGATGATAATGTCTTTTATATAAATAAGGGCACCATGAAGCTAGTACTCATGTCTTTTCCCCTAAAATTATTTAATTTATTTTTCTTTGCTCTATAGATACTATCAAAAGTTGGATACTTGAACAATTTAAGGTTAATAATCGAAAAGAAAATTTTAGCAAAAATTTGAATTCAGTGTAGTTCAACTCTTTTATTTATGATTCATTTTTTCCAAATTATTTAATTGAAGAGATCCAATCATGAAATTGTAAAATTATTTTTTTAGTTGTGCCCATGAATTATTGAAAGTTGATTTCCCAACTCACACACACACACACACACACACACACATGTTCCATGGTAGTAGTCTATAAAATTAAGAATTAAAACAATATTTAATTGTGTTAAAGTAATTTTAGTTAGTAAAATGGAAATAAGTTAAAACGGTGATGAGTATCCAAGTATTATGATAAACTTTTAAAAGTAAAATATAAAACCAAATTGTTACATATTTAGCCTTAAGTTAATTATTATATACAACAATTCATAATTAATTCTTATTCATTAATGAAAGTTTGAATTCTATTAAAACTTTGAATATAAAGCATTAAATAAATGCAATAAGTTAGCCTTGTATAATATTTATTAAAAGGAAAAATTTTATTTTTAAATTTCACGTTTGTTTTAAAATATAAGACCATAACATGTTTAAGAGGGTTTCATAATACTTTTTAATTTTTTGTTGTTTATATAGGAGCCACATTATCTAAAAGTCTCATTCATTTAAACTAAGCATAAATTTTGGTTAATTCCATTATTTTTAGTCATAAATTAACTTTAATGAACCTCGGTAAATTTTAATTAGTCCTAATTAACTCAATTTAAGATAAAATTTAAATAAAATTTACTCAATCTAGGTAATCTTAATTTCAAATTTACCCTGATTTAAACTACTTATCTAAAATTTTTAATCTAATTAAATATCTATCTAAATTCTAATATATACAACATGAATTCTAATCTTTTAGAATGCTTGACCATAAGTCAAGGATATGGTAATTGATTCAATCCTTGAATTTTTTGCTAGATAGAAAATGTTGAAGGAGATTAATAGAACATTCATAACCCTTATCCTTAATCCTAACTCTTTTATTTATCTTAGAATACATACCAATTGTCATGTTATAACACCTTGTATAAAGTTATTTATAAGATCCTAGCTATAAGGTTAAAGATAGTGATGGGTAGCCTAACACATTGTATAAAGTTATTTATAAGATCCTAGCTATAAGGTTAAAGATAGTGATGGGTAGTCTTATAAATATAGCTTAAGATGCCTTTTAGAACATATTGCTAGGTAACAATATTCTTATAGCCCAAAAAATTTTAAATCTTATGGAAAGAAGAATTCTCCTACAAATTGTTCAATAAAAGTGGACATTCACAAGGTCTTTGAATTTGTTTATTGGTGCTTTTTCTCTCAATATTAAAGGCTTTTAGATTTCCTACTGTGTTCATCGAATGGATCACTTAATGTGTTAAAATTACTTCCTGTAAAGTGTTAGTTAATAAAAGCTCCTACAAGACTATTCCATGGTGGTAAAGGGCTAAAACAAGGGGATCCATTTCCCATATACATTTTCATCCTGTGTAAGGAATCCCTTACAAGACTAATCTCTTTTAACATTAGCAATGACCATGGCTTTGAATACCATAATGGATGCAAGAAGCTATTACTTTTTAACTTAAGCTTTGTAGATGATCTCTTTCAACTTTAAAAGACCGAGGATAAGTCTCTAAGCTTGCTAATGTCCTCCCTTAATATATTTAGAGAAATTTTGAGGCTGTTCCTCAATGTAGATCAAAGTCACCTAATCCTATTAGCTAGTAGCAAGTACCTATCTAACTTTCTATCCTTCATAACTAGATTAAGATGCAAAAATCACCTAGTTACCTAATTAGGTTTGCCTGTATCTACAAAGAGAATTATATAAAGAGAGTGTCCTCCTTATTGGGGAAGAAACGAAAGAGGTTTTTCAACTATTGTACCTAAACTCTCCTATTTACTAGTAGATAACTCTTAATCAAGTCAGTTCTTAACTCTCTCATATATTTTTCTTTTATAACGAGTGGTCAAATACATTAAAAGGATATTTAAAAACTTTATGTGGGGTGGATCTAGAAGCTCCCATGCTTATCACTAGGTTAATTGAGTTTAATTCTATGAGCCTAAAGCGGTTGGAGGTTAGGATTACCTATAAGGTTCTTCTAATTAAGAGATTTTAGAGAATTATCTTTAACAGTAAAGCATTAAGGGTAATAAAGTAGATACATAAATATTTTATAAAAAGGTAAAAGTTAGGAAGGTAAAAGTAACTTTAATACCTTTAATATCTCTTGGTTCATGAATTAGTTATTAAGGTTGTCCACACCAATATAAAATGCAAAGTCGAGAATGGCAAGTTAGCTTCCTTGTGGTTTAAAAATAGTTGCTCCTTTGTTCCCCTATCAAACTACCAACAGATGCACTCACTAAGTCACCAATATCCCACCTCTTCCAAAGTGAGCTCAATAATATCGAATGGTCAATGGTAACTTAAATTTCTAAGAGAAATTAAGAATACTGTCTCCTTGATTCCTCCTAATCCAGATTGAGAGGACAGTTATGCATCAAACAAACACCAATTAATGAACTTTACCCTCCATTTTTACAAAGAACTACCTACTTAAAGTAACAAAATATGAAAATTGATACAAGGAATATCAGAGGAGAAAATTTTCATACTAAAAGTAATTAGAAACTTTATTGTTGAGAATAAACACGATATTATGGCTATTTTAGAGTCCAAAATCAAACTATAAAAATGTGATCTCTTAAAAATTCTCAGAAGCAATTGAATTCACAAACTATGATCAACACCCAAATGGTATAATTTTAGTAAAATATAATAGCAATTCTATTAAATTTTTTTGTTTCTTTCATCACAAATCAATTGATACATATCGAGGTGTTTTGTAAAACTAAAAGGATTTTTTATCAAATTTCTTTCTTACATGATTACAATAATATATATCAAAGAAATCTACTATGGAATGGGATAAGGAAACTATCTACTCACACACAGATGCCTTGGTTACTAGCTGGAGATTTCAATTGAATCATGGAGCCAAACGAATTTGAGGGTTCTAAAGTAGTTAAGATTCCTTGTTTGGATATAACACTATATCTTTTAGATATTCAATTTTCTAATATTGCTTTTGGGGGGAAACTTCTTTATATAGAGCAAAAAGTAATAACGTGATAATCTCGTTAAGAAGAAATTAGAATTGAAGTTTAGAAAATATGGAGTGGTTCTAACACTTTCCAAACAGCTAAAAAATGTTCTCCAAAACTGGTCTATTTGATCATTCACTAGCCATCAACGTTACATATTAAATAAGATTTAACACTCCCTTTAGATTTAATCACTTCCTTGTTGATGTACCAGGATTTCAAGATGCATTATGTCCTAGGAGCAGAGCTGAATGATGCTAAACAACATATATATGTGCAAAGAATCAAATTGCTTAAACATATTTTGAACTAACTGTATAAAGAGTATGTAGGGAATATGTATCATCTTGTAACTATTGCTAATAGGGCACTTAATTTAGTTCAAGATTAACTTTATAAGAATCCAATTTACATTATGGTCATAGAAAAAGAAAATTAAACAATATGTAACCTATCAAAGGATCTATCTTGTAATCATTCATTAATGAAACAAAGATTCAGGATAAAGTGGCTAAAGGCTGGTGATAGGGAATCCTCTATTTTCTATAGATTAATTATATCTAGAAAATTCTTCAATAGAATTTGTAGCTTGCTAATTAATAACCAAACCATCTCTAAATAAGTGCTATTTCTAGTTACATAAATTCTCCTGCTAATGCTCAATCGTTAGTTGATTTGATGAATAATATCATGGAGGGTTACACATCCTTGCAAGAGTTAGAAATTATATCCAAAACACTAACCAGACAAGAGACTAATCAGGTGATAAAAAATCTAAACCCATACAAAGCAACAGGGTAGATGTTTTCAACATGTTTGTCTTCTCTAAAACCTGGCCAATCACTAAAGATATGGTAGATGATGTTGCTTTTGAATTCTTTAAGAAGAGGAGACTGCACACAGAGATTAATAGAAATTTCATCAACCTAATTCCTAAAGGTGGAGAAAATATACATTTCAGGGATTTTAGTCCTCTTATTTATTACTTCTCCATTAACAAAATTATATTAAAAATATTATAAAATAAGCTCAAGGAAGTCCTAATTAATCATGTTAGCAGTGCACAAGGTGCTTACAAACCTGGTAGAGGGATGAATGACAATATTCTGCTTATGCAAGAATTCATGATGGAATATTCTAGTGGCAAGAGTGGAAAAATTGTATTTTGAAAAGTGGATTTAAAGAATGTATATGAAAATGTAAATTGGACTTTCCTCTGTGATATTATGAAAGCTTGGGAGTTCCTAAAATGTTTCATGGAGTGGATAAAATTATGTTTCACTACTGCTACATTTAGCATACTTATTAATGGAGAACCTACAAGGATATTCAACATTTCCAAAGGCATAAGATAAGGAGATCCAACCTCACTATACATTTTTTGATCTCACAATGAAAGTGTTTAAAAAACTTTTAAAGAGAATTGTTGAGAAAACTAAGCATTTTATGTTTCACTCTAAGTGTAAAAGAATGGGCATCATAAACCTTATCTTTATTGATGATCTAATAATCTTACCAAGATTTGATGGAAATTTAATAACAGTAGTGATGAACGCCATTAACATGTTTACCAGTTTGTCTGGACTTCATGTAAATGTGACAAGTGTTCTTTCTACATTTATAAAAGTGCTTATGATTACCAGCATATGATGAGAGGCATTACTAGATTCACGGGTCTTCCATTACCTTTCACTTACCTTGGAATCCCAATTGCTTCTACTAGAGTAAGTTATGGAAAATTTAAACCATTAATGGACAAAATATAAGAAAGAATCTTTGGATGGAGTATGAAAACATTATCATTACCAAGTAGAGTTCAACTAATCTCAACTATTTTGAGTCAATCAATATAAATTGGGCTACATATCTAGCTATCCCAAAAGTTATGAACAAAGTTATTGACAAAATGCTCGAAAGATTCCTATGTTCTAGATTCAATGATGGTGAATGAAGAGCTGCAATGAAGTGGTCTAAGATTTGCAATCTAAGAAAGTATAAAGGCTTGAAAATAATCCCCTAGAGGCTATTGAATACATATATGCTTATTGTTCTTAGTTCTAAACATAAAAACTTTTATATTATAAATATGCATATTGTAAGTTATAGTATAAAAGATATAGTTCCCGCAAAAATTGTATAGTCACCTAGATATTCTTATAAACTTTGTTTAAGGTAAAAAATAAGATGATTAGTTAAGAATTAAACCAAAAACAAAGAATTAATAAATAATCTATGAACTAGACAATACTAAAATTGTTTTATTGATTAATAATGAAAGCTAAGAATTACTTCTATCCTTATTTGTTTTCCTTTTACCTTTTTGAGTTAATCATACTTGATCTTAGATATCTTATAATTGTGATTACCTTTTTCTTGAGTTCTAATTAAGTAATCCCAATTAAAGCAGATATAAATTGAATTATGATCTCTCAATCTATCAAAAATGTTTCTAACTATGAAGCTGGATTTGAAGCAATCCTATGGATAACTAATAAACAATTGAAATATCTCTTCAATTACCTATTAATTTTATATTTATAGGTCTATTGAGGTATGAGTTATCAGTAAGTCAACACAACACAGTGAATCAATCCAACCTCTTGATCCAAATTGATTGTAAAACAATAAACATCACAAGCATATTCATTAAATCAAGAATGAAAAGTTCAACCAATAATGCAAAAGTAATTCCTATAGATGAATTTAGCAATCCACAAATGTAACTAAATATTGAAAACAAATAAATAAGAAAATAGTAGAGAATGAATATATGGAATTCTTCTTTTCTTTGCCTTGAGCTGGAAAATCTACAGTCTTGTTCTTTAGAGTTCTCCTTTTTTGATCTTCATTAATTATGATTATGCTAGCATCAAGTGGTTTTTTAAGCTTCTTTATATACTTTTGAGTCTTCTACGGTTTTTTCACATGTTTATCTTCCAAAAATAGCCCCGAAGCATTGAAAGGATGAAAAAATTTGCCTCATAGAAAACTCCTTACATGATCATGCATTGCACTATTATGCATAGGACTACACTATCATACCAAACTTAATTATCCAACTTTTTCTTCATCATTTCTTCACTTTTTCCTATCTTCACTCATCACTAAACATATCAAACAATCCTTAAAATATATAATAAGATCAAACTTTTACCTTAAACAACAATTAATTAAACAAAATAAACAAAAACACTAATAAGAATATAAATCTAAGGCTTAAGCATATGATCATCATTTAAGAAAACACTAAAAACATAATATAACACTTAGAAAACATACTATGTTTTACACCTATCAACATCCCCACACCTAAATATTTACCTATCCCTAAGAAAAACTAAAACCAAAAAATAAACAAAACCTAAAACATAAATCACAAAGCAAATAAACGCATAAATATACAATCATACAAGAATATAATAATGGTACAATGACACGAAATCTTATGAAATTAACTTAGCCATAAATGTCAATAACTTAAAAAGTTCTATCACATTCGCTTATTCTATTAATGTTTAAATACTTTAATTTAAATACAAATATCAAAATATCGATACCTATTTATACATATATGGCATTTCTAAGTATGCACTAAGTTTTATAGTAACAATTAAAGAAATAGGCCAGCTAGCTCTATTCTTGATAATGTTTAGTAGAATAGGAAATATATTTAGCACATTTATACAAGACACTTTATTGCTTTTGGTGTTATATCATCATCATCATCATTTTATTTTACTTGCATTGCTTCTTCCTGTTCAATTTAAATGGTCATATATGTAGATATAATTCCTTTCAATTTTATGTCACTGACACATTCACCCAATAAACACTTCATGCCACAAAATGTTTACACAATGCTAACCTAATTAAAAACTAGTACAATGTAAATATAAATTCACATGCAAAATGATATGCAAATGTATATATGTCCCCATACTTGAACAACACATTTTTCTCAATGTTGAAAACAATATACAACTGAAAAAACATAAAAAATATAACAAATAAAAATAAAAGGAATAAAAAAGAAAAGGGCAAGAATACTTATAAGGATTATGGTGGTGATGGCGTAAAATACCAATGGTTAATATATCTTTGAAAGCTCAGACATAGCGAATAAACTAAATCCTCGAGGGCTACGCTAAACCTTTAGTGCAAACTAGAAGGACTAAAGATGTTGGATGTTTCTTAGTGATGCTATAACTTAACAACCAAGAATGAACTTCGATACAATTTATACCATGAACATCCATCAATTAACTCTCTCAAAAATAAACATAAAACATAAGATATAAAAATAACAAAGCACTTTCAAATAAAAATTTACAAAAAAAAACCTAACTATAACATAATATGCTAAGTGTAAGGTCACCAGCTTGACCATTTTAACGCCATTATTTCAACTCCTCTTTTGGATGTGAAGGTTTTATTCATCATCACATTAGGACTAATGATTCTTATGTCCAAAACTTTCCATCCATGGCTCTTATTCTCTTTCTAATTGTCTCCACCATTCTCTTTTTTTTGTTCCCATTAATTTTCAACTCTAGAATGTGTGGTTTCTTAATGGAGGGTATTACGAGTGCTTCCATCCTAACTAATGATTCTTTTTTTAATTTATCACCTAACTCCTCTACCTCTAGCCCTTTATTGTCTTCTGCTTGCCAACACTTACTTCTTCTTTATAGCCCTCCTTTGACTCTTTTATGGATTCATCAACTATATCAATCTTCATATAGTAGTTGTTTTCCTTCAAATTCATCAGTGCCTTATTCATATTAAATTTAGCTTGCTCCTCACCAATTCAAAGAATAAGTTTCCCTTCATAAAAAAAAATCAAAGCTATTTTAATTATTCATAAATGCTCTACTAAGAATTAATGGACAGTTTTAATCCTCTTCAAATTCTAGTAATATGAAATCCACAAGAATAATAAAATTTTCCACTTTTTTTGGCACATCCTCCACCATACCAAATGATGTCTTTATATGTTGATCCACAAACTAAATAAGCATAAAAGTTAGTTTATGCTTTACTGTTGTCTCATAAAGTACATAAGAGTTCTTTACTGTTCTCCTTGACTTCATTTCTCTACCATTATTCTTTTGATCACTTCTTAGCATGTCAATTTCCAAATCTCCCTCTCTTGCTTGATAATGTTAGAATCTTGTGTATACTTACATTACTCATACTCCCTATAGATCTTGTGTTCATGCACCTATAATCACATAAGAAAAGTATTGAATTCCTTAAATCAGAGTGAATTAAACTACAATAGATACTATAATAATCCCTGGAATAATGCCAAAAACTTGTAAGTTTTAGATAGAAAAACTTTCTTACTACAAATATATAGATTGTAACTTATAGTATAAAAGATATCATTCCCATGATGACTGTACAGTCACCTAAAAATCCTCTAAAGCTTTTTCTTAAGGTAAATAATAAGATGGTTAATTAAGAACTAAACTAATACAAAAACTTAATAAATAAACTATGAACTAGAAACAAGTAAAATTGAGTGATTGATTAATAATGAAAGCTAGGAATTACTTCTATCCTTATTTGTTTTCCTTTTACCTTCTTAATTTAATAATACTTTATCCTAGATATCCTATAGTTATGATCACCCTCTTTTGAGAACCAAACAATTAATCCAAATTAAAACAAATAGAAATTAAATTGTGTTCACTCAATCTATCAAAACTCTTTCTAACTATGAAACTAAACTTAAAGTAATCCTATAAATAACTAATAAAAATTAAGATATCTCTTAAATTGCCCATTAATTGGATGTTTATAGTTCTATTAAGGTACCATATATTGTTATGCAACACAACACAAGCGAAGCAATTTGATCTATTGATCCAATTTGATTATAGAACAATAAACATCATAAACATATTCATTAAATCAAAGCTTTAGAAAATAATTTAAGTGTTATTCCTGAAAAGGAATTTAGCAATCCATAGATGTAACTAAATATCCAAGGTTAATCATCACTACCATCTAATAACAACAAAGAAATAAGAAAATAATAGATAATGAAATCTAGAATTCTTCTATCCTTTTCCTTAAGCTGGAAAATCTACAGTCTTATTCTTGATAGTTCTCCTTTGATCTTCTTTAATTATAATTATGATGCTAGCATGTGGTGTTTTAAGCTTCTTTATATACTCTTGAGTCTTTTAGGGTTTTAACTAGGTTTCTCCACGTGTATATCTTCCAAAATAGCTCTAAAGCACCAAAAGTATGAAAAAATTAACGTTCTAGAAAACACACACGATCGTGCATGGCACTGCCTATGATAAAAAATGTGGTGTGAATAGATATATGAATATTACATCAAAGGTAACAACCTATGGGAAGTTTATCTTTCAATAAGGAACACTTTAACCACTCAGAAAGAGATTCTCAAATTTAGAACCATCAGACCCCACATTAGCAAGAAAGTTGGCAATGGATGTAAAACCTTTTTCTGGCATGATAATTAGATTGTAAGAGCACCTTTAATGAATGTAGTGAGTTACAAGATCTAAAGAGAAGATTTATAAGAATCATAATGTTACAAATGCTTTACTACATAAGAATGAGATCCTATCAAGAATTTCTTATAAGAATATGCAAAATGAGCTTAACATATTAGTGTTATATAAAACTAGGGTGTCTAACTAGCAATGAAATTTTAATAATGCATCATATAGGAAATTGTTTCAATATAATCTCAGTTATGATATATGGTATAAACTCATTTGGTGCAAGTGCAATCTTCCTAAAACTGCTACAGCTCTATAAAAAGCCATTAAAGATATATTGCCCACCATTGAGAGAATGAATAAGTTTAATTGTATGAAAAAATGGTGTATTCTTTGTAAATGCCAAATAGAGAGAGCCTCTCACCTATTCTTCCAACTTCAACAAAGAAGTATAGAGATTAATATTACACAAATGTGCTATCAAAACCTCCTCAAATGATTGACAACAAATTGTCACTTGGAGTTTGGATTTATAGCATATGAATAAAAACATTAAATGGTGTTTCCACATTGGTTTATCCTATCTTATGCTCTACATATGGGATGAAAGAAACAAGTGAATATTGAGTAACATAGAAAGGAGTTTTGAGGCATTGACTTTAGATTCAAATATATTGATATTGTGACAAGCTCTCCTTAGTTCAAATTGATAACAATTGTTAGCAGTTTAAGTAACTTAATCTTATAACTTGGTTCTGGAACTCTCGTCCTCTTGATAAGATTCTAATTTATCTTGATGAGACTTTTATTGGCTTAATTTAATTTCTTCTTTTAAAAAAATCGCATTTAGGTAATAAGCACCTTTAGATAATTATATAGGAGAAGAAGTTGCTTCTAAAATTTTCCACCTTTCTCCAATATTTTCTTAAATAAAAGCTTTCAATTATTAATAGGCTGCATTTTCTCAACATCCTAAGCAGACGCACCCTTTGTAAGAATGTGGAAGAAACTTAAATCAATCATATGAATATACAATCATGCACATGGATATGTGTCATGTTCAATGCATGCTCAATTCACCTTTCTGGGTATGTATTCTTAATCACAAATCTTGACCATTCAATTATTATAGCTTGTATATTATCACTTTTCATTTAGGTTTATACCTTGAGTAAGTGTGATGAATCAAAATTCATCAATCATACATTCATCAACCTTTTCTAGCAATATACATTCTCATAATTTCCCAATTCTCAATCATTCATACCAAATAAACCTTACTCATATCCTTTGGATCATATTTGCATTCATAAGAACACCTTTATTCCTTTTAACAACTCAAAATTTCCAAACTTAAATATATTGATATCAAGACAACCCATTCATTAATTAATGACATTAACAACCTAAACTTATCAAACCCTTAACCAATTAATTAACCAACAATCTAGGTTCATTTCAAGCTTGATTCAATTCCAAATACACCAATGTAGAGTGACTTGTCCTCATTTTATTCAACAAATTCACAAAATCGAAATTATCATTTCAAAGCTTTGGCCACGATCATGGGATGATTACCGAATGAGCAATATCCAATTTCCCTCAATTCTCCACGAATTTCATCTACTTTGAGTCATCATTAACACTTCAAAATTTCTAGAATTTATACTCTCAAAAACTACTTCAATTCATGTCAATATAGCTTCCATCTTGATTACATTAAAACTCTCTAAGTTCTATTCATTTATATCATAACAATCATTCATACACATACATTAACATCCCCATTTTTTTCTAGATTCAAAAGAAAACTCATTCATATCAAATTCAAAACACCTTCATAACAGTCCATTAATTATACCTCAGTTATACCTTAATTATAACTCAATTCCTCATCAATTTCATCTCAATTTCCAGCTCAAAATCATTCATTTAATAGCTCATAAACTATTGTTGTTCATACATGCTAAACAAAACAAAAACTACCACTTATGCATCATTTTCTGAACACACATTTAACAACAACACTTAAATAAAGCAATCCCCAATTCATTCATCATCAAGTTCTATTATTTTATATCATATGAGATCAGTATTTTACCTTCTTGATTAGCTTAAATACCTCCTCAATTTTCAAGCTAACCTAGCCATCTATGCATGCAAACACAATTCCAAGAACAAGATGGGAGTATAATGATTTCAGTAAGGGCAAAGAGATGATAACAGATTATAACTATCTTTATGCAAGATCTTGTATCGATCTTGGAGTGACGATGAATAGAATTAAAGCAAAATTTCAAAGTTGTGAGGGTTATATGTGTGTTTCGATAGTGAGAAGGAAAGAGAAGAAACAAGGAAGTAGAAACAATTTCTGCATTAGATTAATTCATTAATTGTTGGGTGTCACTACCTTACAATGAAATTTGTCACATGTGCATGCAATCTAGTTATCCTCTATATAAGCTGCGAAATGTCACCAAAATCCTAGACCATTTGTCACTTAATTCTACAAGTCATTTGTCATTAAATTCTACTATCATATGTCACTTATTTTATAGGCCTTGTCATCCTAAATTTCCATATGTCAACTTGTCTTGCCACTATACATTTTTCCTAAACTAAATTTTCCTAATTGTAAGAATTAACTCCAAATTACTAATTATAATCCATCAAATCAAAATTCAAGAAATAAGTAATACACAATAAAATCATCATCATTTAAAACCTTTCATACCCCATAACATGTCAATTGAGTGCATATACTATCTTTGCAATATTTTCTAAATCAATATTTATGTGTGTATATGCTCATGTTATGCACGTGAATGAAATGCACCTCATTAATTCTAAAATGATCTAACTCAAAAGTCTAACATTCTAACCCTCGGTAAGTTTTAGAAACTAACAATTACATATTGGCTAGTAACTTAAAGATACCTTTGTAAACAATCTTACAACAAGAAATAGGGTGAAGATCATTGAGATAGTTGGCATTGAGATGTTTAAGGATCAAGCAAATGTGAGTGGCATTGATTCGCCCAAGATTCTTCCTAAGGTTAGAAAATTCTAACTATATCCACACTAAAACTACTTGTAATATGTCATATTTTCTGAATTAAAAAAGTTAGGCATTAAACCCATCTAGACTAAATGCTTTCATCATATTGATATTAAATAAGACATGTTTAATTTCCTGAGGAGATGTAGGGAGTTGTAGCTTTGTTAAAACCTCTTATGATAGAGAGTTAGGGGGCCTATAAGATTTTTAAGCTCGAGTAGATTAGTAGGCCTATGTGATTTTGGGACTCTAAGCAGATTTTCAAAATAACTATATATCATATTCATCAATTCATCTTTATTAATGATGATGTTCTTATTAGATTTTAGGAGAGAAGCTATTTTATTGGTATTTATCTTTGCCAAGACTTAATAACAAAAAAA
>JANIJH010000004.1:37166174-37185482 GCA_024520975.1 Erythroxylum areolatum
CAAGGTAACAATCACACACATTGCGTCATTTAACCTAGGTCATGTTATCCTTAATGATTACGAATCATTAGTCGCTAAACATAAATTTCAACATAACAATTACAGATTATATCGAAATTCTAGCAATGGGTTTGTAAATAAACAATTCAATAAATGCATTAAAATCATTCTTTCATAATACCCACTAAATTCATACATAAATAACTGAACAATAATGAAAGTAAGATTATCTATACACAAAACCCAAATCAATTAACATAAGATAACACAATCAATTTCTAATAAGAGAAAGAAACAACAAATACGGTAAAATACACTTAACCTGGGTCATCGGCGTCGATGTCACCTTTGAACTGGTGTCAAGATGTCTTGCCCTTTATGGGTCTCTCCTAAGAAAATGCCTCACCCCCATGAAAATTGTCCCAACTGAAGCCCCTTCGTTCTTTCTTCATTACACGTCCTCTTCTCTCTATGCACTAACTATCTATACTATTATATTGATGTGACGAATTAACCTTCTCATTTTCAGTGCATCTACAGTACTCTTTATGCCACCCCTCGTATCGTATGTTTTAAGTAAAACACATATTAAACATTTGCTACATTTGCGTTTCACAAACGTCATCTATGCAGGACATCTACAGTTTCATGTAGGATACATAGATGTCATCTGCGTTTTTTCCACGTGATTTGTGCTACTACGTCATTTTGCTTCTTCCTAGTAGCCTCTTCTCTTCATGCTACTGCATTTCATACTCCACTGCTACACCTTAGCTCTATGGATGTTGCGTTCTTTGCATTTTGTGCTTTCATTTTTCTTGTCTTCTTCTTGTCTTTTAATTTTCTTCTTCTTGCTCCAAGAAAACAAGTGAAAATTAATCTTCAAAAAATGACCCAAATATCATGCTTTCAACTCACTCTAGCTCCATCACTTTCAAATTATGCTAAAACCACATATGAACTAAAGTGAGTATCTTAAGCAATTTTATGTTATTAATCGCTAAGTGTTATGAAATAATAAAACAATCAATTAAGTACATATCAGTTGATATCATTGCTTCTACCTTTAAGGAAAGCTCCTTAAGAATTAGAGATTCCATAAAAAATGAAGTTTAGAAGCAATGATCTTAAAGATAATTTTGTAAAAGTTATTCCAACAAGAGATAGGCCTGAATTCCTTAAGTGAGATTAAGGAATTTGGGGACTATGCAAATTGAAGTCATATTAAACTGCTTAAAAAGCTTGAATGTCTTTAAAAACTCCTAAATAGCTTGAGATATTTAAGTTTTGATAAGATACTATAACACCTTAAACAAATAGATACTAAATCTATTTAGTCTAGTGGCCTTGATAGGATTAAAATTAAAAGCATCTATTTCAATTTCAAAAATCTCAACTTGCTTAATTAAGTCCATTATCTAACTCTCATTGATGAAATTGAATATAAAATCCTTAAAAAATAGAAGAGATGCATTAGGAGAGGTTGAAAACATAAGAAAATTCTTAAAGTAACTAAAAGCCAATTCCTTCAGCTCCTTTTGTTCCCTTATCTTCTACACTATTTTCTTTAAATGAAATTGAATTAAACCATAAAGACAAAAAATCAAGTTAAATATACAATTATCTCACTAAGAAAGTTTCAAAATTAAAGTAACATGCTAAACTATTCAAGCATTATAGTTAATGCATAATACATATCTAGCTACTATTCCAACTGTTAATACATTTAAGATTTAAAGATAGCTTTCACAAAAGGTGTTTATATGAAGTTTAATGGCATTGATTAGTTTTTTGTTGAATAGCTCATAGCTCCTTTCTTTATTGCAAAAGATGCGCCTATTTCTCTCATCCTAAATGTGCAACACCACATATGATAAAGTAATGTAAAAACAACATTTGCAGTCTCTTTTAATGTGTTGTGAATTCAGACTCCAGTTAATTTGTTGCCATTCCTCTAGAGTCTTACCAATGTTGCATTTGTGAAGTAATATTTTCCATGCACCAATGGTGTGCTTGCATTTGGAAAATAGATGAAACGCTCTCCAACTGACTTTTACAAAGATTGCACCAGATTGTAAGGTAGCTAAATTTGTTTAGCTTATCAATAATGGGTAGTTTTTCTATAACGGTTCTCTATAATATTATGGAAGCTATAGGTAGATTATGTTTGCACCAAACCAATTTATAACATGTAACACACTTAAAATTCTGCTATAATAGTTTTCAACAAGATGTATTTTTTAATTTGTCATTAAAATCAGGGCACCACCATTTTTTTGTCATTTTAGTTTTCATTTAAGACAACTTTGTTAAACTCTATCTACATATTTATATCATTTATTATCATAAGTATCTCATCTTTTAGCTCCAAATCTTACCAAGGTTTTGATTGCTAAAAATATTGTTCTTCAAAGGAAAACCTAACATCTAGTTGTTATGCCAGAGCATAGTCCTCATTCTAATCCAATTTTCTTTCTAATATGAGCTCTAATTAAGCTTATCAATTTTAGAATTTCCGTCAGAGTAGTAGAAGCATTTCTAGTTATAAGATTAATTTCCCATGTACTTTTATCCTTTATGTAATATTCACGTGCCCATTTTCACTATAATGACTTCTGATCATCTATTAATCTCCAAAGAATGTTGATAAGCATTCAAGACTTCAAATTTTTTTAAGGGAATTATGTTCAAACCTCTGTGCTTCTTAGATCTTGATATCCTAAACCATTTGACATTAGCTTTATAACCCCTTTCCCTTACCCCTAACTAGAGACTAATTATCTTATCAATAGTCTTATTCACAACTCTTGGAATGGCAAGATAAGTAGCCTGATGTATATTGATGGAAGATAAAGCAGCTGTGACTAATTAAGCTTTGCCATCTAAGATAAAGCTTTCATAATCTGTACAATTTATTATGGCAAATAGAGATTATATTTGAATTTCTTCTAGAAATGATAGATTTAAAGAAAAACGAAGTATCCCTATCACCTTATGATATCCATTAGACCCTTACCTTCTGCCTTAATATGGAGCTTTTAATATCTAAAGTTCTAATATAATCACAGAGGGTATTTTCTCATCATTTATTAAAGTTAAGTTAGTGGTTCATATTATAGTTGAGTACAAATTTCACATAATTTGCACTTTATTTGCCTTAAAATCTCTACACTTACTAGTGGAACTCATTGGATGCAATTCCTTGAGACCTGATTTGATGAATTAAAGTTTCATTTAACACTTGAATTTCTCATAGCCTTCCACTTCTTAGGTCAGCCTTTTTCGTATTGACATCTTAAAAACCCTCCTGACTTTATCAGATAGTTTAAGAATCTAAATGGAACCATCACCTTATCTTTCCTAGTAGAGTAATGACCTTTAATTAATGTATGATTAGAGGATAAGGGATTGTTGAATATAGCCAAGCTCCTCAAAAATTGGCTCAACTAGTGTTGCTTGACAAGACCCTCTATATCTTCTTCCATATTAGCCATTAATCTTATTGCTTGTTAGACTAAGTGAGTTGATGACCCTTATAAGTTAAGTCAATGACCCCAATATTGGCAAAACATGATCTCATCTTACTACAATGTAACTTTTCATAATTTTGACCTTAAGTCTCCATAAATAAGAGTGTATAATTGAAGTCACTAACTAGAATCCAAGAAGTTGACATGTTGGAATCTCTAATAAGTAGGTCATTCCATATATTAGATCTATAAAAACCAAAAATAGAGGCTTAGATAAAAGAAACTTGGGTTTTACAATTACTCATTCTATAGCTAATTAGTAAATGAATAGCTTGATCATTGACAAAATTATCAATAACTTTCACTTTATTTGGATCAAAGAAAACAACTATTTTTCCTTTATGATGGAAATGATGATTTGATAAGAAATGCCAACCTCTTTTGGTGAACCATAGCCCTTTACAAACTGATTCATTTTGATTTGTTTCTAAATGATGAAAAATCCAAGGTTTTATAGAGAAAACAAGTCTATCACTTATTGCTTTTAGGGGTGTTTATGCTCCTCAAATTCGAAGCCATAATATTCATTGAGAAGTGATGAAAATTCTATGGTTTTATAGAGAAAACATTCACTTGTTGCTTTTAGGGTTGTTTATGCCCCTCAGATTCCAAGCCATAATATTCATTGAGAAGTGATAAGAGAGCTTACATCTTTATTAAGCTTCCCCTTTTCTCTCCTACTTGAACGTCTTTTAACAACTGGATAAAAATTATTCTTTATCCCTATGTCTATCAACTGATTGCCAGCTTTAACCACCTCAGTGGAATTTAAAGAGATAAGCATATGGCCAATCAAGTCAGTTACAGTTATTCCTCTATCTTTATTATAGACCTTGTACAAATTAACCACATCTAAGAATATACCATCGTTTGGAGTTGTTAACAATGTAATAATTGTACTTATCTGAGAAATTAAGTAGTTAGGTTCAAAGGTAAGTTCAAGTATATTATCATTCAATATCACCTCCTTCGTAGCTAGCACCTTTTGGTCATTAAAATATATAAAAGGGATTATATCTGACATACTTTAAGTTATATTATCCTACACACAACGTCTAAGAAAACCAATATGTATTCATCCATGCATAAAGGTTGGCTTATGAAAATTGTAAGATAGTTTAAACGAGTTATAGACTAATATTCCAAAGGAATATTATGGATATAGATCCACAATGCCATAACTTTGAGCTTCATATGGTCTAACGTTAACCTTGAAGACCAATTCTACAAGAAAATAGGTTTGTCTCTGAACGTATAGTTCATACTACGTTTTTATAGGTGTTTTAGTGTGTTTTTAGGTGTTTATTAGATGATTATCATAAATATAGGCTTAGAATTGTGTTATTGTAAGTGTTTGTTTATATTATACATGATTGTGTGATTTAGAGCTTGAATTCAATCTTAATTTTTGTTTCTTGAGGTTTCTCATGTGTTTGTGAGTGTTGGAAATCAGAAAATTGAAGAACAAAGAAGATGGAACATGCATGAAGGGTGGAACAATCGTGCATGAGGAGCACAATCATGACAAACATGCTTAAAGCATGATCATGACAGAGAGGATGAAATATGGAGCATAATTGTGAATTCTAGGTCACAATTGTGACAGGAGATTTCTTGGCGCAAATGTTTTCATCTCTTTTAGGGTTCAGGGCTATTTTTGGAACCGAACAATGTGAGAAAACCCTATACACAACCCTAGGACCTGAAGGCACTATATAAAAAACATGAAATACAACAAAAATGGTAGCAGCCATACATTAAAGTGGATCAAAAATGGTGAGATTAAGAAGAGAATCAAGAAATTCCAGCATTCCAAATCAAGGCTTCAATAGATTTTTTATTCTTTTCCTTTATTTCTTTCATTATTTTTAATGTGTAATCTGATTTTCTTAATGTTAAACATGTCTATGGATTTATAAATTCAGATTAGGAATTATTCTCTAATTATTTTGTAACTTTTAACTATTACTGAATTCAATATATTTTTTAATTTTTGTGATAATTGTTTATGCATAAACTTGACAACAAATTGAGAGAGTAAGTCAAAGTAAATAGTGTTACAATGTACAAAGAGAGTTGGCAATTTAATAGACCCATAATTATCTAATTAATAATCAATTAAAAAGAGATATTGGTTATGAAATTAATTATCTAATAGATTGCTTCATATCTAATTGAAGAAGATAGGAATAGTTTTGTGAATAGAGAAATTGCAAATATGTGAATTTCAAATTCAATTAGGGTTAATTGATTAGGTCTTGAGAGAGAGTAATCAAAACCTTAGGAAATCTAAGATCAAACACATAAATTGAATCAACAAGATTAAAGGAAACAATATTTCCTAAGTATCCAATCTGGATCAAACCTTAATTTTTATTAGTAGCTCACTATTTATTTGATTACTTGTTTTGTTTATTTATTCTTTTCCATTTCTCTTATTTAAATTTAATTCAAATCAATTTGTGAATACCTTAGACAAAGTTAGGTTCAAATTGTTAGCTCTTACTTAATCCTCACAGGAACGATAACCTCTTACACTGCAAGATACAATCCATATAATAAGTTTTTTACATCGTTGTCGGGGATTTAGCATTAGGATGATTTGAATTCCTTTAACTTAAGGAATTTTTGCCATTTTTGTGTCTTTACGATTACATGAATGTAAGAATTACTCAGAGTTCAAACATCACAAGATAAGAAAGAGAAATCCTAAGAGTGAGACATCAAGAAGAGATAGAAAGAAAAATGACAAAAGAATACAATCATAGAGACTAGTAGAGAACTCTTATGGATTTTATGAGGCTAAGGTTCAATGCTAAATAACAAGGCATCACTCGACCATTAATGTAAGCAACCTCATTTGAGATCAAACCAATGTTGCTAAATATGTTACAGATCAATTTGTAGTTATATAGGTTAGCTAATGAAGATTCCAATGCACATCTAGTGAATATTTTAGAAATATGTGATACCTTTCGATATAATGTTATGTCAAAAGAAGTTGTTAGGATGAGACTCTTTCCCTTTACATTAAAGGATAGAGCCAAGGGATTGTACCATTCCCTTAACCCTACCAATGCCATGACACAGGAGTAGTTGGTGCTTGCTTTCCTAGACAAGTACTTTCCCTTAAAGAAGAAAACTAGATTAATAATGGAGATTCCTAATATCTATCAAAATGATGGGGAGTCACTATATGAAGCGTGGGAATGGTACAAGGATTTGTAAAGGAGATGTCCTTATTACCACCTACCAAAGTAATTTCTATTGCAAGCTTGTTATAATAGAGTTAATCCACCCATAAGGACCATCAAAGATGCAACTTCTGGAGGATCTCTAATGTATAAAATCATTGATAAAGTAGATGATTCGCTAGAGGAGATGGTGAATAATAATTGTCTTTGGATGGCAGATAGAAGCACACAATAGTCAACCTTCTAAGGTCAAAAGGGAGTGATCAATGTTGATTTAGTGATAGCACTATTGGCTAAGATCACCAATTTAATGATGCAACTAAACAACCTAAAAACCTCTTCATTAACTCCAATTAAAAGCAAGGATAAATGCTCATTAGGAAGAAATTAGATAGAGCAATTGTCAACTAAGCTTGGATGAGTTTGTAACTACAATCATTTGCACATTTTGAAGAAAATATGATATTTGATCACTCTTACTTACTCACATAAAATATTAAAAAACCTAGAAGGCATGCAGCAACATTAAGGGTCTTTACTGGGGTTAAAAAATTGGATGGTTTCATGGAGTTAATACATAGATGCTGTAATCAAGAGGTGTAAAGGTACAAAACATTTCAACTAACATAAAAATTAAGCTAGTAAAGAATGCTCTTAAGGAATTTGTTAAAATGAAAAATTAAATTCTTAATGCCATTAAGAAAAAGCTAAAAGAAACTTAAGAAACGTGTTACAACTTTCCTCAAGACACAGATCTTAAAACTACTGATACTTAGAGGCTAATAGAGTGTTAGGGGGTTTGGCCTTTGGCATTTTAAAATTCAATCCTAAGGCAGAAAGCATGAATTAATAGGTTAAAAGATAGGGACTCCAACATAAGATATTTTCACTCAACTCTTCTCTCAATGAGAAATAAAAACAAAATTTCATAATTATAAAACAACTTGGGTAACGTCATATCATGACAAAGTGATCTGCAAAATCAAGTGATCTGTAGAATCTAGCTAGGAATTACTTCCATCAGTTGATAGGATCAATAGCTAATAATTAGCTCAGTTTTAATGTGAAAGATGTTTTTAATGGTTTAGAAAATTAGGCACTCAAATACTCGATAACTACTCCTTTCATAGATCAAGAAGTTAAGGAAGTCCTATTCAGCTTGCATCCATCTAAAACACCTAGACCAAATGGTTTTTCAATTTGGTTCTTCCAAAAAACGTGGGAAGTTGCTAGGAATTTATTCACAGAATTTTTCTTGTAATTTTTATCTTCTACTAAAATTCTCAAAGAGGTCAAGCACACATACATATTCCTTATTCCAAAGAAAAAACCCTTTCTCTATGGCTAAATTAAGACCCATTTCCTACTGCATAACTGTGTACAAATTTATTGCAAAGCTCTTTGCTACAAGGTTGAATTCAGCTCTTAAAGAAGTCATAAATCCAACTTAAAGGGCCTTCATACCTAAAAGAAATAATTGACAACATCCTTATCTTAAAAAGGTGGTTAGGAGAGTACATAACTGGTAAAAACATAAAAAGTTGCTTAATGAAATTCGACTTCTATAAAACCTTTGGCACAATCAACTAAAGTTACTTATAAGATTACCTTGAAGCAATAGGTCTACTGACTAAGTTTATAAAGTGGATAATGGAATGAGTTTAAACTTCCTCACTTAGTGTCCTTGTTAATGGAAGCCCCTCTCAACCCTTCAAAATAAGGATCTCGAGATTGATTGTTAAACTAACAGAGTGCAATGGACAAGTCCTATACCATTATAAGTATAGAGAAATCAAACTAACCCATTTAATTTATACAAATGATCTCTTGATTCTTAATGGTGCAAACAATTAATCCATAATCATATCACTACACATCCTATAGCTTTTTTTCAAAATGGACTGGACTCAAATTTAATGCTAAAAAAATCAACTTGTATATCACTTCAGATTTCAGAAATCAAGAAGAAATTAGAAACATTGTTGGATTTGCTTTGCATTCCCCTCTATTCAAATACCTTGGAGTCCTAATTATAATAATCAAGTCCAAGTTTTAAGATTTCATTCCACTAATTAAGAAGAATAAATCCAGGATAAATGCATGTCAAAAAAGGTTCCTCCCCATTGTTGTTAGACTAACTCTCATCACTTCAGTAATAAACAATTTGCATATTCTTTAGTCTACCTATGAGTGTTAACAAGGAAATTTATAGAATCTTCAAAACCTTCTTATGGTTTGGAAAATTAGAAAGTTACAAAAATGTTAAAGTGAAATAGAGTGAAATCGCCATTCCAAAAAAGCAAGGAGGGTTAGGCATCATCCTAATTTCAAAAATGGAACAAGCACTCTTAATTAAGAGAATATGGTGAATATTTACTTATAAGAAAGCTCTATGGATTAAGTGGGTGAATAAATATCATCTTAAAAATTAGAATTTTTGACTAATACTAAACTTTAGAGAATTCTCTTGGATTTTCAATCATCTACTCAAATTAACAAGTATGATTTATCCCTACTTCAAGCACAGATTAGGAAATGGAGTAAATACTTATTTTTGGTTCGATAATTGGACAAACTCCAACCCACTAATATAAAAAATATATTTTCTACAACTCTGAAATAGAATTCCTATGAATACTAAAGTCTCCATGCTCATTCAAAATAGAGATTAGTATGGGAATTTTTTAGGATTCTCTCTACTTGTTGACCACTTACCACATAATTTCTATGGTACATAAAGAAGATTGCATTATATAGTCTCCTATTCTGATGGGGACATTCACAAATAGTTCTTGTCACAAGCTAATCATAAACATTGCAGAAGAAGTCCATTGGAATGCAATTCTTTGGAAATAGCCTCCAAATCCAAAAGCTTCAATTATCACTTGGTTAGTGATTAAAGCAGACTTAGAACCAAGAGCAGATGGTTTGAGGTATATGATTCTACTTGTGTCCTTTGCAAAGAAGCTGAAGAGGATAGGAACCACCGATATTTCATATGCAAGTACTCCAAAGCAATATGGAGCAGAATTCTACACTTGTTACTAGTAGCTTATTACACATTTGAATAGAATGAAACCTTAAATATGATCACTGAGCTCACCAAGTAGGGAATGTAGAATGGAAAGCTAATCAAAACAACATTCACAACCACCATCTACATAATTTGGAAGGAAAGAAACCGCAGTTTGTGTAAAGGAACTAAAGATGTAAAATACCAGCTTATAGAGAAAATCACTAATTGGATTCTAACAACACGTATAGCAACCAATAAGCAAAATGTACTCATTCTCGAAATGAAGAACACATCGATGTTGTAATGCTATGTATCAAATGATGGAAATATCTTGTAATTTCGATTTTGCTTAAGTGTATATAGATTGTATAACTCATTGTAATGTTGTTGTAACTTTTGTTATTGCAATTTCAATTATTTCCAAAAAAAAGTATTCCACTAGCCTTAAAAAAATAGGTTGAGAATAGAGCTAGTAGCCAATTAAGAATATGATATAGCTGAGTAACTTGGAGATTCATGAAAAAATGTTTGTCTTCAATTCAAAAGGTTAAAATGACATTCCAACGAAGCTAAATAAAAAATGTGACCTAATTGAGTAACCAGGGGACATTCATGAAAAAATGTTTTCCTTCACATCAAAGACTAGGTTAATGTTGAAGAAAATTAAGAAAATGATGTTTCAATAAATAAAACCTACTGATCTTTGAAAATAGCAAAAATTTTCATGAAAGGAAACTTAGTGATAGTTGCCTTTTCTATTGATCACTAATTGTAAATGCATGTTTACATGTGTATAAGTGTATAAATAGGGTGTTAATATTTTTACTAATATGTATATTCAATTCAAAGTAATTAAACATGAAAGGAATAGGTTAGTATGTTGGCATAATTTGAATGATTGATGTTTATGGTTAAATTGATTTCATAAGATTCAATACCATTGTATCATTATTGCATATCACATGAACGTGTGATTATGTGTTTTTTTTTTGTTTTTCTTAAGGACAAGCAAAATTTTAAGTGTGGGGATGTTGATAGTTATAATTCATACTATGTTTTCCTACGTGTTTTAGTGTGATTTAAGGTGTTTATATATAGGCTTAAAATTGTGTTATTGTGAGTGTTTGTTCATATTCTAATTTTTTGTGTGATTTAAATCTTGAATTCAATCTTAATTTTATCTTTCATAACGTGTTTGATGTGTTTGTAAGTGTTAGAAATTAGGGAATTGAAAAAAACATAAGATGGAAGCTGCATGAAGGGAGTCATGATCGTGCATAAGGAGAAAGATTATGATAGATGTGCATGGAGGTTACGTGGGCTTTGTCACAATCGTGCCTTAAGGCATGATCATGGCAGAGAGGATGAAATATGGAACATAATCATGACTACTAGGTCATGATCATGATAGGAGATTTTTAGGCACAAATTTTTTTTCTTTTGTTTTAAGGTTTGGGCCTATTTTTGGAACCGAAAAAAGTGGGAAATCCTAGACATGACCATAAGACCCTAAGGCATTATATAAGAGCATGAAATACAACAAATAGCAGCAACTATACATTAAAGTGGATCAAAAGATCAAGAAGAGCATCAGGAAATTCCATCATTCCAGATCAAGGCTTCAATAGAATTTTTATTCTTTTCCTTTATTTCTTTCATTATCCTTAATGTGTAATATGATTTCCTTGATGTTGAACATGCCTACGGATTTCTAAATTCATCTTAGGAATTTAATAGACCTACAATTATCAAATTAACAATCAATTAAAGAGAGATCTTCGTTGTGAAATTAATTATCTAATAGATTGTTTTAGATTTAATTGAAGAAGTTAGGAATAGTTTTGTTAAACAAGAGATTGCAAATATATGAATTTTGAATTCAAGTAGGGTTAATTACTTAGGTTTAGAGAGAGGGTAATCAAAACCTTAGGAAATCTAGGTTCAAATACATAAATTGAATCAACAAGATTGTAGGAAAGAATAATTCCTAAGTTTTTAATCTTGATCAAACCTTATTTAGAATAATTCCTAAGTTTTTAATCTTGATCAAACCTTATTTTTATTAGTAGTTCACTATTTATTTGATTACTTTTTTCATTTATTTATGTTTCAATTTCTATTATTTAAATTTGATTCAAATCAATTTCTGAATACCTTAGACAAATTTAGGTTGAAATTGTTAGCTCTTGCATAATCCTCGTAGGAATGATATCCTCTTATACCACAAGATGCAATTTATATACTTATGGGTATTGAGAGTTTTATTATATATAAAACTTAACAATCTCCAATATGTCAGGGGTCATTTTCTGGCACCTTCTAAGCTATTTCTATAGAGATAAGTCTGACAATGAACAAGCCTTGGGGATTGATCAATGTTTCATTTAGTCCCAACTTTTCCCAATGTAACTTGGCCTAAGTAAATATCATTGGGTATGATGGCCATTTAGCGAAGAAAAAATCAACAAGGTTGACATTATATCTATGAGCATCTTTGTAGTAACACTTCCTTTGGAGACTTAACAATAAGCTAGCCTTTATTAGTAACATGAGGGAAGTAAGGTAGCTTCATCGAGGGAGATTAGTCGCCAACCACTTGGCACTAAGAATTCCAAGGAGCAATCCTTGAGGAGTTTGTTGGCTCGTTATGAGCTTCAATGTTTTCCATAACCTATGGAGGTTTAACCAAGGAAGAAGAGGACAACTACTTCTCTCTCAAGTCGTGTTTCAAGGGGTTAGGTTAACAACAAGGAGGAATAGGGACAAAAGTGGAAAGTATCCTTCTAAAGCATTAGTCTAACCTAAATCATACGGCACAACTTCCATGACTAAAGGAGATAGGAAATTTTCAATATATTAGAGTAGCAATTTGAAATATCCTTCCAAAAACAATATAGGAACCACAAACAAGAAAAAGTTTAAACATATGAAAAAATAAAGTACCTTTATGAAAATCAAAGCCTGTAGTAGAAAGTATGTAAATGAAAATACCTAGTAGGCAATGTAAGGATGGTTTGGTGTTAAGGTAAAGGAGGAGAAATGTAGACTAGGTTAAATGACAAAGAGGCACAAGAGAAACATAATAAAACAAACACAAGCAACTTAAGATAATCAGAAATAACCAAAAGAAACAAAGCAGGAAACAAGTAAACAAAACACTAACTAAAAGGTTGAGCAAATAATTTGGAGCTAAGAAATGAGGAAAACCACTACTTAAGGTGAAAACACTACTAAAGGAGAAGTAAAATCTTCAGGAAAGACCAAGACGAAGCACCTTGATAATAGAAAAGAAGTTGGGGAATTAGGAGGAATGCCTGGAATTAAGGTAGAGTAGGAGGAGAACGATAAACTAAGTTAAATAACAAGGGGGCAAAAGAATGACATAAAGAAACAAACACAAGCAGCCTAAGATAACCAAAAATAATCAAAAGAAACAAAGTTAGGAAACAAGTTGGCAAAACACTAACCAAAGATTTAAAAGAGTGAGAAATGAGGAAAACCGCTACTAGGGAAGAAACCACTATTAAAGGAGAAGTAAAATCTTCAAGAAGAAGTAAAATGACATGATATTTATTTTGTTACTAATGTTAGAGTTAAAAATAGAATTTTATCATATTTAAAATCAAAAGAGTAAGTCAATTAGATAAAGAAAATATTATTTACACCGCACCAATAATTTTTAAGTGTTCATCAATATTAGCTAAGTAATAAGATTATCACATTGAAATTAAAAAGTAAAATTTGTATGAAAATAACTATAGTAAGAAAATATAAAAATCATAGTAACAATTATTACAATTAAAGATAACTATAACTATAAATATTAATTTCCATAATAATTGACAATCTAAATTAGTCATGAATATTTTTGCACTTATAAATTTTAATGATTTTTTATATTATTATTTAACATACTATAATTTAAATAAAAGTCTTTGGTCATATGAAAAAAATTATATAAAGAATTGAAATATAATTTTAATAAAATCAAATTTATTTAAGAATTATATATAATATAATTATAAATTTAATAATTTTATTATACATTCTAATTAGTACTATAATTGAATAAAATTTGAATTAAAATATAATAGGCTTGACTTTAAATCAGTAATTTTAAATTTAAAAAAGAATAAAAACATAAATTAGATAGCTCTTAAATTTTGTAAAAACAATGATAGGATCTTTCATATTTTTAAGAATTTAATTGAGTTTATATTTAATTAAATTATTAAATGTAATTAAATTAAATGATTAATCTAGCTATACTGCTAATAGTTAAGTTAATTTTAAATACCACAAGAAATTAAGAAGAATTTAGGTAAATATTACCTATAGTATCTAAATTAACCTTATCATTATTATTTAACCTTGAAGAAGAATACATTGTCCTCGGTGCATATGGTCAAAAACGAAATTCGTCTTTTAGCTTTGCATTATTCGGAGAGAGACGACGGAAGCCTTATCTTTGGGGGCGGGCTCTCTCCCTCCCTCTCTCTCTCGCGACTCTGCAACTTGACATCAACATCCAAAGTACCCAAAACCCAAAAAACAATATCCAAACTCCAGCAGCCCACCTTCTTGTCATCAGCAACATAACATCAAATTGGTTACCAAAGACAGAATAGAAACAGAAAGAGAACCACAACTGTTGGATGGAGCATGGCTAAGGCTAAGCTACTGGTGCTTGATATTGTGCCGTCCTCTTCTTCTTCTTCTTCTCCATTAGCCCATCAGCTTGCTTACTTACTTCTCAACTCAGACACCTAGCTGCTGCTGCTGCTACTGCCGGTTTACATTTTTACTTGGGTTCTTCTTTTCCAAAAGAGAAGACGATGAATCATTATGTCCCGGATTTCGAAATGGACGATGATTATCAAACTCCCACTTCATCAAGCTTGACTCGCCCTAAGAAATCTTCCATGTAATTCCATTCTCTCTCTATATCTCTCTCTCATTCTTTAATCATCAATTCATTCTAAAACTTATTATTCTCACAGGCCTCAGGACGACGAGATCATGGAACTTGTGTGGCAAAACGGCCCCGTCGTCATGCAGAACCAAACACAAAGATCGCTAAAGAAAACCTCCACATCCGCCAAGTACTACGACGCCGTCACCCCCGCCGAACCCTCGATCCGCCCTCCCCAAGAACATCAACACCACCAGCTCTTCATGCAAGAAGACGAGATGGTCTCTTGGCTTCATTATCCCCTTAACGACGCTACCTTCGATCAAGATTTCTGCGCCGATCTCCTCTATTCTTCCGCTACTTGCGTCACCTCCGCCTCCGCCTCCGCCGACACCGCTCCTCATCCGACCTGCACCGTGCAGAATATGGTCAATTCTCCCCCGTCGGGGCCGCCGATTACTCAGGGGAGGCGACCGGAGACAGTGCAGAACTTCGCGCACTTCTCGAGGCACAGAGCAGTTAGAGAGGCCAGCGATTCTGATCCGTCGAAGTTGGAAACCGTCGTCCGAGAATCCACGGTTGTGGACTCCAACGACACTCCTGCGGTAGCGTCGGCGTCCAGAACGTCGGAGGCGGCCGTGGCGAGGAGTATAGCCGGTGCATCGAGCGGAGAAACACGTTGCCGCACCATGAGCGGAGCTCCGATAGCGGTTACATCTGGCGGAAGCAAAAGAGAATGTGACAATACTGTTACATCGTCGCCGGGAGGGTCCAGCGCGAGCGCAGAGACGGCGACGTTTAGGGCGCCGGTAGAGGATCGGAAGCGGAAGGGAAAGGACGAGGATACAGACTATCACAGCGAGGTGAGATGAGCTAATAAGCGTTAAGTAGTTGTATTAATGAAATAATTAAAAGCTAAGCATGCTTACTATAATTAATTACAGTAGTTTATTTTTATTAGTATATTGAAAAAAGAATTCCATGTTCTGTTAAGTTATCGGGCAAAGTGCGTGTGGTGCGCAGGAAGGAGTAAGCATGGAGGGCAACAAACAATACTACTGTAGTTGTTTTACTGTTTATGTTAGTGTAGGAGTAGGAGTGTAGGACTGAGTTAATTTCATTTTCCTGCGCCTGATCGGGCCGTGTACTGAATGTATAAAATAATTTAAAGAAAAAGGATAGTATAGTATAGTATATGGAATTGGGTAATGGGTAATATTATTATTACTTAAATATGTCACGGGGTTCTCCTTTGCTAGTCCATATCCCGCTTGCCTCTTTTTTTTTTTGAGGAAACATATCCCGCTTGTCTATATGCACATTCTTCTTGTATTCTCGTTTCCCCTTCTAAACATTTCTTTTTCTGCCCATATCACCTACTCGCAATTATGCTTATGCACTTTTTCTTTTTGTTGTTTTGCTCTTCTCGTTTTCTCCCACCCGGTAGCTTATAGCTATGCTCAATACTCTCTGTAAGCTTTTCTTTTTTGTTCTACTTACTTGCTGCACCGTCAAGTTGTTTCATTTCAGCTCACAGGACACTCTTTTTTTATATTTAATGTTGTTGGTGTGAAAAATTTTTGTCTTTTTCATCCTGTCTTGTCACTCATCATTTTTAACAAGGTTGTGCATTGTTTTTCTCATCAGGATGCTGAGTTTGAATATGCTGATGTTAAGAAACAAGCTCGTGGATCAACATCTACAAAGAGGTCTCGTGCTGCAGAGGTTCATAACCTCTCAGAAAGGGTTTGTATTATCTTATGCTTGAAGTAATTTTGATTTTTAATTTTGCTTTGAGTCTTCCTGTCACTCTTAGATGGTGTTATATTATGATATTGCAGAGACGACGAGATAGAATAAATGAAAAGATGAGAGCTTTACAAGAACTCATTCCACGTTGCAACAAGGTTATCTTCATAATCATTTTATCCAATTTCTGTCTGGCGTAATCTTTGTTTTGCTATGAATTTTGTGCCTGCTTTTGAATTTCAGTCAGACAAAGCTTCTATGTTGGATGAGGCAATAGAGTACCTCAAATCACTTCAACTACAAGTTCAGGTACATATTTTTGTATTCTAAGATATGTGGTTCTCTTAATTTCTTCAAATTTATATGTGATGGAAGCAAGTACAACAACAAAAGTTTGACTTAACTTTGATCTGAGGTGTTGAAATCTAGTTATCCTATCAAAGTTTTGCGATGTTTTTGTTATGACATGTTATAACTTAGAAACATTTAAGAGCAGATGAGTTTGGGCTCATTGCTAAGAATGCCTCATTTGTCTTTGCTCACTTAATGCATCACAAAATCTTTTTGCTATGCATATATGGATGAAGATCTTTCTTTATTTTCAACTAATTGAACCAACTGCAATGCAATCTTCATTATGGTTGGATGCAAGTAAATATCTTTTATTTTAGCTCATAAGGCTTGAAACTTGAGGTATTGTGTTCACATCTTTAATGTCTATGTTTTCCAAAAGGACCAGCTATGTTTTACTTTCTGGTGTTTCGTGTCAAACGGGTTGATGTTGGGTTCTACATCTATGTTGTAATTGATTTCTTCATGTGTGATGAGGGAGGATACTGGAGGGCCATATGAATTGGAAATTTATAGTTGTGTATGTAGGTCTTATGTGTGTTGCGGAAGCTTCAGATTGTTAATACCTCAGTAGCTCAGCCACTTCATGCATTCCATTAAGTAAATCTATCAAAATAATGATGTCAGAGAACCAGTAGAAACATAATCTTACATTCTTGTGATGGTGGCAATACTCTTCCCTCAAGCGATGCTGAGTAGTTCTGGGATAATAGTTTTTCGGGCACTACTGCAGCAGATGATCAATGGACAGTTTTATTTCTGGACAATGAACTTTCAGATCAAATATTAGTTTCTAATGTTACTTTTTATGCAAGCCTGTGCATGGTGGTGGTTACTTCTTGACCTGTGGATTATCGAGTGGAAAACATTAGAGTGTAATTAATTACTGCAGATGATGTCCATGGGATGCAGCATGGTCCCAATGATGTTTCCTGGAGTCCAGCAATACATGGCACCAATGGGGATGGGAATGGGGGTGGGCATGGGCATGGAACTTGGCATGAATCGACCAATAATGCCATATCCAAATGTTTTGGCTGGTTCGCATTTACCAACTCCAGGTACAGCAGTACATATGGGTTCAAGGTTCCCTATGCCAACCTTTCATATGCCACCTGTTCCTCCTGACCCATCCAGAATACAAGCTGCCAACCATCCAGATACCCTGCTAAGCTCTCTTGGGCAACACCAAAACCAGCCACGAATGCCTAACTTCATTGATCCATATCAACCATATCTTGGTCTCCATCCTCACCTCATGCAAGTGCAAGTTCCTCAGGTTTGCGCTATGACGCTCACTTTGATGTATAAATTGTGCCTCGTATTAATTCACCAAGTCCTAACTGTTGATATTCATATGTTGGATGTCTTCACTGAGTTGCTATTGGAACTGCCATTTATTTGCTGAGTGAACCTGCATCCGGTTGAACCATTTATGACATCAACTTATTTCTTGCTTGTGCTCAGTTATTTGGAAGCCAAGTCATTACTTGAATAAGCCAAGTCATTACTTTAAAAGCTTTATCATTCATGTTGACTATTTATATTTTCAGAACCAAGCAATGGCCGTGCCAAATGCCAGCAAACCAACTACTAGTGAAGGAGCTGAGAATACTGACAATAATCAATCAGGTAGGCACTTCTTGTCTGATTTACAATCAAAAGTTGTGATCGAGTTATGGTAAGAACTAGGCAGAGAAATTGGTTAAGATAGTTGAACAATCAAAACAAGAATATACTTGTTGACGATACAGGAAGTTCTGCATGTACTTGGATAACTAAGTTGATTTTGAAAATTGAGGGTTTTTTGGAACAGAAGGATGGTAAGCGACGTACTTACTTGGCATTTCCGTTTCACACGTTTATGGAATTTGGATGGGATGGAAAAAACATACGTTGTATGATCTTTAAAATAGGAGGAGCCGATCTGAAAATATTAATTGATATGCCGTTACAATCTTGTCTTCTCTTGCATGAACTTTCGATATGTTGAAGAATTCAGAGTTGCACTACCAATTGACATCAAGTATTTGCACCGAGGACTAATTTTATTAAGATTGATTTAATGGTTGATCTGAAGTGAGTCTCTACTTTAATATTGGGGGTGGAGGTCATATTTAATATGTCATAATAGTGGATAGAAAATGTTGGTCTATTCTCTAGTACTTCTGTTGATTAGATTCTTTAGATGAATGATGTGAGGATACAGGGATCATTGGCTGCTTAAAGAACATTTTACATGGGTATCTCTGTTCTGTCGGGGATTTGGTTTTAAACTGCCTCTGCCTCTGCACGAGGACAAATCCGATATAATTAAACTTCCTGTGCCTTGCAGGTTAAAATTCGGGGCGGACCTTTGTGCGGAGAGGTTCTTGCCTGTTAGAAGTTTTGTAGATTAAGAGAACAACGTACGGAAGCAGCTTTTGCAACCGTCTAGTACGACAATAACACAGCTAACTTGTAATTATTACATAGAATTTCAATTTTCTTTTTCACCTATTCGATACTTTTCCTTGCCTCCTTCCTCTATCTTTTTCTTTTTTTCTTTTTTCTTTT
>JANIJH010000004.1:37258835-37271038 GCA_024520975.1 Erythroxylum areolatum
TAATTAAGCCCACTCGATTTGTTTCTTCCTCTATCCCTCATTTATGAAGAAGTAACAAAGTTATAAACAAACCTTCCTAGCTATTAGATTTTGTGTCTCATACTAAAACTCTTAATCATTTAGCTAATCCCAATGTTTTTCCTAGTATTGCATCAATCCCATCTTTAACTTTACACCCACTAGCTACATATTTTTCTAATAATTCCTCACACATATCCCTTGCACATATATCCTTTTTGGAAAAATTTCAGTTAGCCAAAAACCTCAATCCTAAAATGAAGCTAGGTTGAATCTAGAGTGGGTTCAAGCTATGCAACAAGAGTTAACAGTACTTGAATCAAATGATACATAGGAATTGACTACCCTACCAAGAGGCAAGAGGGCCTTTGGTTCTTAATGAGTTTATAGAGTGAAGTTCAAACCTAATGGCAATATTGAAAGATATAAGTTAGACACTAAAGGCTACAATCAAATTGAGGATATTGATTACAATGAAAGTTTTTCTATAGCGGCTACACTAATGACATTATGGATACTATTGATTACTGCATCTTCTTATCCTTGGCCTTTGCATCACCTAGATATCACCAACACTTTTTTGTAAGGCTTTCTCAATGAAGAAGTATATATGCTGCCACCAGATAGATAATTCAAAGTGAAACAGAGATAAATTTGTAAGCTAAAAAGGTCTCTTTATAAACTCAAACAAGTGTTTAAATAATGGAATCTAGAGTTCACACCTAGGTTTTTAGTTTTACTCAATCTAAACATGATTATTGTATCAAACCTTCAGGTACCTTTTATTTGGTCCTTATTGTATATGTAGATGCTGTATTGCTCACTAGACCATTAGAAGTTGATATTACTGCAAAAAAAATGGTTCTTATATGATAAATTCACAATTAAATATCTTGGCCATGCAAAATATTTCCTTGACTTAGAAATCACTAAGTGAACTTGGCACTTCCATCAATCAAAGAAAATATGTGTTAGGATACTTTCAAAGTACAGGATTACATGGAGCATGACCTATATAGATGACTGGTTGGAGTATTGCTTTACTTGGGATTTACTCGTCTTGATATATCCTATGGTGTTCAACAACTCAGTCAATTTATTCAAGCATCTTGTCAACAACATTCTGATGGTACCATTCACTTATTAAAGTATCTATGAGGTTGTCCTTTTAAAGCATTTTTTTTCACATAATTATCTTCAATTAATTGCATTTTGTGATATTAATTGGGCTTCATGACTGGACACACCTTAACTGACTTTTATTTTTATCATAGTTTTTCTTACTCTCTTGGAAAATCAAGAAGCAATCCATGGCTTCATAGTCTTAAGCCGAGGTGAAATACATAATATGGTTTCAATAGTTTGTGAGCTTCAATTGATTTCATATATTCTTTGTGATTTCAAGAGATTAGTTTCTCTTCCAATTCCTTTTATTCATAGTCTGTAAATTCATTAGCTATATGCTGAGCTATAGAATCAATAACTATCAACCTTATCCAATTTCAGAAATTTTTTGTTCAATCATTGTAGATTTTACAATTTTTGGAGCCCATTCATAATTCTTCTCTTCAATCCCTAATCTTTTATGCAAAAATCTGCCGCCGCAGAAAACTCTCCCCGTTATATCCCCAAATAACTTCGTAATAATATTTGTTTATCTAAGATAAAAAGAAACCAAACTCAAAAGTCAGAGACTTGACTTAACCTTTCAACTATCTGTTTAACCTTTTCTACACCAAATTTATCCGGTACATATATACATAATAATTTTCTAAAAATACTTGATTCTTATTGTTCTAACTGATAGAAATATGATAAATATGGAATTGATGTTTCATTTCCAAAGCATATGATTAAATTAATTATCCAATTGTATACCTCCAACAACAAAAAATGGTTCGTGTGAAAAAAGCAATAACTAGAAGATACAGGCAGCAAAAGTACTCTTCAAGTAGTAAGGTAAAAAAGCAAACTTCCCAATGCAACAGTACAAAAACTACCTCCACACAATGGTTCGGAAACTGAATACAAGTTTTGATATAATTTTCATCATTATTTTCATTTTCACTCACTGTCACATATACAATCCTTCTGGCACCCCTTCTTTCTTTTTGAACATCACTTTTTCCTTGGCCTTCTTGAAGTCAGTATGTGTCACCTAACGGACAAAAAAATTAAACATACGAGATCTTAATTGGAAGATATAAATCTGAGGAGCTTTGGTCCTGTTTAGTCATTCATAAGAAACGAGAACGCAGATGCTTGGTCATCAACTAGTATAAATAAGTTAAAGAGAGTATTTATCGCATTTCCATAACATGTTCTTTTACTTGATCTATATCTTTACTCGTTCTTTGTCCACAATATCTAAATCGTATTCTAGCTTCAAAAAGGGTCTTACACTTATCAATTAAATACAAACATCACTAAGATTTAAATTTTTTATAGTAAATAAAAAAATCATAGCAAATTTATTAAATACTTTTTACTTATTTCTATTAACCCTTATAAATTTAACCTTATATACAGAGAAATAAATTAAATTTATATATAGAAAAAAACAAATGTTAAGACAAGAAGATTAAAATTTGAAAATATTAAACCGTCATAAAATTGACTAAAAATTTAATAAGATTAAAAATTTTGAAATATAATTAAAAGAGATTGTTCGTACCTATCTAAAAATTTAAATTTTTAAAAAGATTTTTAAATAAAAAATTATTTATTTATTTTAATTTATAAAAACTTACTGATTAATAAAAAATTATTAACAAAAATTATTTAAAAACAAATTTAAAATTTAGAAACCAAACCAAAATGTTGAACAATTTAAGAATTTTACGATTAGACCGATCTAACCAATTGAGTTTTTTAGTCATTGGAAAAATTCAAACAAATTAATCATATTTATGTTCTTATTTTTGATTTTTAACAAGGAATTAATTATAGAAATGGAAACAATAAGCAATACAAAGAATTTAAGATCTAAAGAAAAATTCTAGATTCTAGTAGTACTCAACAATATTGAAGTAATATTAATAGTTGATTTTAATCCTACACTTAATTTTCTCATTCCAGCTCTATCCCAAACGCAATATAATAGCTACGGCGTTTTCTATTCCCTGTATTCAACCCTAACTATTAATTAAAAAGGACGGTAAACAAAGGTAAAGCGTTCTTTATCATGTAAGAACGAAGAGCGGGAGGGAATGGTGGAGTTCGCGGTAGATCTTCAACTATGGTGAGTCCTATTCAGTGTTTATCTTAGACAGTGGGGTAAAAAATTTTATATGTCTATTCCAATGTACCAAGGCAGGGGTATGTTGTCTAAAATATGACTGGAGTTACCTCACCATATGCATAATTAAACCATAGTAGGTATTTAACCTGACTTCCCAGACAACTAGGCTAAGTTCAAAACTCCTGACAGTTTTTATTGGGAGGGCAAACAATCTCTACACAAGAGGAAACATAATACAGATAAAACAAAATGGGACTTTACCTTCATGCGCCGCTCCCGTAGAGCAAGCAAACCAGCTTCAGTACATATTGCCTTGATGTCGGCTCCAGAGAATTCATCTTTGGTCATAACAAATTCCTCTAAGTTGACATCATCAGCCAATGTCATCCTTGATGTGTGTATCTACAATTTTTACATATTAATTACTCGTATAAAGTCTCAAGTAAAACAATTTCAACAATCACAAGAAGATAAAATGAAAATATCATGTTCTATTATTAGAGTAAGAGTTCGAACTACTACAAAATTACCTGGAAAATCCGCCTCCTAGTTTTAATATCAGGGAGAGGAAATTCAATCTTTCTATCAATTCGACCAGGTCGAAGTAAAGCGGGATCAAGACTTTCAATACGGTTTGTTGCAAGAATGACTTTCACATCTCCCCTTGCATCAAAACCATCTAACTGGTTCAGCAATTCCAACATAGTCCTCTGAATTTCTCGCTCACCACCTGAGTGGGCATCATACCTGTAAAACATAGGACTCATCAGAATGAAACCCATACTTTTATCTATATCCCTATCCCTTTGGGTAGTCAATAACTCTAAATGCTTACAAAGTACCTCTTTGTACCAACTGCATCAATTTCATCAATGAAAACAATTGATGGTGAGAGTTCATCAGCAACTCTAAAAAGTTCTCTTACTAACTTTGGACCATCTCCCAAATACTTCTGAATTAACTCACTACCAACCACACGTAAGAAAGTTGCTGATGTTGAATTTGCCACTGCCTGTATAACAGGAAAGTTTAAGAACATATGAATATTTTGATGCTGAAGATCTATTTAAGGTTAGCATAAAGAAAACACGAGCAAAAAACAGAATGCTAATATCCACTTTTTAAATACGACATAAAGGCATGTTAACATAGCCACATAAATGGCCAGATTAGGAGTTGACAACCAACACTAATGATGGGTGTTAAGATTTCTAGGAAAAACTTATCTTGTGTTTAATATACACGGATACATATATATATACAACTTAACCAGTAGGAAAATAGGCATCAATCTGAACTAAACTATATCTAGAAGTCTATAGCATAAATCCCTTTATTATAGGGATTTTTGTTTCTAATAATCTTATCCCATAAGATTAATCTCTATTCTTCAACACTCCCCCTCCTAGCTAAAGAATAGATGTCTTCCATTCCCAGCTTGCATATAAGATCATGAAATCTTGAAGCATTTAGCCTTTTGGTTAGAACATCCACTAGTTGATGACCCGAATGAACATAAGACATACACACTAGTCCTCCTTCCAACTTTTCTCTAATGAAATGTCTGTCAATCGCAATATGCTTTGTCCTGTCATGTTGTACAAGATTATGTGCTATGCTAATTGCAGACTTGTTGTCACAATATAGCTTCATAGGACCTTCCCATTTGATTTTTAAATCATCAAGAATGATCTTCCGCCATAATAGTTCACATAGTCCCTGTGCAATAGAGATTCTGCTGATGATCGAGCCACTACGTTTTGTTTTTTACTCCTCCACGTAACTAGATTGTCTCCAAGAAACATGCAGTAGCCTGTTGTTGATCTTCTGTCAACCGAAGATCCTGCATGGTTTGCATCCGTGTAAATTTCTAAGGAAAGTGTATGGCCCCTTTTAAACAATATTCCCTTGCCTGGACTGCCTTTCAAGTAATTTAGGACTTGGTAGATAGCTTGAAGATAAGATTCTCTTGGGTCGTGCATAAATTAACTAATTACACTCATCGAATGTGTTATACCTAGCCGAGTATGTGCTAAATATATTAGCTTGCCCACTAGTCGTTGATACATGTTCTTGTCCACTGTCGATTCTTCCTTTGCTTCTCCAAGTTTGTAATTTGAATCCATTGGAGTAGACATCAGTTTGCACCCAATTTTCCCAATTTCCATTAATAAATCTGCAATATATTTTTGTTGATAGATGAATATCCCTTGCTTTGAATATGCCACCTCAATACCGAGGAAATACTTTAGTTTTCCTAGTTTTTTTATCTCAAATTCCTTTAACAGTTTCTACTTCAATTCCAGCTTCTCTTTTTCATCATTTCCCGTCATTATAATTTCATCCACGTAGACCTAAATAATAGTAATCCCTCCTATTTTTGAGTGTTTCATGAAAAGAGTATGATCCCCTTGACTCTGCTTATATCCTGATTCTTTCATAACTTTTGCAAACCTACCAAACCAAGTTCTTGGAGATTATTTTAATCCGTAAAGAGCCTTTCTCAATTTATGCACCTTGTTACTTGTATCTTCTGTAAATCCGAGTGGAACATTCATGTATATTTCTTCATGGAGATCTCCATGAAGAAAAACATTCTTAACGTCATACTGAAGAAGTTGCCAGTCAAAATGAGCTACCAAAGACAACAAGATCCTTACTGTGTTCATCTTTGCAACTAGGGCAAATGTCTCCTGATAATCCACTCCATAGGTCTGAGTGTATCCTTTAGCTACCAGCCTAGCTTTGTATCTCTCTAAGGAGTCACCAGCCTTGTTTTTTAGTGTGTAGATCCACTTACAGCCAACAATGTTCTTCCCTCTCAGTTTGTCAACAACCTCCCAAGTATGATTCTTCTCCAAAGCATTAATTTCTTCTCTCATAACATCTTCCATTCCTTTTATGATAAGGCCTCAGAAACATTGTTAGGAATAGCAATTGTATTTAAACTCACAATAAACATTTTATGGGTAGGTGAGAGGTGTTTGAAGGAGATATAATGGGAAAGTGGATAGAGAGATCGACGGATGTATTCTCTAGCTCCTTTTCTAACAACAATAGGAAGGTCTAAATCATCACTTGGATTAGTGGAATGTTTACCTGTTTGGATACTTGAGCATGGTTGAGGACTCGTGGTGATCTCAATTCCAAGACTAGGATTTGATTCTTAAACTTGCTTCAGTGCTGGAATGTCTGGAGTTTGCTTCGGTGGAATGTCTTGAGTTTGCTCTGGTGTTGGAATGTCTTTTCTCCTTAAGTATACTTGAGGAAAACTTGGAAACTTGCAGGGGGTTTTGGCTAGGATGGGGGTTAACTTAGGAGGTTCTGTGTCTGGACTTGGCTCGAGTTCTGTGATACTAATAGAATTTGGTTGGGTTGAGTGGACAGGAGTTGGAGTACGAGTGAAGTCTATGATATTTATTGGTTCGACGGAACTACAAGGACTATCTTCCATTATGCTATTCGTCCCCTAAAGATAGGACTTTGAGAAGAAGAATTTGCACTCTGAGAAAGTGACATCAGCTGAGATATAGGTCCTTGTAGACAGAATGTAACACTTAGATCCCTTTTAAGTTGCTGAGAATCCTAGAAACACACTCTTAATGGCTCTAGGATCAAGCTTCCCCCGATTTTGGCTATGGACATGAACAAAAGCAGTACACCCAAATGCCCTAGGAGTCCGTCCATTGGAATTTCTAAAATGAGGGTAAAAAAGAGTTTAGGGGCTTGATAGGACTCTTATTGTCTAGAACACGTGATGGTAGTCTATTGATCATATAGGTGGCATTAAGAATTGCTTCACCCCAATAAGATTCGGGGACATTTCCTTGAAAAAGTATGGCCAAAGTGGTATTAAGTAGGTGTCTATTTTTTCTTTCAACTACTCCATTTTGTTGTGGTGTATTAACACATGATGAATCATGAATAATACCATGTAATTGGATGTAAGGAGCTAAAACTTGGTTGAAATATTCTCTAGCATTGTCTGTTCTAAAAACCTTTATCTTTACCCCAAATTGATTTTGAATCATTGAATGAAAATTTGGAATAACAGTCCCTACATCAGATTTTTGTTTAAGGAGAAATAGCCATATAACCCGAGTACAATCATCAATTAAAGAGACAAACCAACGAGCTCCAAAAATATTAGGTATAGTGGATGGACCCCATATGTCACTATAAATCACATGAAAAGGATAAGAAGCTCTTTAATTAGTGATAGGAAAAGATACACGAGTATGTTTTGCCAATTCACAAGTTTCACAATGAAATTCAGAGACATCCAATCCTTGAAACAAGTGGGGGAACATAGTATTTAGAACTCTAAATGATGGATGACCTAGACAGAGATGGTGCAACCAAATAGAATCTTTATTCGAAGAAGTAAGGAAGGATGAAGGTGTATTTATCTTAGCTTTTTGATATGGTTCAAGGTGATATGGACCATTCATTCCTTAGCAAGTCCAATCCTCTTCCCCTTGTCCTGGTCCTGAAAAACACAGCAAGGAGAAAAAATGGCAACACAATTAAGGTCATTAGTAAGCCTTTGGATAGAGATTAGATTGGCTGATAATTTTGGTACATGTAGGGCATTTTTTAGAGTGTAGAGATCAATTTTATGTCTCCATAACTGGCAACAGTGCCTAATTCTCTATTGGCAACTATGATTTTGCTATTAGTTGGACTAGGTTTGTATGTGTTGAAAAACTATGATATAGGGGTCATGTGGTCTATAGCCCCGGAGTCTATAATCCAAGGGCTATTGTAACACCTAATTTTTGAGGTGTCCGTATACAAAGAGAATGTAGGTTTACCTGAAAGAGCAAAGGAACATGTAACTTTCAGCTGTCCAAAGGAACTCAACAAACCTCTTAATCTCTCAATCTCTTCATTGCTAAGACTCCCTGCTGTTGGATTTTCTTCATCTTCCTTCTGTTCAGCCGAATGTGCCCGTGGTCGTGATTGACCTCCTCGATTTCCCCATTCACGACTTGATGGCTTCCTACTCAATTTCCAATAGGTCTACTTTGTGTGTCTCGGTTTTTTGCAATAAGTGCACCATAGATTATCCTTATTTGCCTTCCACAAGTTGCCCTTTCCAGATTGCTTAGCCTGGGCTTGATCACTCCTTTCTTCGTCTTGTTTATCTACCTTTATCACCATTGTTGACCCATCCATCTTCTGGGGCTCAAGCATCACGTTTCTTCTGCTCTCCTTTGCTCTAATCAAGGAAATAACCTGTTCTAGTGAGGGTATGGACTCCCTTCCAAGAATTTGAACCCTTACTTGATCAAATTCAGGGTTTAATCCAGTCAAGAAATCATAAATACGCTCTTTTTATATGAAAATTTTCAGAAAAACATCTTCAAGACTTTTCATCTCAATGACCTGATAATGGTCAAGTTCATGCCACAAAGTTTGCAAAATATTAGCATATTATGTAACTGATTTGTCTCCTTGGTTGGTGGCATGGGCTTTGATCTTAATTTCATAGATTTGAGCAGCATTGTATGCTTTCGAATACATACGTTGAACACAGTCCCAAATCTCCTTTGCAGTGGTTAAAAGCATGCACGTATCACTAATTGAAGGTTCCATGGAGTCCCACAACCATGACATGATCATAGAGTCCTCTTCTTCCCATGTTTCTGTTGCTAAATTCCCTGTTGCAGGTTCTAATCTTAGCAAGTGGTCAAGCTGCCCTTTCCCTTTGAGATAGGTGCGAACAAGGAGTGACCACTTGAGGTAATTCTTGCCATTGAGTTTGTTGGAGGCATGAACATTCTATAGTTCCCTAATTTTCTGGACAGAGACAGATTCATCTGGGCTGGAAATAGTGGTTTGAGAAGTTCCAAAATTTGCCATGGTCAAAGAAGGGAAAGGTTGGGTAAAAAAATAGTTATGGGGATTGAGAAATCTGACAAGAATGAGCAGCAATGAAGGCTAACTAAGGTAGCAATAAAGGTTGTACCGAGAATAACAAAGAATACTTCCAGAAAACCTTAGGGCTCTGATACCATGTTAAGATTTCCCGAAAAAAGTTATCTTGTATTTAATATACACAGATATATATATATATATATATATACACAACTTAACCAGCAGGAAAATAGGTATCAATCTGAACTAAACTATATCTAGAAGTCTATAGCAAAAATCCCTTGATTATAGGGATTTCTGTTTCTAATAATCTTATCCCATAAGATTAATCTTATCTTATCCCATAAGATTGAACTTATCTAAATCTCTGTTCTTCAACAGTGGGCAAATATGTTTAATAATATAAAGATTACAGTTTCCTTTATGCAATTGAAAATATCTATTAATATACAAATCCATTCTACTCTCGTCTGATTTTTCAGGAACAGTTAATGCTTTTCCGAAGTAAAAGGCATCTTTAACCCAATCTTATAAAATAGATAATGAAAACATCTGCACATTCCGATATTGAAAGCGTATGTCATTTGCTTTCATTTCAAAGGTGAAGATGGAAAAAAAACAAAGACATTAGAAAAGCATGTAAGGATGTGAAAAACTATATTTTTTGGCACACTAATTTTTAGCAAGGGAAGGCAAGCTTTAGAGCAACTAGTAAGATTACTCCTTTGTGACCAGAAAGTTACAGATTCAAGTCACAAAAACAGCCTTTTTGTAAAATGCAAAGAGAAGCTACGCACAATCGATAACCTTCCCCCAACTCTTACAAAGTGAGGAGCCTTATACACTAATTTTTAGCAAGTGGGTGCAACATACTGAAATCATAAATAGAAATAATCAAAGGAATTGTGTGAAAGCAAAGGCATCCAAGTATACACCTTTGCAAGCAAAGTCTTGCCTGTCCCAGGTTCTCCGTACAAGATTACACCCTTTGGTGGCTTGATCCCAATATCTTCATAAAGTTCTGGGTGAGTCAAAGGAAGCTCAACTGCTTCTTTAATTTCCTGAATTTGAGAATCCAAACCACCTATATCGGCATAAGATTCCAACGGAGCTTTCTCAACCTTCATTACAGATACCATTGGATCAACATCATCCTGAAGAAGCCCAACAACTGACAAAACCTGAAAGGAGGCATAAATCACTAATATCATCAAATATGACAAACAAGATCAAAAATTAAATGTGAAATCAAATATAGGTCACATGTGAAGATGAAACTGCTGACAAAATATTCCATAATTTCCCATGAAAATAATGTTAAAGCAACAATCCCACAACCTTGAATATAGCAACCCCTAGCATGAACTATGGTTAAGTAACAATAAGTAAGACCTATTTGGCTAGACATCCAGTAGGCATTCTGTTGATGCGTAATAAGGCAACACTCAACCAAGCATTTAAGAAGCAGCACTAGATGCCCCGAACCCACATGTTATAACACATAACAGATTATTAACTCGGATCTAAATATTCAATTCTCTGAAGAGCCTACCAAGTTATGTCTTTGAAATGAATACCCCAATTTCCAATTGCCCTAATCTCACTGAGCTTAGCCTCTGCTCAACTATGAATCAGAACAACGAATTGAAACTCGTGCACTGGAAAACCAAGCTTAACCTTATCGAAAAGTTAAGCATCATGTTATAGCTTGACTTCGGCTACATAACTCGTAACAATGCATCAATAAGATACCCTAAAAACTGGAACTGGGCTGAAATCCATCAAAAAGCGTAAAAAACGCAATGGACTAGTACCTTATTATGCATCAAGATAGCACAGCCAGGCTCGAGCTGATCCTTGTCCACAAACGACAAAATCCCAACATAATACTCCGGCCCAACCGAAGACGACACAATCGCGTGGTTCTCATCAATCAGCTCCTCCAAGTTGCCTACACTCATAGGTGAACCTCTCAAATCGTCCACCTTGGATCTATCTTCCTCAGCCTTCTCTTCCTGGGGCTTCAATCTCTCCTGATTCGACACAAACTCCTCCTCCATGAGCAAATAGTCTTTGATTCGCTCTAATTTCAAGAGTCTGAGTTTGCATTTTGTAAGCGGCGTCACCGTGGGCAGCCGCGCGGCTGCCTCCGGGCCCTTTTGCTTCCGTTGCTTGCGGCCAACACGGGCGGGAGGGGCGGCGGGCTCGAACTTCTTCTCCTTCTTGTCGCCGCCGTCGGGCTTACGATCTCCCGGTTGCCGGTTGAAACCGGCAGACGGTCCCTGACCCATTCTCTAGTTGATAAATTATCGATGATAACGTGGCTTTGAGAACAAGTAAGCTGGTGAGTTTGGTTGCAGTTTTGGAGGCTTCGTATGCTTAAAGCGGGTTGAGGTCTAAGAAAGGCCAGAACGTCGAATTAGCGTCCCTTTCAATTTTTAAAATGAATCATAATATTTATAAAATATCTAAAATAAATTATAATATTTAAAAAATATTTTAAATAAATTCGGACTGAATAATTAAGAATGTTAAATCTTAATTAATTAATTGTTGATGTGACAATTTTAAAAAAAAATTAAAGTGAAGCCCACTCCAATGTTGATGACTTGATGTGGAATTTTAAAAAATAAAAATAGATCTCACTATATTTTAAGTGTTAAGATCGTGATAAGCTTTCCAGAAATTAAACGTGGAAGTGGTCCATGATCTTGAATACACAATCCAATTAAGCAGTTCTAGGACTGCCATGCAAACTAATGGCTTCTTCGTTTCCTTTGAAAGCTTCATGCACTCAATTAAGTCCACTTTATATTGATCATAAGACACCCATCTGAAGTTTTGAAGCATCTGAGCTAACTATACATGAACAATGGCTAATCCCAGTGCTTTTCCAGGACAAATCCTACATCCAGACCCGAAAGTAGGGATGGCAATTGTACCCGAACCCGATAGGTACCCGATAAAATTACCCGAATGGGGGCGAGTATGGGGAGCAAATTTTTACCCGTGGGGCGGGTATGGGGGGTTAGCAAAAATACCCGTCGGGTATCGGGGCGGGTAT
>JANIJH010000004.1:37396594-37416640 GCA_024520975.1 Erythroxylum areolatum
TGAATTTCCTAAGGGGAAATTAAGATTGCTTGTATGAGATTGAGTAAAATGAAAATGATGAAAAAGAAAAAAAAATTATGCCGAATTGGATTGGTTTAGATTGATTGTCTTAGAGTTTTTCAACGCGACATGTTTGTTTTGTTTAAAAAGTGTGCGTTCCCGGATGTCGGAATTTCCCCTTAAGTTTTGATTGAACCGTTTGGTTTTCTTTGATTCCGAGCCTTTGATTTGCTTTCGATTTCCTTCGATTTTGATCCAATATGGTTTCATGGATTCCGTTTTTGATTTGTTTCCGCCCCTTTGTTTAAGTATAAGTCCGCTCACGTTTGGTACATGTTTTCGATTTATGATTCCGAGGTTGGGTTCCGAAAACGGGATCCAACAATACACCTACACCATGATTTTTTCCCACACTTGAAAAACTATTTTGCTTTTATTCTTGTTACATTTACCCTCTTTATTTTTCTCACCACTAACTCACACACATAACCCTTACACTTTGAGTTTTGCCTAAAATCCTACACTTTACCATTCTAAAATCTAGTTGTCTTCATCTTTTTTTTGAGAAATTAAAAATTCATTCATTATAAAAGAGAAGTTACAAAATAGGGGGAGGATCTTTCCTACGTGAGAGAAACCCTCTTAAAACACTGGTTTCAGAAAAATATAAAAATGGCAACGTATCTAGTCCAATATTTAACGACATTTTGTAGATAATTAGGGTAAAACTAACTTGCCCTTTCTCGAATCTTCACATCATTTCTTAATTAGGGAGGGTGAAGTTGACTCTGGAGGCTAGGCGATCGATGATTCCGGTGCTATTCCCACTCAGATCTTTATACAAGAAGCTAGACACAGGTATCAAACTCAATACACAGGTATCAAACTCAAGAATCAAACTCTATAATCATTTAGGGTATGGATAATTTGAGTTCATCTCATCGGGATTTGATTTTTCTTAAAGGACTTCAGAGGCTAGCTAGATAGGGAGATCAGAGAAAATTCTTTATCTTATTGTTGAAGTCCCTTTGTGTTTTTATCTTGTTCTTGGAATATGCTTTATATTTGCAAGCTTGGAAGGTTAGGTTAGCTTGGCAATTGACGAAGCTTTGTGTTAAATAAGTAAGTGATTTCTTGCCCTATTGTGATATATGTTAGCATAACATTCATGATGATTGAATTGGTATGTATTGCATATAGTATTGATGATAAAGTTGTGTTGGAGTTTGATGGATGAATGGAGGCTTTTTGTTTTGCTTTTGATACTGGAAAATAGTAGATTGTATGGGTGGTTTAGGTAAAGTATATATGTGTTTCTATTTGAATTATATGTTTAGTGAGTTAACCTAGATGTCTCTTACTATGAAAGAATTGATTTTCATTAACTTTTAATTATTGAATTGTTATTTATATGAAGGTGATGATTGCGGACATTAATAGTTTGAGGAGCTTGATATTCGGGAATGTATTAGAAGTGCTTTCCAATTATATGTGAAATGTGGAATATATGAATAACTAGAATGTGAATACCGGACTTAGATCTGAAGGAAGTGATATATAACTTGTGTGCATCGAATGAGGATTATTGAATGTATAATTTGTAAACTATCACTTCTTATTACATTGAAATGCATGAATAGATAAAGGAATTGTAACCGGAGTAGCCAATGTGTGAAAAAGAGCTTTAAGCTAAAAAATGTGATAAAGAGCCTTAGGCTCAGAGTAATAAGCTTAGTATCCACAATGGATACGGGATATAAATGAGCTTGGTATCCATGACGGGTATGAGACAGTAAAGAAATTGGTCATAACGAAGTGAAAATGAAGTGGAGTCACATATGCATTTGCATATACATTCATGTGTATAATAAATGATCAAATTGATATGCCCTATTGAATGATTGAATTTACATGCCTTATTAAACTGAGGTGAAATATTGAATTGTCTAAATCTGAATCATGTGATGTGGTATGAATTACTGTATTACATGTTATGTTTGATGAATTGGACTATATGACTGTTATTATGTTCTGACATAAGTGAGCATATCGATGATGAATCACTCACTGAGTTCACAAACTCATCAAAATTGCAACATTGTTTTTCAAGTCTAAAGGAGTTCTAGCTCCTAAGTTGATAAAGTAGAGATATAGTAGCTGTGTTTTGGGGACAATATGGCTCAAAGGTCTATTCAGCTGACACTGATGAGTCAAGGTAGGATACTTTGGATTAGCATCCTATTTCATGTAGCACAATTTGTATGGAGTTGTAGGCTCTCATATGTTATGAATGTATATGCATGAGTTATGAATTGTAATGACAATGTATGTTTATGTTTTTAATGGAATGGGAAAGTTCAGTCTTTGAGAATCTTGTGATATATGTGATGTCATAATTAAGATAATGTGATATGCTCCAACATGCCATTCCCGTAGGGTATTCACTCAGATATGCTTTGGTGGTATGTTACATACAATCTCCTTCATTTTGATTAACCTAAATTCTATCCTTCATCACACCTTGCCTAAACCATATTACACTTTTATTAAAATACCTTTTGATTTTTTCCCACAAATTCATTTTACAGTGGTGGAGATGTGATATGTTAGCAAGAATATGGTTGATATTCCATCTATATATTTGTTTGAGAGTCTTATTGATATTCACTCTTGAGTGAATCTTTGGTGTGAGGGTGTTAAATCATGTGGCACTTGATTTAAAAAAGGATATCAAAATTTCATCTATGTTGTGGCATATGGAAATTTTGTTTTAAGAATGTTTAATTCCAATTGTATTCTGATTTGATTACAAGGCATAAAGCATGAATAGATAGTTTGAGATAAAGAAGAGGGGATATTAAGAATGAACTAAAATTACTATTTACTTAAGAATAAGCAAATGCTTAAGTTTTAGTATATTGATAAGTGTTTGATTTAGTCATATTTTTAGTCCTATATTTAGTGCATCTTGTTTGTTTATTTCAATATTTTTCATTTTGACAAGTAAGTTGTTCATACTTTGTTTTTAGGTCTAATTTAGTCACTTGAAGCAAAAAGGAATGTACTTAGACAAGTTTGGAGCAATTTAGAGTTGTTTTGATTGATTGATGGAGTTCATAATAGTGTACGTGGTCATGTATGAGAGTATGGAGGTGAGGATTTTTTATGATACGCACTCGTGTAGTGGGCAATATCCTAATATTGGACTATGAGAAGGCCAAGTTGATAATTCACGCTCATTTCTATGCACTTATTAGCTCTAAAAACCTTTACATGCTAAATTTTAGCTACATGGTCATCCAGATGCCTTTGTTGATGCATGCACATATATCCGTATGCAAAATCTAAATTTAAAAAGATAAGATTAAGTTGTAGATGAAGAAGGAGAAAAAATAAATAAATAAGAAACCCTAAAATGGATGAGGAAAGAAGAAACAACTAAGAAACCACTTTGTAGTAGGTTTTCATTAATCTAGAGTGAAGTTTATATATTTTAAGGATTTCAACGATGGTTTTCATGTTTTCCAACTTTTTCTGTAGTTTCGATGTTTTGTTTTCTATTATCATAAGTGAATATTTTTTAGTATCTAGATTAGATGAAGCCCAGGATAGATCTTGTAGTGATTTTAAATTAATTTAATTTTTTCTTTAATTTTATTGATATTCAATTATGTGTTATTTGTTATCCTTCAATTAATATCATTGACATAACATTTCATGTGTGATTTTATGAAATTGAGATTGAGAAATTTGATGTATATATAGATCTAGCAAAATTGAAAGTAGTTGTATGCAACCCTAAAGATAGGTCGATATAAATGTTGTAGATTGTGGTCAAACCTGATAGTGAAATTTATAAATAAAATAATAAAATTATAGGGTTTTTAATTAGAAAGAGACTTAGATTAATCTACATTGAATTAGATGTTAGTACTTTCACGGTCTAATGAATTTTAGAATAAATTTATTAATGAAATAATTATTGCATAATTAATCCTAATAGGATTCAAAGTCCAAGTGCCATCATTTTATTAGTTGATTTTTTATTATTTAGGGACCTTTTTTCTTTAATTTTAGTGATTTATTTTATTTTATTTTAAATTTAAATTAACACATTCCCCTTAATTGTTCATTAGATAATAGAAAAAGAGTCATTAGCTTATAGTCTCTATGAGATCAACACTTATAACTCTAAGCCATATACTATATAATGATAGGTGCACTTGTAGAATTTCTTAAGCATTAACAGTTGAGGTAAATCTAAAAAGAAACATGTCTCTTCACTAAGAATTACCTTAATTAGACCTTTGGATTTTTAGAGTTTCATAGACCAAGCTCTAATTAATGAGAAGGCTAGCCTCTTACACATGAAGAGCGCTGCAAGAGTGGAGGACCAACTTTTCCCCCCCTTATTTAGGGATTCCTATGGGAAATACAATAGGCAAGTCAGGAGAATAGGTAGGCCATAGTGTAGCTTGACATAACAAACATCCCCAATCACTTATTTTCAATTTAGCTTAGAGGAGTTAAAAGTATGATTAGGTTTAAAAAGAAGTGAGGAAAAAACCAGGAATGGAAGAAGAAGTCATACATGAAGATGGAAATGAAGGGATGAGAAAAGAAGGGGCTAAGATGTAAGAACATCTTTCCCTTTTTGAATATCTCTAGAAGGTAGAGGCAAGAAAAGGTAAATAGGCAAGAGAGGTAGAAGTCTTAGACATTGGGACATGTAACAAAGGGGAAATAGGAAAAACTTATCCATATGAGGAGAAAAGATCAAATTACCATATCTAGAAATAGTAATATGGGATGTAGAAAAATGTGCAAAGTTTAAAATGACTTCCCAGTTCCTAGTAAGATGAAGCCTAGGGTTGAGGCACCAGACAAGCAACCTTAGAGAGAAGAAACCAAAGATTATAAGGGGATTATAGGGAATGTTAAAGAGGTTTTTGATAGAAAAGAAGAGACAAAAAAGAAGACAAGAATAGGAAAGGAGGGACAATTGGAGTTGAAATTTATAGGAGAGGTTAAAAACCAAGAAGGGAATGATAGAAGAAGGGCATGACGAGGATGAAGGAAGGACCAAGGTAAAGTCAAAAGGAAGCCTATGGTTGGACTCCAAGAGCTATAACAATGCATTGAGAGAAGAAAGTAAGGATAGAGAGAAGAAGAAGAACTTTCTATTTCGTATATAATTTGTTGTCTTTTAAGTTTGAAGACATAAGAGTGAAAAATGGCAACCATTTAAATAGAAAGGACTTAAGCATCTTATTTGTGAAACATTTAATTAGGACGCCACTCATATATAAGATAAGAGTAAAGAAGACCAAAAAAAAGAAAAAATAACTGCTAAGAAAATAAGTATCAAATTCAAGAATTAAAATAACAATAAATGGGATAAAGATATAGTCATCTTTAGGTATGGTAATAATAAGGATGAAATAAGAATACTTTTTACTAAAAAATTTAAGAAGTTTTTGAAGAAAAAAAAGTTTTAATGAGGGAAGGAGTTTATAGGTAAAGGTAAATTCAAAATTAAACAAAAGTCTAACATGATTTATTATGGATATAAAAAACTTAGACACATTAAATTTTGATGTCCTATACTTAAACATGAAATCAATGAAGTAAGAAAAAGGGTAAAGGACTCTAACCTCTTGTGTAGTTTCTTCAGTTCTATCAAAATCTTTTGTGTTTTAAAAATCTCATGAGAGGCCTTTATAATTTATCAAAGTTCAAAATCAATCCTTTTATTAAGTAATGATATTAACTCCCTCTAATGTGACAAATTTCTTAATATATAGTTGTTCGTGTGGCCAACCATGTTAAAAGGAGAGGATTAACAATTAACAAATTACATAGGTGGTCAAATAGATCGATTTATTATTTTATTGCATTAACATATGATTACTTATATTATAAATATAATATATAATTTATTAATTAATTTTATTTAATTTTTTTAAAAGATATCAATTATTATTAACTAATGTAATTCAACGTAAAATTAATAATATATTGATAAATTACAATAGTAGTAAACTGAAAAATAGTAGTAAATTGAGTTTTTTCATTTAATTTTTTATTTAATCGTATCATTACAATTTTATAATAATTTATAATTATGTAGCAATATATATTTTATTTATTATTTAAACTCATTTTTATTTGCAAAATAATTATTTTATATATTTGTACAAATATGATTTTTAAATAATTTATTAATAGGAATAATTATTAAATACTTTCATTAAGTCTAACGGGCTAATGAGATAGAAAAATTACTTGGTACCTGCATAATCTAATGGACTAATATGTAAATAAAAAAAATCAACTTTGGTATTCATTTTAATAAACTAATAAGATATAAAAATCAACTATCATTAATAATAAGTGTTGTAAGGTAATATAACAAGAAATGTTAATTAATATTGACATTGATTAAGGATGGTATTTGATCAAGTATGTTTTCACAGATGTTGTTCTAAGCTTCTTCACTAAGGAACACTTATTAAAGGAACTTAATAAAATATTCAATTTTCTTATTCCTAACATTTGCTAACCCTTTATCTTTAGGGGACTTCGAACCTATCAATTGCTGTAACTTCATTTACAAGTTCATTTCAAAACTCGTTCCACTTAAATTAAAGGAAAGCCATTAAACCTCTTATCAATGAAACTTTGGCTACGTACATTGAGGGCAGAGATATTAAAGATAATATACTTCTTGTGCATGAACTGTACAAGAATTATAAAAACAAGAAGACTCTTAAGTCATATGCAATCAAAGTGGACTTTAAAAAAACCTTTGACTCCCAAAATTGGAGCTTCATTATAGATGCAATGTAAGCCTTTAGATTCCTAATAAGATTTTGAGAAGAATCCAACAATGCCTCATGACCCAAGCCTATAGCATATAGGTAAAAGGGATATTAACTCCCCTTACTAAAAGGCCAAAGGGGATTAGGTAAGTTGGTCCCCTTCCTCTAATCTATTTGTAGGAATGGAGATTCTTTGTATATGAATTAAGCATTGCTTAAGCCTTGAACAAGCATTCACATATCACAAAATATTAGAAGTTAGGGATTCACAGTCTTATATTTGAAAATAATTTGCTTCTCTTATTAGGGGCAGATGTACATTCACTAAAGGAACTAATTAATGTTATGAAGATGTTTAGGAAGATATCAAGTTTACCTATGAATAAATAGAAAAGCTGCTTTTTCATTTTAGCTTTTGTTTCTCATTTCTCAATTTTTTTTTTGTTTTTAGTTTTTGTTTTAAAGGAGAAACATTTGACTTAATTAGGAATTCCTATCTTCCATATTGGCCCCACATTCATGTCTTTGTTTTACCTTTGATCACTAAGGTTAAGGAAACAATTGATAACTAGGATAATAAATCACTATCCTTTCTAAGGATGACCTAACTCATCGTGCAATGCTTCATATTCATTATTTTACTCATATTGCCCTCCTTACTTCATTAATCAAGACTATTAAGAAATGTATTAGTAGTTTCCTTTAGGCAGCAGCTTCTGATTTCGCATATGTGGCTAAGGTGGCTTGGAAATTTATACTTTTTATAAAGAGAGAAGAGGGTATTAGGGTTAGTCCATTGAAACTCATTAATAAAATATTTTTAGTAAAATATATTTAGAGATTCTCATAAATAAGGAGCCTTTCTAAGTAAATGGATTCAATAGCGTTACTTAAGATAAGTTGACTTTTGGTCTTGTCAGGTAAAAAAGACTCCTCTTAGACAAGGCAAAATAATTTTTAGCTAAGGTATCAAGTTAGGCTTTGGTTAAGAACTAGGCTTTATATTGGTTATAAAGCTTTATTTTGGTATAATTTTTAGAGTTCACTAGGACCTTTAATGAGGAATGACTCCTTTTCTTTTTTAAGGATAACAATTCTGTGTCATGTTAGTGTGAAAAAGATTATTCAAGAGAATTCGTTTATTTTAGAGTAAATAACTATAACCAAATTAAAATATTTATTATAAAGGCTTTTAAGGAATTTTGTAGCTAGCGACCAAATACACTTGATTGTTAATTAGTCAAATGTATTTTCTAAGATATAGTGAAAGGATATTTTAAGAACTAGAGTTGAAATCATGCCTTGGTATTAATTAGTCTCGTTTCCTCAAGTTATTCCTACAATGACTTTTATACTACGATTAGCTATTTTAAAAAAATTTTCAATAAGGGACATAATGTTTGGGTAGCAAGCAAAAGAAAATTTTTACTTCGCTTTTTTTTTATTAAGACACTTCATCATATGTGCTTCCAATTTCAATTTTAGGGAAACTTATAGAATATAGTACTTCGTTTCTTTAGCCCTCTTGTCTATCTTCCTTTTAGGATGGAAGTTTAGACTCAATGAAGAAATGGCAAAGAAGGAATAGAAGAGAACTAATCTTATTTGGACTAAACTTTAGGAAATTGGTGCATGCGATCTCAAAAGTGACAAACAATTGTATGCTTACAAATAGAAGGAGATTTAAAGAGCTTATTTTGAGTTCCTTAAAAGTGATACATGAATACAACTCCACCTTTATTAGAAAATGAAATGAATAGGAGAATAACTAATGGGGAAAAAGAATGTAGAGGTTGGAAGAAAGCATTATCCTAAGTATGGAGATTAGATGATGGATATGAAGGAGTTGATTCAAATTTGATCTAATGAGAAACAAAATCATTCAAAGTGCAATGTTTAATTCATCTACATTTATGGTTCTGTTTACAAAGGTCACCTACATACCTACTCTACTTGTGATAAAGATACATGCATAAGATTAAATGCTTCAATAAAATTTAATACTCTATAGTAAGGAAGCATCAAAAGTAAAGTGGAAAGAAACTCACTTGTTAGATAGAACTTCCTCAAAGGTCCTTTTATATTTGGCCTCTTATATTTAATCTCAAGCTTAACTTGAAATATGACGAAAGAGGTTAGATGACACCCATCAAAGAAACATGTAAAGGGATGCATATGAAAAATATAATGAAACGACTATGGCGGTAGTGAGACACCCCTGTTTCACCAATATGCAAGGCAATATTTGCATGAATAGTTTTTTTAAGGGAAGAAAGCAAGGCTTAAACAGAGGGCCTAGGAGTTAAAGCCCCAAACATGTCCTTTGGGAGGATAGTAAGACATCTTGAAGGAGGAAACTGCAAAAAGGTAAGTCCGAAGGCGATTGATGCCGCATAAAAAGCTAACCAATCTGCACATCGATTTCCTTCACGAAAAATATGTCGCACGCGAGCTGTCCAGGATCGTGTTAATAATGACTGAATAGCTTGAGTGAGTGAAGTATTATACATCATACTGGAGGAGGAGAGAATATTGATAATCTCCAAAGAATCCACTTCTAATTCAAGTCGCCGATAACCCATATCCCATGCCAAAGTCAAACCTGATTAAACCCCCCATAGTTCGACATCCAAAGGAGAACAAAAACCAATAGAATGGATGAAGCCTCCTTGCCAAATACCTAATCTATCTCGGAGGAGACCACTCGCTGAAGCATATTGATTAGACCTTTGCTGCGCTCCATCCGTGTTCAATCGTATCTAACCCACACTTGGTTTATTCCACCCAACAGCTCGAGTTCTAGTAAAAAGGGAACCCCCAACTACTCGGGAGATAACCGTATTCGCCTACTCGATCTGAGATGCAAAGTCTTGTACCATCACCTTACTAGTGATTGGCTAAGAAAAATCGGGCTCAAAAACACATTTATTACGCCAAATCCACAAGAACCAGCAAGACACCACATATAAAAGGGGCCATTGGAAGCCACTGACTACATTTTACCGAGAGAGGTTTGAACTTATCCATGCCTGAGAAGTAAAACTGAAGAACAACTCCATATCAATATGTGGGAGAAACTGACGCCAAAATTGGTGCACTCGAGGGCAATCTCTAATAGCATGGAGAGCAGTCTCAGGATGTCCACAACGGGGACATCCCACATCCGTAGCAAGATGTCGATAAATGAGCTATTGATTAGTCAAAAGGTTACTCTTGGTAAGGAGCCATAAAAACGACCGGATGCGTTGCAGTCCTTGCCACTTCCATATCATATTCCATAAATGACTATCACCGGTATCTCTGAGATTTTCAATGAACTCATAGGTAGAGGCTGTGGAAAAGGACCCTTTAGGATTGGGGCCCCATATCACACGATCATCATCAAACTCGGCATGTGGAGGTAGTATACTAGCAATGGTTGTACATACAGAGGAGGGAAGGAGGTGCTGGAACAATTCCCAGCACCAACCCCCAGTTGTGGTCACAAACTCGGTCACCGGTGCAAGTAAAAGACCTTCCGAAATGGGGTTGAGCGTTAATAAAGCTAAGGGCCCGTAATGAGAAATCTTTCCACTTATCTTAGACTCTTGTACTTTTGGATGCATGCTTTGCTTATATCTGCAATGTATCCTTCTTGTGATGCTATATAAATGTTAAGGTCAAGAATGTATGGTTTTCATCTCCTTTATTTCTAAAAGCCTTATTTGTGCACTATTTTTTACATGGCTTTAGATCATTATGATATGCTAGTAGAACCAATATTATAGGGCTTTGTCCCTTGATTATTATTAACTCATTCATTTACCTTTTTAAAAAATATTGACAATGAGCATATTAATTGATATGATAAGAATATTTAATTAATAATTACTAATTAATAGTAAGGATCATAATAACATTTTATATATTTAAATTATATAAATTACATAAATATAAGAAATTTATCATCTTATTGCTATTATTATATAATAAATAAAATTTAAATATTTATTAATGAAGTATGATAAAATTTATAAATTATCAATAAAATAATTGTACTTATATTAAATATTATTATAATAATTGATATGATTAATGATATATAAATATGATAAATTAATAAAATATAATATATATAATTTTTATTTAAAATAAAATTTTAATTGCTTATATAAAATAAAACTAAAAAACAAATTAGAAGTTTATCAATTTTTAGTTAATATTATTCAATAATTTTTTTGATAAAAGACTTAATCTAGCATTATTGAACTAATTAGTATTAGTTATCAAAAAAATATGTAAAATTAACATATTAGTAATTAATAATAAATTTTATTAATTATTAAATAGTTGACAATAATTTTCATATCAATAGTGAGGTGTAATTAAATGTGGTGTTTTGTCTTGATATTCTCTCTACTTTCTATTGCATGTTCATACCTAGAGATAACCCAAAAAGTACCTTGTTTCTGGTTCTTGATTGATCCCTCTTCTCCTAGTTATCATTCCTTTCCTTCTCCCTTTATTATTCTATCTGATCTAATCCTTCGTACTTTGCTTTTCTTTTGTCTATTGCCCTTTACTTTAGTTGTAACCTTCCTTTAATTTCTTTTCTAGTAGGAGTTGACTAGTACATACTGAAGGTTCTCCCTTCTTTTCATACTTCCACATCCATCCCTTCAAAATTTTAGCCTTTACTATCTCTTGTTTCCAATCTTCACCTTGGTTTAACTCTTTTCTCCTATTAACATTTTTAGTAACATGTCTTCTCTTAACTTAACCTTACAAAATTTTCCTCCTCTTCCTTTTCCCTTCAAGACCTCTGTCTTCTGTCCTCCTTTCTATCTCTCCAATATTCTAACTCCAGTCCCTCACTTAATTAAATAAAAGCTCTGATCCTACTTAAGATGGGGTCAATCCCCTAATTTAATCTAAGGCTTTGAACTTTTGCTAGCTTTCCTTCTCATCTAATGGAGCTACTTCTTAAGAGCTACCTATAAGGGAAACTTGCTCGCAATTATTAGGAGACTCTTCCCCATCTCATAAGTTTCACTATCTTCCACCAATTTTTTTGATTGAAAGAGTATTATAGCTCCTCCTATGCATTTTCTTAAAGAAGGTGCTCAAAAGTGGAATGCAACTCCCGTTGGATTTTGCATAGACAAGAGGTCTTCATTTTAGCTTTTAATACTTGGGCACAGTTTTATTGGAAAAGATTTGGTCCAACCGAAGTCTTTATCAATAATTAGACCATGTTCTATTTAGATTTGAATCGCTAACTCAAGCTGAAAAATAATTGAAAAGGGTCTATGGCACTTCATCTTTAGACCATCCTTCTTTGAGAAATGGAGACCTAGATTATAGCTTAATAACTTGAAGCAAAAACATGTCCATCTATTGTTAAAAATACATAATATCCACTAGAATATTGTAGCTGGAAAGGATTGAGTTATCTATCTAGCTTCATTTATAAATCGCTTTGCCTAAACCAAGTTATAGCAATAATGTCCATAATAAACTACACTAGATTATATGTCCTAGTTGATATTGAGCAAACTTCAAGGAGGTAATCCCTATCTTGAGGCTAGATGAAGGTAGAAACATATTTGAGGACTAAGTATATGTCACACACTCTTAGAGATCAGAAAATAACAAATAAAATCAAAGCTAGAAATCCACAGGTTGTAAATTTAAGGCAAGGTTATATTAAAAGTAGGTACAATCAAATTCAACAAAAGGTTAGTTATCCTAATAAAATTAGGAGGATTATCAACAAGATAGACCCATACACTGTTATATATGGGTGAACAATATTATAGAAAAGAACCTTAGTGGAAAAATGGAATTGATTGAAATTCCTGCACCTCTTGGGATTAAAGAACAACATATTGCCTAGATTAGTGTTGGGTGTAGGGTGTTGGGCAAGCTTTACAATTTATAGCCCTCAAATACTGTAAGTGCACAGGTTGTGAGATGTAGTATGTGAAGACTCAATCCCACGAGGAGGTGTGAATTAATCTAATCCTCGGTTATCTAAGGCTCGAAAAAAATAATAAACTAAAAATAAAAATTGCAAGAAAAGTAAACATAGGAATAAGGTTGGCAAGACTTTAATTTGTAAATTTAACATAAAAGAAATTGAAATTGAGCAACACAAAATTCATAGTGGAAATCAACAAAAAAGCTAACCAATTATGAAAGAAGGGATTTTTCCTATCATCAATGCTAATCTAGTCATTATGCGTTATTGTGGTGTCAGTTTTAGACTATCGTAGGGTGTATTACTCTCTCTCGAGTTATAGTCATTGAACCTACAAAACACTCAAAGCACAAATATTTAAAAAATAACAAAATCCTAACTTAAACATGCATCAGTAATTCAATTTAATAACTAAACACATCCTAAACTACCTACTAAACATTATGCAATTTACAAAAATCAATTAATCTATTTTCCTAGTTTGTAAAGCAGCTATCCAACTAAATCTAGAGAGCTTGTTTTAGTTTGTTTGATAGTTAGGTTCAATTAAAGAGCTTGTTTTAATTGAACACGACCTAAGGAAAAACCAGAGTTAACATAGCTTATTATTAACCTATGATTAATAGTTTCAAAAAGAGGTGTCAGAATAGAAGACAATGGAGTATGCTTATCCAAGTGTGGACTGAGAGAATCAGATTCTACAATCCATTCCTCACTTTTTGTCAGTAAACCTCTTGTTTTAATTTTTTTCTTTAGTTTAATTTTACTTTATTTTATTATTCAACCAAAACTAGTTAACCTAAACACTGATTATTTTCATTACAAAAGCTTTACACACACTCTGTGTGGGATTGACTTAGACTTACCAGTAGCTATAGTTTTAAGTCTAGTTATTTTGTGTAATGTTACGATGTGCTACTAATTTTGTCGCCGTTTTTGGGGAATGTAGTGTTTCAGTTTTATTTAGTTTTTTTATTTTAATTAGTGTTTTGTATATATATATATATTTTTTAATTAGTTTTTTATTTATTTCTTTATCTTTTCACGTTTTTTTTATTTATGTGTGAAAAGCACACATAGAAGGGAGTATGTCATGGCTAGATACTATCAATGCTCTTGATGGAAAATTTTCCTATAACTCATATTCCTAATCCTATAACCAAGTTTGGAATGATAAGACAAACTTTAGTTATGGATGAGATAACTAGCAAAATTACTTCCTTGATAGTTTTGAGGACACACAACAATTCCCATATAGACTAAAGCTTCTAATTACAACTCAGGTACATCTCTGGAAGAATTACTTAATGTTTGTGCCACTAATACTCTACAATTCCAACAGGATGTAAGGTATTGACGGTGATTCTCAAATATCGCAAAACAAAATGTGATATGATGAGATAGAATGTAATAGAAAGAAAGACATAGGGAGCAGGTTACCTACTCTTAACAATCAAAGTGAACCCTTTCATTCTTAGTTGGCATCTTCTCTCTAGGACTAGTTGTTGCTTCATTGTTCATTAATAGGCTCATGATTTGACTTTGATCATTATAGACTAATATAAAGATCAAGTCCTAGATAAGCAGATCTGATTTTAATAGCCGGCATAACAAGTATGATGTTTCGATTCCCAACCTTTGTAAGTGATATGGATTAGGTGGTGGGAACTATCAACCACTTGGAACCACAAAGTGAAGAGAAGCAACCACTTCAACCTGAGGATACACAAGGGATGTTAGTGCAGAGACCTTAAAGAATGGAAATGAGCTTAAGAATCTTGAGAGGACTGCTCGAGGAATTGCTTGTGAAGAATAAGTAGCGAAGGAGCTCAAAGTAGACATGGATATATCATTTAGCTCAACGGTGAGTATTGAGTCCATAATTATTATTGAGGCTAACTCTTCAACTTTACCTAATAGGATGGAGAAATTAAACAAGGAGGAAAAAGGTGAAGAAATATTTGAGATATTTTAAAAGTGCAGGGACTCAGTAGAGATTAAGAATTTGAAGATAGTGAAGCCAATGTATATGAATGATCATCAATTAGGACCCAATCTTGAACAACCTTAAATAGAGGAAGCGTAAACTATGATACTCGAAGGTCATAATTTTGTCACATGAGGAGGAAAATAAGGAATTGAGTCAGAGATAACAAATAAAGGCACTGTTTGGGAGGTTACCTAAGGGAAGTTTATTTCTTTTCCTTTACATTTTTTCATTTGTTTTTTATATGCATGTGTGTTTTTAAGTTTGTTTGCTTTTACATGTTTTTAAGTTTTCAAAGAAAAAGAGAGAGAGAATCATATAATCAAACAAAAAATCTATCTTTTTCTATTGCTTTTAGGATTATACATTCATAATTAGAGAGTGAATTGACTAGAAAAATCTATGACAACTTGAGCATGTGCTTTTACTGTTGTTTATTGGTCAATATGCATTAATTTTAGAACAGCAGTAACTAGTGGTAGACACAAGCTAGTAAGATTTTGAGCCTTTATAGACTGACACATCTATATCAACCTTATTGTCTTTTGTTTATATATGACCTTCATGACATATACATCCTAACTTTGCTTTGATTTTCTATTTAAGACCACATTTTTATCACATGCATTAACATGGAAATGATATAGGCATTCTTTTTTTTTTTCTCTACCAAACTACATTAGAAATATAGCCCACCTATTAATATGAATTTTACTCCTGTTATAACTCACTTTATTAGCCTTTCTTTTTTATGATAACCACATTACATGCTTTAAACCTAACCAAATGTCCTACTCAAGCCTTAAAGTTAGTAGAGCATTTTTGGATTGTTGATGATTGTGGATGTATAGAAGTATAAGTGTGGGGATGTGTATATGTGTGGGATAGTTATAATTATTAGGATTCCATTTTATGTCTTATCAATAAAATTTCCAAGTTAATGGAGCTTCTTTAATTTTAAGGGAAAAAGAAAGAAAAAAAGAGAAAAGAAAAAAGAAAAAGAAAAAGAAAAGAAAAAGAAAAAGAAAAAGACAAGAAAAGAATATATGTTTAAATAAAAGTATCAAGGAGGAAATGCAATTGTTTTACAAAGTTATTTATGATTAGTTTTTCCTTCTAAAGTTATATTTAATGGATGATTTGAGTATGTTGCATATGAGGCAGATATTGTTTTAAAAGGTTCACTCCTTGTAGCTTCATTGTATCATTATCATCGATTTTTATGACTGATCCTTTCTAATTAATTATACTTCATTTGGCTTGTTATGTGAGAGCTTGAATATGAGCTGTGAAATATAGTTTTTGCATTCATCATAGTTGATATACACAATTGTGAGTGAATACTAGTTTTTTCACTTGATGATATATTAAGTGTTTTTTTTGTTTCACTAACTTTGATGGCTTTTATGCTACATTACTGAAATACATCTCACCTTAACCCTTACCTATATTAAAACCTTGACAAATCCTTTGATTCATGATTATGCACATGAATCTTAGTGGTGGAGAAATGAAATGATACACAAAGTTGTGGAATGTCATGATGATGAATGGTGTTTGAGTGCACCTATAGATTTATCTTATTTAAACACATTTTTCTAAGTCTACCTCTAGATTGCTTAGTTTCTAAAAGGAATGATTATTGATTGATCATGAGTAAAGGCATTGATTGTTAAAGTCATGTCACGGTTTTGAAAGTTATTCCTTTTTTCTTATAGCTATATATTATTAGAAAATATGGAAAATGAGTAAATGCTTTGGTTTGTGACTTTAGTTTTGATGTTTTTCTTAAGGATGGCCAAAAGAGAAGTGTGAGGGAACTTGATAAGTGCTTAATTATTGATACATCTAATTCATGACACTTGATGATTAATTCTTTAAAATTCTTAAGACATTCAAAATATTTCATATTTTGTTTTAGATACAATTTGGAAGCATAAGAGCTACGATGAGTTAAAAGCATTTTCTTTGAGTTGTCTTCTTGAGATTCACACTCAATTTCTTTATAGAACAAGGAGGAGAAGGATTAGAGTAAAGAGGAGACAAGAAAATGCATAAAATGAAGAACATGTGAGGGTGTATAAGGCTCACAAGTAGGCACCAAAAGTCATGACCGTGATTATTATGTCACTCCTATGACATGAAGGCTCACGATTGTGAGCTTCAATGAGACCATTCATGGCCATGAGCCATCAAGTCACGCCGGTGAATTTTATGACTTGGCACCTTGAAAACCTAGTTTTTTAGTATAAATAATATGTTGTGATGCAGAAGGAGGCAGATATCATTTGGGGATTGTTTTTATGTAAATCCATTGCTAGATTCTTAAATACAATATGTAATTGTTATGTTTGGATTCATTTGTGGAAACTAATGATGTTGAATCATTAGGGATAACATAACATAGGTTAAATGACTTAAGTGTGTGTAGTTGTTGTCTAGATTAGTCTGTTTTTCTTGTTCGTAATTTAGCTATGCAATTAAATCTAGAGAGCTTGTTCTAGAATGTTCGATAGTTAGGTCCAATTAAAGATCTTGTTTGAATTGAACATGACTTAAGGGAAAAAATAGAGCTTAATGTTAACTTACGATTAATTGTTTCAAAGAGAGGTGTGAGAATACAAGACAATGGAGTTTGCTTATTTGTGTTTAAGTTGAGATTGATCCGAGAACCAGATTCTAAAACCCATTCCTCACTTTTGTCATTTTTATCTTATTGTTTTAATTTGTTTTCTTTAGTTTAATTTTACTTTATTTTATTATTCAACCAAAACCCCTTAACCAAAACATCGATTATTTTCATTACAAAAGCTTCACACACACTCTTTGTAGGATTGACCTAGACCATCATTAGCTATAATTTTAAGTCTAGTTATTTTGTGTAGCGTTACGACGCGCTACCACATTCTCTAATTCCCTTATATTAGATCACTCTCCTATCCTATTTAGGATATTATAATAGGAGAAAAGGAAGCATTCTTCTTTTAGGTTCAATAACCAATTGGTGGAGAATAAAGGGTTTGAGAATGTAATCATAGCTAATATTGGTAAAAAAATTAAGGCAAAAAAATGTTTATATCAAAGGAAGATGCAATTGAATAAAGAGGAGCTAAAAAATAATTAAGATTCATTTCAGTAACACTTCTTAAGAAATTATAGAAACCATGAAAGAACCCTTAAGTATGCAAGAACTTTTATACCTAAAATGTAGTTATAATCATCTTAAATCAGTAGAAAAAAGGCCTTACATTATTATAATCAAACAATTGAGGCTAATTATTTTCTCATTAGGTAGAGATCTAAAATATTATAGATAAAAGAGGGTGATAAATGTGCTAGCTTCTTATTCAAATCAGTTTTAGTAAGGAAAAAAATCAACAAAATAGCCCCCCTCACCTCTACTGATGGTGCAACTGTTAATATTTCAAGAAGATATAAAGATGGAGGCTTATAATTACTTCACTATAACTTATGCTACCTTTGGTTCAATCTCATCTTCATTGACTCTCTTATAGGATATCATAAAGGATCACATTGCCCCTGAGGAAATGGAGTTTCTGAGCTTAACTTTTGATGCTCATAATTTGGAAAAGGTCTTATATGAAATTCACTATAAGCAAACAGTAGGAACAAACGGTCTTAATGCTTTTATCTTTAAAAACTTTTGGTCTTGGATGAAGAATTTGGTGATTGATGGCATACTGGGATTCTTCAACAATGGGAAACTATTAAAAGTGCTTAATAATAAATTTATATGTTTGATTCCTAAGTACATTCCCTAAACTTTTGAAAAGATTTTAGGCCTATATCTTATGACAACATCGTTTATAAAATCATGTTTAAACTACCCTGTAATAAGCTCAAGATTGTTCTATCAAATTATAGTGATACTTCTTAAGAAGCCTTCAATAAAACAAGGAAAATTAAGGACAATGTCCTTCTAACATAAGAGTTTATTAAGAACTATAATAGAAAAGAATTAGGGGAGGATTATGCTACATGCTTACGATTTTCTAGAAGTTTTTACTAAATGGGTAAGGGAATACATCTCCTTTGCCATATTATCTATGATGATCAATAGGAGTCCTACCATGTTCTTTAAGATTGCCAAAGGTCTCAGACAGGGGGTCCCCTATCCCTTTATCTCTTCATCCTTTACATGGAAACCCTTAATTTAATCGTTAAACAAGAAGTGAATCATAACTCTAAATTTAGGCATCACTTAAAATGAAAAAAGAATTTAACTAACCTTTTTTTGCAGATGACCATCGTTTATTTTGTAGGGCCAATCTAGACTCCATTCAAACATTCATGAGGGAATTTGATAAATTAAAATTCTTTTTAGATTGCAGGTCAACTTAAACAAAAGTCACTTCCTCGTCTCTAAAAGTGCCAACACACTAGAACTACTCATTGCACAAGATACTAGAATGCAATCTAAATGTCCTCCACTCACATATTTGGGACTTTTTGTAACAACAAAATGACTCAAATTAGTAAAATACTAACGTATAATTGAAAGAATTCAAAAAAGAATTAACTCTAAGGTGAACAAATCTGTAGCGCCCCTTTACCTTAGGATAAGCACCGGGGTGCCCAGATGTCATTTCGGGACATATCCTACGATAAGGGCACACTACGCTCGACCATGACATTAACTTCGTATGGCATCATATCATTATTCACTTAAAAAACATCATAAGAAATCACAATAACTTTTTTTTGACCAACTGTTCCTCATTTCATTTCTCAAAAACGAAAGTCTACATTGAGTCTTTCAACCTTTACTACATGTACGTGAACAAAACCTAGTACAAAAGTACTACGTGAAATAGGAAAATGTAACCAATCTATCTAAGCCATTCCAAAATCCCAGTTGACCGACCTTTGAGCCATGACTTCTCTTGCCAACTCACAATCCACCCAGCAGTAGAACCCCTCAGTAGCTAAAGTCGTCTTTCGGTCCTAAAAGGACAACGTTGCAATTTTGGTGAGTTTTGCGAACTCAATGAGATCACCATGATCGATGGTTCACTCAATTTATGCAACACTTCAAATCATATCACAACTATTTCACAAATTGGCATTTCACATGAGTAACACGTCTTCACTTCAGCATAAGCAAGTCTATATTTCAATCAATTAAACATGCTTAACAAGATGCATATGTAATGCTTATAAGACACTTTTCCAATTATTATGTTGTTGTGACCGAGTGCCTGAACTGTCCCATATAGGGCTCATTAAACGTTGAGCCTAAGGCTCTGAATCACTTGTGA
>JANIJH010000004.1:37416740-37431107 GCA_024520975.1 Erythroxylum areolatum
TTTTTGGGGTTAATGATCAAAGATAGATTTAGATGTATTTGTCAATGATATTGGGTTGAAATGAAGTTGAAAATGAAATAGAAGTGATGGTTTAGTGTTAGATGGGTTATATGTGAAATTTGGGAAGTAAAAAGTTGGAAATGTAGCAAAAATTGTTCCCAGAGTACGTTTCTGTAAAAGTTTGCCGCGATCAACTTTTTGACTCACCACAATGAACTTTCCATCATAGAACATGCTTTGGTACTTTGGACATAACTTTTTGTGTAGTTATCTAAATAGAGTGAATTTTGATTTTATGTAAACTAGAGACATAGGGATACAAATTATGTAAAGGAATTGAGTTCAAATTCAGTCTCTAAGAATTTCAATGTTTTGATGGAAGTTGATTATAGAATGTTGATTTAGTATAAGAACAACCCAAAAATGATTGAGGCATAACTTTTATAGTACTAAACCAAATTAAATTATTTTGATTTCATTAGAAACTTAAGATAATGAGAAAAAATTTTCTAGAAGGAAGTGTTATCAAATTTTGTCATTTACTTGATCAGAATTATCACAGAAAATTGACCCAAAGGTTGGAACTTTTAGAAGAGTTTGAGTGATTAGAATTTATCTTAGTGAATATGATATATATGGGTCATCCAATTGTATTCATATTGAATGGGAATGTTTTTTATTGATAAAGGGACTCAAGGAAGGCAAGAGGAGCAAAGGGTGAGGCACCTTTGAGCAAGTCTTTAAGCAAGGAAATCAAGGTGGGTTTTATGTTTATAATAGAAGTAATGAGCCTTAAATGTTTTCTATTAAATCAAGAGAAGAAAATGATTTCAAATTGCTTCATAATTGTTGCATCTATTGCTTTTAAAAGATTTGAGGAATCCCTATATGTTCGATATATGAATTTTGTTGATGAATTTCGAAATAAAGATGGAAATGCATAGAAACATTTTATGTTATGCCTGTAAAAATGTCATGGCATTTTGTATATTCAAAAAGAAGAAAAAGTATGGGAATATGAATATGTGAATGATTGAGTTAAGCATTGAAATTTGATTGTGTTTGGGCAAGAGAGGAACATTTCATTAGTCACGTGCACATCAACATATAGCCTTCTCCCGGCTGCCCTCTTGAGGCCACGAGATCCTGAGAAATCGGACTCATTTTTTTCACAGTATAAACTCCGGTTTATCTATTTCGTTCAACGGAACTCTCGAACCATTTGTTTGTGCATTGCATCTTTGAATTGTCAAGAATGTTGCATAACTGAGTGTTATACTTTGATGGTTACATGTATATGTTATGTTTATGTGTTGATATTTCCTTGACTATGAATTTTGAGTTGAAATTATGAATTTGGTTGAGAATTTGAAAACTATGAGTTTTATGCATTCAATATGAAATTTCTATAACAAATGAACATTTCAATGATTTTTGCTTATTCTCCATTATAAACTTGTTACCCATGAGCTTTTAAGCTCACCCCTCCCCCCTTCCATCCCATCTTCAGGTGAAGAAAATGAGATCGAGAGATCACGAGTCAAGGCATCGCTTCGAGTCCTGCATGTTTTGTATTTTTAAGCTAGATTTTGTTAATACAAGGCTTTAGTCATATTTCAAGGATTATTAGTTCATATAATTTTTGCATTTTTGCAGTTTTGAGACGTGGATGTATTATGGCTTAGAATGCCATTAAAGCTTATAAAACTCTATTCTTTGATGTTAAAGAATTATGAATTATGTATAGATGATGTGAGTTGAAAATTCGATATACTTAAGGAAGTTATCGATTTGAGATGATTATTTTGATTATGAATTGTTGTTACATATATATAAGGGAGACTGTTATAGAAAAGAGATACAAGATTTTTGTGAAGGATGAGAATTAGTTGTAAGAAATGAATTAAATTAAAAGAGATTGGAGAGTATGATGGGATAATATTGAATTGTTATGAAGTGATGATGCATTTGAGGGAGTGATTTTGGGGCAATGTAAATTGAAAGAAAGGTTAGGAAAGATGAAATTTTAGGTTAAGGAGTTGTGATTCCAGGGGGTTTCGACGCAGCGAAACTACAAGGGTTGCCACGGCGAAAATAACATTGTAGGTTCGTCGCGGTGAAAGTTAACTTTCTCGCTACGGCATATTTATCCCAAGAGGAGCGGGAGGAAAAAATTTTAGATCTTCACCACGAAAAAGTCAAGAGTTCACCGCGGAGGACTTTTCCCGAAAGGTTTCCAAAGAAGTGCTCGTTCGTTCGTCGCGGCGAAACATGAAGTTTGCCACGGCGAACTTCTGGACCCAGGACCCAATATTTATGGTTTTATGACTTAAGAGTAGGACTCCAGAAACAAGGCCCACATGTTATGGTATCGAAGCATGAAGATGAATTGATAATAGTTCAGGCGTTTTTAATTGGAAACAGCTCAAGTCTTGTGATATTCCGCAAGAGTTGGACTTCAGAAATGGGATCCAACACTTCTCACTTATGCCAATGCTATAAATATCAAGGCTACTATCTATACAACAAGAGGATATGGAATTTACTTCATAGTGTTTATGGTCTAGCCTATCAGTAATTGGTGTGGTTTATCTTGGTTAAATCAATTCATATTCGATCTTTTCTTCAACTTAAAATAGAGTTCAAAAAATTATTTGTAAGATATTTATATAAATATCTAGAAAAAGAGATTGAAGTTTTTGGTTGTTATTTTAGATAGGAATTTAGTACATATGTACATAGGGTTACTCTTATTTTATCTTCTCTGTAGTTTTGACTGAAGGATTCCTTTACTTTACTAATAAGATAATCAACTACATTTGTTAGAACAACTTCCATTAAGTCTCTAGAACTATCAAATTTTCTTTCTTTACAATTTTTTTATTTCTAGAAAAGAGGTTTTGGCTCAGGGTTACCTATTTTTTATTCCAAGGTTTCCCTAAATTTGAAAGTTATCACTTAGTAAGTTTCCATACCAAGACTCATTTCAATTAAGTCTATAGCATCCAATTTCGCCATATCCCCCCCATGCTTTTTTTAGATTAAGATCTTTTTGTTCCATTCCCTTTTTCTTTCATTTCTATTCTACCAATTCTAGTTCTAACTACTTAGTTAAGCTAGTTAGAAGTAGCGAACTTTATTCTTAGTAAATACATGTTTGAGAGGAATGATTTATTTTGCTCTTTTCACTCTAGAGTCTCACAATATCTATATAGTTCGTTTACCTAGTATTTCGCTACATCTTTGTTCTAGGTATTTAACTTGTCCAAGTGACACTTTTTATATAAAAAATAGAATGAATAAGGTGTTCACCTCACCCTGAAGGTGCTAATTAACAAATATATAAGCACTCATGCTCCAGGTATGGAGCTTCTATGCTTTTGCCTCCTTAAAATGTTATAGTCACAAAGCCCCAATATTTATTACTATTCCTCTCTCTTCTTTTCAAAGAATTAAATAGTCCTCCAAAGAAGTCCTTTTATTTGTAACATTGATGAAGCTACTGTGGAGGCTTCGAATTTAAAAATGGAGAACAACTTAAAGAAATGGTTTTAAACCTTTGTGTACTAGCCTTGAATCGAATTGTTTGGGATTTAGAAGTTAAAGAAATCATTTAATCCAAAAATAGTGGACAAATTGACCTATTACCAAATCACAAATCTATTTCCACAATGGTGGATATTGGTATTTTGAGAATACATCTTAATGATCAATGGATAATGATGGCTCTAATGGGTGTTTTCACTAAAATAAGTAATAATGAGATTTTTTTAGTAAATGATGCAAAAAAGGGTAGTGACATTGATCAAAAAAAGGCTCAGCAAACTCTTGTAGTGGCAGAAGCTAATTTTAGGAAAGTTGAAGGCAAGAGACAAATAATCGAGAAAAATCTAACCCTCAAATGAGTGAGGGTGCTAATCAACCTTCAGATGAAAGCATTGAATAGGAACTAACTACAAAGCATTGGAAGATAGATGAAAATGAATCTTATCTATATCACATATGACCTATTTCATACAAGATTTTGGTACTTAAACAACCCCTAAAAATTGGTTCAAGTTTTGTGGAATTAAGGCTAGGTCCCTTAGCATCAAGCAATAGAAATCCTCCACTAATAAAAGTATAAAGATTAAAAAAAATCGAAAGCTTAGCTTTACGTGTATGCAGGAAAGTCTCTTTTCTAGTCATAAGGTTTCCAAACCCTTGATTGGTGCCTATCTTATATAGATGCTTCAACTTATGCCTTTTGTTCTCTTACTTCCTATGTTAGTGTTAGATATAAGCCAGCTAATGTAAATCTTAATATGAGAAAAAAATGAATGGAGATGTTGGACCCCACTTTCGGAGTCCAACAATTGAATCGTGAGAATGTGAGGCTAATACCTTGTAGTTTCCGAAGCCCAAAAATCCGAAGTCATAAAGCATGAGCGGGCTTCCTTGTGGGGTTATTTCAATGACTCCTCATTAGCCATCGTCCCATAAGGGTGATGTGCCCACACCAGTCAAACACCAAATCAAAATTTGACTTCTCCAAAAAAATTGTAGCTCTCTGCCTCCTATTTATTTTTAAACAAGAACCACCTCATTCGGAGCTTTATAGCTCAAGATATGCCTAAAAACCCAAGTGCGTTCATAACCCAATTATGCTCTTCCAACCAATTCCTAATTTTCTTTCCATCAATATTTTTCAAATCTATATAAAAGCCCCCAATTTTTAAAGAGAGGTAGCAAAATGTATTAGGAGTCTATTTCTTCAAGAATCGCTTCATTTGAAGGTTGAGTGCTGAAGTTATGGCCAAACGAATCAAGTATGCTTATGTCCTCAATCATATTGTACCTCTCTTGGGAGAATTGACATAACTTTCTCTAAAAACCTTCGATTGGGGTCTTTATTAGATATTTTGAAAGGGAGCTTCTATATCTACAACTTCTATGAAGACTCTGAAGTGCAATTCGATCATTTACTAGGTCAAAAATGTGACTAGATGATAAGATCAGATGAACAGTGCACCAGATGATATGACATCATCACCAGACAATATGACATCACCAGACGATACGTCCTTACCAGACGAAGTGTCCTCACTAAACGATAGGTCCTCACCAAATGAAGCATCCTCACTAGATGGTACGTCCTCACTAGATAATGCGTCCTCACTAGATGAAGCGTCCTCACCAGATGATGCGTCCTCATTAGATGAAGCGTCCTCACCAGATGATACGTCCTCACTTCCTCACCAGATGATACGTCCTCATTAGACGAAGCATCTTCACCAGACGATCCATCCTCACCAAATGATACGTCCTCACCAAACAATGTGTCTTCACCAAAAAAACATATCATCACCAGACTACATGTCATCATCAGATGATACGTCATCATTAGACGATATATCTTTACCAGACGATACGTCTTATACTCCTGAGCATCTCCACTTATAAGGACTATAACTTTTGACTCGGATATCCAAAAATTTCATACTTTATAGCGTTGGAAAGCTGGAAAGACAAGCTACAACTTCCATGAAGACAACTTGTTAAATTCATCCTAAATCAATCTAGATTTTGCCCTAAAGTCAGAATACAAATTTTTCCCTTATAAAAGACTTGAAATTTTGCACTATGAAAACTTGAAATGTTCTCAGCATAACCATTCAACTACCAAAATGATTTCATTAAACTCTCAAGATTTAACTCATTTTTCTCATCACCTTCAACTACATCTGATCAGTTATAATTCCTATCTTCCTTTCCATATTATCTCGCTTATGCATACACACACACACACATATATATAAACAATTTAAGTTCTAAAATCATCAACTCAAGTTGATTGCTTCTTCATGGATAACTCTTTGCAACTTACATCATCCATGCACTATTCACACTTCATTAACATCAAAAGAATAAAGTTTTTACAGCACTTTAGTGGGCATTTCGAGCCACCTTACATCATAGTCCAAAATTACCAACTTTACAAGAACAATAATTTCTCAAAATGCGACTAAAGCCTTGTTTTACATGATCTAACTTCGAAAGAACGAAATATACAAATTGGAGTGATGCCTTGACTCTCGACTCGATTACTCGATATCTTGTTCATCGCCTGTATATGGGGAGGAATGGAGGTGAGCTTAAAGCTCATGGGTAACAGTTTTTATAATCGGTAACAAGCAAAAACCTTTGAAAACTGTCATGATCATAACAAATTCTCATGAAAATCCATAAAACATAAATTTCTCAATTTCTCAACTTGTTAAACCAATTCACAACTCGCATAAATCAAACAATCATCGAACTTGTCAACACATGTAGGCACATAAGCACATCATAATGGTTTGGGCAGATCCATAAATATGATGAACTACATAATACCATATAATGGTCCTATGTAGTCGTAAACTTAAGGGAGTCCATAAAGGAGCTCCGTGCCACTAGCGGGTAGGCTGGAGAAGCCGTTAACTTGTTCAACGTTCACGTAACATTCTTAAATGGACTACACCAAACCTACCTGACATGTAATTCATGAACAGAAAATAGTTTACCCAATTGACACATTTTTGGAAACTTGATTTCATATACTTGGTATCCTTTCAAAATCATTTCCATTTTTATTTTATAGTTCATCCACAAAATTCATACACACAACATGTAGCACTTTCTCAAAGCATTTGAAGAATAATAAAAGCATATTTACAAGTAGTTGAAAACATTTATTTCCTTTTCTTGAAAGAAACATTGATGGCTTATTATTCAATTATAAAAATGTAACCCACCTTAGTCTCCTTGCTTGAAAACTTGCTCAAGGATGTCTCTCCTCTTGCTTCTCTTGCCTCTCTTGCCTCCCTTGAATCTTCACCAAACAATGAGTTTCTCGGCTCTAATTGAAGCTTTAACCTTCCTCTTCCTTTTTTCCTTCTTTTTCAACCCCAAAATCCCTCTTGAAGACTAAGAAAAATTAAAGCCTAGATGACCACCCTTCTTTTCTCTTCTTTCTCTCTTTTTTCATGCTTCTCTCTCTTTTCTCTTTTCTCATTCACGTTTCTGGCTTCTTCAAAATGCCAGACAATAAATTTTTTTCTCCCCTTTTATGGCCTTCCTTCAATGCCTTAAGACTTTACAACTTAATTGATGTTCCAACAATGCTCCTCATGCAATCTTACAACCCTTACACTTTGATTCAATTAACCTATGTCATATAATCTCACTCACATTAACATGCTAATTAATTCCGACAAAAATTAATGTAGCAAGACCCCAAAATTAATCTAATCATACATATTCCTTAAGAAAAAAATTTAGGGGCCAACATTTCTCCCTCTCTTAAAAGAAATTCGTCCTCAAAATTCTTACCTTAATCGTTAAAGAGGTGTGGGTACTTCTCCTTTATGGCTTCCAAAGGTTCCCACGTAGCCTCTTCCACAAAATGGTTTCTCCACATGACTTTAACTAGTGGAACTGTCTTATTCCTAAGGACCTTCTGCTTAGTGTCCAAGATCTCCACTGGAGTTTCCTTATAGGTCAGATCATCTCTCAACTAAACCTCAGTGGTCTGAATAATATGGGAGGGATCTGATCTATAGCTCCTTAACATGGACAAATGAAAGACATCATGTATCTGTGACAATTCTGGTGATAGCGCCAACCTATAGGCCAGCAGTCCGATCCTCTCTACAATCTCATAAAGACCCACATATCTCGGACTCAACTTGCCATTCTTGCCAAGCCTCATGACTCCTTTCCAAGGAGAAGTCTTAACAAAGACTTTCTCACCGACTTCATACTCCATTTTCTTCCATTGTGTATCAGTATAACTTTTTATTCTATCCTATGCTGCCTTAAGCCGTTGCTTAACCAAATTAACCTTATCGACTGTTATCTGAAGCAACTCTGGCCTAATCAATTTCCTCTCTCCTTCTTCATCCCAACATATCGGAGTTCTACATCTCCTTCCATACAGTGCTTCATAAGGAACCATCTAAATGCTTGAATGGTACGAATTATTGTAAGCAAATTCAACCAATGGCAAATGCTCATCCCAAGCTCCTTTAAAATTCATTGCACATGCCCTGAACATTCCCTCAAAGGTCTGAATGGTCCTATCAGATTTACCATCTGTCTGGGGGTGGAAAGCAATGCTAAAATTCAACTTGGTTCCTAGAGCCTCTTGTAAGCTTCCCTAGAATCTTGAAGTAACTCGAGGATCTCTATCAAAAACTATAGAATCAGGAATTCCATACAGTCTCACTATCTCATCAATATACTTCTTTGCTAGCAAATGTAGAGAATCAGTCTATTTAATGGGCTGACTTCGTTAAAAAATCAACGATAACCCATATGGCATCATATTTCCTACTAGTTTTGGGCAAACCTATCAAAAAATCCATGGTTACACATTTTCATTTCCACTCAGGAATGGACAATGGCCATAATTTGCCTGAAGGTGCCTGGTGTTTAGCCTTGACTTGGTAATACACTAGACACTTGCTTGCATATTTTGCTACATCCCTCTTTAAGCCTTTCCACTAGAAATGCTCTCTCAAATCCTTATACATCCTGGGTCTACCTAGGTGCATGGCATAAGGCACATTGTGTGCCTCATCAGGTATCTCATCCTTCACCTCCTTAAATTTTGGAATACAAAGCCTATTCCTTACAACCATAAGTCCATCATGCCTTAGTTCCACTTCAGATTTCTTGCCATTCTGAATTTCTTCTTGGAGCTTACTCAATTTTGCATCCTATGCTTGTAACTCCCTAACCTTCTCTCTGAGTATCGGACTCACTCTGAAAGTAGCAACAATACACTCATGTTCCTCCTATTTCATACTTATCCTAAGCTTAGCCATCTCTTCCAATAACGACAGACAAACTGTCTTAACGTGGGCTATTGAGGATTTCCTACCCAAAGCATCTGCCACTACATTTGGCTTCCCTGGATGATACTCAATCAGCACGTCATAATCCTTAAGCAACTCTAACCACCTTTTCTGTCTCAAATTCAACTCTTTCTGGCTTAGTAAGTACTTGAAACTTTGATGATCAGTAAAAATACTGGTCTGAACCCCATACAAATAATGTATCCAAATTTTTAAGGCAAAGATTACTGCTGCTAATTTCAGATCATAAGTTGGGTAATTCAACTCATAAGGCTTTAGCTACCGTGAAGCATAAGCTATCACCCTGTCTCCTTGCATCAATAAACAATCCAAACCCTTTCTTAAAGCATTACTATACACTATATAAGCCTCATCTCCAGTAGGCAAAATCAAAACTGGTGCACTTGTTAATCTACGCTTGAGCTCCTCAAAGCTTTTATGACATTCCTCACTCCAGACAAATTTTTGATTCTTCCTCAATAACCTAGTTAGTGGAGAAACTATCATGGAGAATCCTTCTACAAACCTCCTATAATAATCTGCCAGACCTAGAAAACTCCTGACTTCTGTCACTATCTTGGGTGCATGTCATTTCACCACTGCTTCAATTTTTCTCGGATCAACATGTACCCCATTGTCAGAAATTACATGTCAAGGAATACCACCTCATGAAGCCAAAATTTACATTTGCTGAATTTGGCATAAAGTTCCCTCTCCCTCAGTGTCTGCAATACTATCCTGAGATGTTTCTTATGTTCCTCTTCACTCTTGGAATAAACCAGAATGTCATTTATAAACATTATGACAAACTAATCCAGATACTCCTTAAAGACTCTATTCATAAGATCCATAAAAGCAGCTGAAGCATTGGTCAATCCAAATGGCATGACTAGGAACTCGTAATGCCCATAACGAGGCCTAAAGACTGTCTTACTTACATCAAACTCCTTGATTCTGAGTTGATGATAGCCTGACTTAAGATCAATCTTGGAAAAGATCCTTGCTCCCTACAGCCAGTCAAACAGATCATCAATTCGGGGTAGAGGATACTTGTTCTTAACAGTAAAGTTGTTGAGTCTCTGGTAATCAATACACATCCTCCATGTTCCATCCTTCTTCTTAACAAACAAAATCGGCGCTCCCCAAGGTGACGAGCTGGGTCTTATGTACCCCTTCTTTAGCAGTTCCTCCAACTGTTCCTTAACAGTTCCTACCACCCATTGCATCAAGATATGTCTAACTCTAATTAATAGTTTCAGAATTTTGGGATTGTCGTTCATGCTTTCTTGTATTTGGTCCTATCATTATAATTGTTTATGTTAATAAGTGATATTTTTTAAGAATTAATATTAAAGCATAGATTTTACATACATGAAGTTATCTACATTAGGTGTTGACGAAGGTTACACCATTATGCTTCTTGGTGTAAGTGTGCAAAAAGGGTTGACGTGGTGTAGGCTTCCCGCACATAAACATTTTTTGCATCAGAATATATTGCTATAAGTGAACTACAATTTTCAAAATTTTTGGTAAATTTTGCTCTATTTTATAATATTTACCCTCTATTAGACAAAAAAATTTAACTCAACAACACAGTCATTAATGGCACCAAACATTTATAACATTATCATTCTCCATAATGCACATATATTTTCATTTTAAATTTCATAAATCAAATTACATTGAAATCAAATGGATATTGCCTCGAGTGATGCCTAATACTGCTACCAACAACTCCATATTTCTTTAGATATATAAAGGGGTCATACACCATTCTTGTGTATCGAAGCAAGAAAGTATCTATAATGTGTACGAACTCACCTCTCCCATACATTATAAATTACAGTATCAAATTTTGGATCCTAAAAACATCTTTCTGAAAGAAAAAGAAAAACATACTATAAGTACTTATAAACGACAATATTTATTTAATTAATGTATAAAATTAGATCAAATAAAAATAATATATTTTTTGTACCTCAAACTCTTGATAATAAAAAACCTTCGTTGGCTGGGAGACATTCTTTCATATATAACCCTTAATATCTATCTTTTCCTTGAACTTGGATGAGATATTTCTTGAGCACATTCCAGATGGAGCTAACCTAATATATAAATTATTTTAAATCATTTTCAAATTAAAACTAATAACTTCAGTATAAACCTATGACGTTATCATACATTACAAAATTTTTTAAATTTTACTTAAAACTTGCTGATAATTATGATGTGCTTATGATGTACATTCTTCCATCAACTCCCTTAGCTCCAAGTTGGAAGTTGTCTCCTTCATCCATAACGTTTACACCTGATATCTCTACCAATATAGGGGTAGCGAAAGGTGTAGGGCTAGTGGATGGAGTAGCAAGGTTATTGGATGGTATAGTAGTAGGTACAGAAGGTGATGCCTCATCTGGATGTGCAGTAGCATCTATAAAATGTGATGGTTCACAAAGAAATACACTGGCTTCTCCAAATTGTTATAACCTACCTTGTCTGCATCATATCCTGTTTTCTCTTTAGTGACATATTTTTAACCTAAAATTCACATTTTATTTAATTTTCTAGTAATAAAACTATATAAATTCAATACATAACAATATATTGTTGATGTAATAATAGATTTATTAATATAGTATTCTATTACAAACACAAATTAATCACTATTAACACTTAATTTTAAATCAAAATCATTGTCTTCTTTTTTAGAAGAATTAGAATCAAACTCAGGCTCCTCTTTAGATCTCTCACCCTCCTCATCCTCTCTAGATGAAATTTGAACTTATTCATTATTTGGACTGTTCAAAGGTTCATTCTCGCCATATGTTACACATGCATTTATTTCGTAAACATTTTCCTAAAACGATTCACTTTCAATTCTCTTAGTTTCTCTTTTTCCATGTAAGTCAAAAACACCTTTAGGTATTACTTTGCATGTGGCCATCCTATATTATTCTGTCCCCATAAGGGTTAGAACCCAGATTTCAAACGGAGAGAATAGCAATGTGAGAGTTAGGAAAAAAAATTTCCATTTCACGCTTAGTAGCATGTCAGCATACATGTATGTGAATTTGAATCTTTGCACATACAAAACTAAGTGTACATGCATTCATTGAAAACTTTCAAGTATGATTGTTTTACATGTGATTTTATTGAAAATGAGAAGTAGAGGGAGTTGAAAGAGTGATCTTGGTATGAGTTGTGATAAAGAAAGATTTGAAAACAAAAGTGGTGGTTGATATGGAAAATGTTCACTGAGTATGCTTCGGTCTGTTAGCCATAACATTTTCTCTAGTTATCCAAATGAGAAGATTCTTTGTTTGGATTAAATTAGCAACATATGAATACATTTCTTATGAAGATATCAAATTTCAATTCTATCTCTAAGAGTCTCAAAATTTGTCATAAATTGAGAACTGAGTGTAGTACTTTGGTGGATGAATGTAAAATTCATCTTCAAATTTAAGGGAAAATTTTGGATTGATATAGAAAGATTATGGCAAAGTTTCCTTCATGAGCGTTGTAGCTCTTGAATTTATCTTTCCAACCATCGAAAGAACTCCTAAATCTGATATCTATAGAGCACGTTATGCTAATTGTAAACATCTTCTGTGTTACTGTTCATAAACTTTTTCTAGGTTACTATTCATTTTACATCTTCTATTCCATTTTTGATCCTTCAGAAGATGGAATTTATCTTAAAGGTCTTCATGAAAGTTTTAGCTCTTGAAGTCCTCCTTCAAACCATTAAAAGAGCTCCTAAATCTAATATCTATAAAGGAAGTTATGCTAATTGTAATACATCTTCTGTGTTACTGTTCAAAAACTTCATCTGGGTTACCGTTCATCTTACATCTTTTGTTCCATTTTTTTTCTTTCAGAAGATAGAATTTGTGTTTGATGTTTTCATGAAAGTTGTACCTCTTTAAGTCATATTTCAAACCATCTAAAGAACACCTAAATCTAATATCTGTAGAGGAAGTTATGCCAATTGTAAAACATCTTCTGTGTTACTATTCATAAACTTCTTCTGGGTTCCTTTTCATCTTACATCTTCTATTCCACTTTTTCTCCTTCCAAAGAAGGAATTTGTCTCCGAGGTCTTCATGAAAGTTGTAGCTCTTGAAGTCCTCATTTAAACCATTGAAAGAAATCCTAAATGTAATATCTATAGAGGAAGTTATGATAATTGTAAAACATCTTCTGTGTTACTATTCATAAACTTCTTCTAAGTTACTGTTCATCTTACATCTTTTGTTCCATTTTTTATCCATCAAAAGATGGAATTTGTCTTCTAGGTCTCATGAAAGTTGTATCTCTTGAACTCCTATTTTGAACCATCCAAAGAAATCCTAAATCTAATATCTATAGAGGAAGTTATGCTAATTGTAAAACATCTTCTGTGTTACTGTTCATAAACTTCTTCTGGGTTACTATTCATCTTATATCTTTTGTTCCATTTTTTATCCTTCAGAAGATAGAATTTGTCTTCTATGTCTTCATAAAAGTTGTAGCTCTTGAAGTACTATTTCAAACCATCTAAAGAACACCTAAATCCGATATCTGTATAGGAATTTATGCCAATTGTAAAACATCTTCTGTGTTACTGTTCATAAACTTCTTATGAGTTACTGTTCATCTTACATCTTCTATTCCATTTTTGATCCTTTGGAAGATGGAATTTGTCTTCAAGTAATTCATAAAAGTTGTAACTCTTGAAGTCCGTTTTCAAACCATCTAAAGAAGTCCTAAATCTGATATTTGTAGAGGAAGTTATTCTAGTTGTAAAACATCTTCTGTGTTACTATTCACAAACTTCTTCTGGGTTACAATTCGTCTTACATCTTTTGGTCCATTTTTGATCCTTCAGAAGATGGAATTTGTCTTTTAGATCTGCATGAAAGTTGTAGCTCTTTAATTCCTCGTTCAAACCATCTAAAGAACTCCACCAAAAATTGTAAACAACTGAAATGAAGTAAGAGATATTGAGTGAAAACGTAGGACGGGTACATTGTGTGTGTTTTTAAATACTATGAACTAGTGTTATTCCACTTAACATACTTCAGTATTTTGATGCTTTTTGGATTGGTAGAGCTCCAAATGAGATTATTCCTAATTTTTGGTGAACTAGAGATATGGAGCTACAAATGGTATGAAGAAATTGAAATCTAATTCAGTTTCTAAGATGTTTAAATTTTAGATAAAACTTGTGCATAGTATACTAATTTGGACAAGAATAGTCCAAAAATGTTTGAAGTATATCTTTCGTGTCACTGAAGTGAATTGAATGATTTTGATGTCATTAGAAACTTAAGACAATGGGGGACATCTTTTGGAAGAAAGTGTTATGTTAGAATGTTCAAGGGTACTGCCGATAAGACACTTAAGTATAAAAGACATAAGGCATAATCGGAAGGGCAAATGGGACAATTCTCAATCATTAAGGGCATAATTGGAAGAAGAAGTATTGTCTTGCTTATAAATGAAG
>JANIJH010000004.1:37516991-37528374 GCA_024520975.1 Erythroxylum areolatum
CTTAGATAGATTTGATATATTCTTCTCTTTCATGTAGAACTTTTGTACTAGGTTTGTTGATGTACATGCAGTAAAAGTTGAAAGACAGAATGTAGACTTTCGATTAAAAAAAAAGGAAATGAGGAAAAGTTGGTTTAAAAAATATTGTGATTCCTTGTGATGCTTTTAAGTGAAGATTGATATGAAGCGATGTGAACAGAATGTAGTGATCGAACGTAACTCGCCCTTATCGTAGGATATGTATCGGAATGACCTTCGGGCATCCCGGTGTGTACCCTACGGTATGGGTGTGCTACAAATATGGTATTGAGACATATAATGTGTCTCTGAAACAAAATTTTATGTTGAGAGCGGCTTTGATATGAACCATTAGTGATTGTTCTGCATATGCCATGTTATCTGGATGGAGCACATTAGGAAAATTGGCTTGTCCTTATTGTGGCAATGATTTTGATGCGTTTTATCTTCCGAATGGGGCCAAAACATGTTGGTTTGACAATCACAGAAAATTTCTTCCTCCTGATCATCGATTTAGACGTAATAAACAAAAGTTCATTAAGAATAGGATGGTAAAAATGCCTCCTCCTCCTCTCAAAGCTGGTGAAGAGATTTTGTAAGAGGTTGAAGAATTAGGCTTGCTAGAAGTTACAAAATTTGAAGTTGATGAAGTAAATACAAGCATTAGTAAAAACTTTCGTTAGAGAAAACGAAACATCTTTTGAGATTTACCATATTGGAAAACTAATTTGATACGTCATAATCTAGATGTGATGCATATTGAAAAAATATTTTTGACAATTTGTTCAATACCATAATAAACATTGAAGGGAGGACAAAAGACAATTCAAAATCATGAGCTGATTTGCGACTTTTTATAGAAGAAATGAGTTACATAAAGATCTTCACACTGGTAAATATCTGACAACATTAAAAAAACAAAAGAAAATTTTGTGTAAATGGTTAAAATTCCAAAGTTTCCTGATGGTTATGTTTCAAACCTTATATGGTGTATCGAGATGAAGAAGTACAAATTATTTAGGATGAAAAGTCATGATTGTCATGAGTTTATGCAAAGGCTAATTCTAATTGCATTTTGGGAGTTGCTACCAAATAAGGTTTGGGAAGTAATAACATAATTAAGTTTGTTTTTCAAAAGTTTAACATCATTTGAAATCAAGTTGGCTGGAATGGAAAAAATAGAAAGAGAAATTCCAATAATTTAGTGTAAGTTAGAAGGGATTTATCCTCCAAGCTTTTTTGACCGTATGGAGCATCTACCTATGCATTTAGCACAAGAGGCAAAACTAGTTGGTCCAATTCAATATCGATGGATGTATCCATTTGAGAGGTAATTCAACAAAAATGATTGTAATTGAAGTAATAACATGTTTTAACTACTAAATTGTAATAACCATATTCTTTAATATAAGTATTTGCATCAATTGAAGAAAAATATCAAAAACAAGGCTAAAGTTAAAGGTTTAATATGTAATGCTTATTTAGTAGAGGAAGCTAGTACATTTTGTTCACATTATTTTGAGCCGCTTGCTCATACAAGAGAAAGAAAAGTTTCTCGTAATGATGATAGGGGAGGAACGAGTGATGCTAATGGTAACTTATCTATTTTCACATATCCTAGACGAACATATGGATGTTCAATAAGAAGAATATTAATAGAGGAAGAAATTGAGTCTGCCCGTGGTTACATTTTACTAAACTGTCAAGAGGTTCAACCTTTCATGCAGTAAGATGAAAATGATTGTTTGGGTATTGAAATTTTGTGTTGTTCGTAACTAAAATACATAATAATGTTTTTAGATTATACAAGAAATTGCTACGCGAGCTAATACTGGACAAAACACAGGATGATATAAATAAAGAAGTTGGAAGATACTTTCCTTGATAGTTCGAGAAATATGTAAGTTTTCACTTACAAATATTCAAATGATTGAATTATAAGATTTAAGTGTTCAAATGACATTATACTCTTTGATATGATAATTTCTTTTATATAGGCCTTATAAAATCAAATAGAGAACAAGTTCATACGTGATCTTGCAAAGGGACCTCTACGAACTGTTAAATCGTATCCGGTATATTTCGTTAATGGATACAAATATCATACAGAATATCATGGTCATAGCATGGCAACAATAAATAATGGAGTTTGCATATAGGGAGAATTGATAGATTATTATGGTAAAATTATTGAGATACTTGAAATTGATCCTACATTGATAATAAAGCAAAGTGTGATATTTAAGTATGACTGGTTTAATCTGACTCCAAATGTTGGCATAAAAGTGCATAGTTGATACAATCTAATTGAAATCAATAACCTAAGAAGATTGAGATAATTTGAACATTTCGTGTTAGTAATGTAAACAAAATAGGTTTATTATGTCCCTTTTCCTAGCTTACGATGAAATAAGTCAGATTGGTTGGTCGTTTGCAAAGTTAAACCTAGAGGTTTTTTGAATAACATAGAAAAGGAGAATAGAGAATTGAAAGTGAAGCATTTCAGAAAGATGTTTATGAAATAAATGCATCTATCACATATGACAATAATGAACCTTTGAACGATCAATCTAATGAATATGTTGAAATTTCATCTATAGAGGATGAAGATGGCCAACTATCTGAAGAGGAGTTAGAGTTTGATTCTTATTCTTCAGAAAAAGAAGATGATTGTAATTTACAATTAAGTGATGATAACGATTAATTTGTGTTTGTAATTGAATATTATATTTAACAAATCAATTATTTTCTTTTTAGTATATTATGTAAAATATTGAATTCAATTTCTTAATTAAGGAATGTCAATAAGGCAACTAGTTCCGAATGGTACTCATTTATTATGTTGGGAGAAATGTGGCAAAATTATCCCTACTGAAGGAATAAACAATGCAGGAAAAATCTCCACTTCATACATTAATAATCGTTTGCCTTCTATGGCCAATCTTTTGTTTCAAGGTGTTCAGTATCATCTGAGCAACGTTACTTTCCTTATTATGTAAATCTCATTTCCTTTTATAAAGCTATTATATATAGTCACAATTGACGGTATATACTACATTTTATTTTAAGCTTCCTTGAATCTCGAAGATGACATGTATGCCCATAGAGGCGAAAGCGATGTCACAATAGTCTGTAAAGGATTAGGGAAATTGGTTGTTTTGAAAAATTCGTCAATTCCACAGACCTCGTCTAGAGATTCACGTATGCAAGTCACTCCAATTTTGGTTCGTTTAACAGTTTTCTAATATGACAATATCTAAGTTCTATATTGATTGTGTTTTAGGAAAACCGTTTCATACTAGCAATTCATCTGGATAGTTTATCTTCCATACTAAATCTGACGACTCATTCATTGTATCCTCTACAAGTTTAGCTATAGCGGAAATGTTGTTGCAAGAAAGTGTTAAAAACCATACACTTGAGGGAAGAACTATCGATGTTTCAATTGGTGCGTTTGCACATGTCAAGCCCCTTCTCAAGAATCCTGACATCAAGGACTTATTTACTTTTACTGACTCTCATGTAACTTGGAATCTAAGAAAATAATTATATCATTGTCATTTATTGATGCAATACACTAGACTCAACTTTAAAGTTGATTTATTGTTGTATTTGTAAGAATTTTTCAAACAACCTCCCTACTAATTAGGGGTCAAGCTACATACTATTAAGTGTGGACTGTTATTGTTATTGTTCTATAACTGTAACAATTATTAACCTTCTAATTCAAAGTTCGTACTTGAATATTATATTCAACAAATCGCATTATTTCCTTTTCAATATATTGTGTAAAATATTGAATTCAAATTCTTATAGTCCTAGAAAATTCAATAAACAATGAATTTCAGGTAGAAATATGCCACCAAAGAGACAACGTGATATAATGCAACCTAGGTTTAGACAATGATTCAGAAGTATTTACTGTCAAGGTGAACCATCACACTCTACAGCTGTAACTGAATCACCTCCTCCCACTCCATCTACTACAGTTGTAGATGACACATCACCTGATGTTCCTTATGCTATACCATCCACCACTTCTACATCATCCACTACCCCTATAGCGGATGAAGGAGACGACTGCTAGCCTAAAACTGAGAGACCTGATGGAAGAACTTACATAACAATTGTCAATAATCTGTAAGTGAAATTACATAAAATACTATATGTTTATAATTAAGTTATAGGTTCAAATTTTTGAAAATGGTATAAATTATTTGTTTTTATATTTGGTTAATTCTGTCTGGACCGTGCTATAGGAACATGACATCTAAATTTAAGGGGAAGATTGATCCTGAGAGTTATGTATGGGAGAATATCTCTCAGGCCACAAAGACATTTTACTTTTAAGAGTTTGAGGTAAAATAAAAAATTATTTTCTTTAATTGATTTGTATACATTAATTAGATAAATATTATTACATTATAAGTATTTATCGAATTTTTTCCTTTTAATTCAGAAAGAATTTTTTAGGATTTTGAATTTGACGTGGTCATACATAAAGTATGGTAGAGACAAGCACGTACATGTTATCGTGACTTTATTAGTGTGATATACAAGGCTGATGTATGACCGCCTTATATTTCTGAGCAAATATGGAGTCGTTGGCAGCAGTATTAGACATCACTTAAGGCATTGTCCATTTTAGAGCATAACTTGACTAATAGACGTAGAGGATCGGGGGAAGAGAGTCTTTCCGTACATACGGGAGGATCAATTACCCACCACGAGCATATAAAGAGACTTTTAAATATCTAAACTTTAAACTTATATTGTAATTGTTTTACTTTGTTGTATTTCAATTTAAATTGATGTGTGAATGTTGGAATGAAAATATGTGTATTATGGATAATGATAATGGAATAAATGTCTGGTGACATATATGGTTGTGTTGAGTTATTTCCTTTTAACTAGGGTAAATATCATAAAAATAGAGGAAACTCTGCCGAAATTTTTATAAATTCTAGTTCACTTATAACATTTTATTCTTATGTAGGAAAAGTCTATGGGTGTGAGGCCTACACCCCGTAAGCTCTTTTTGCACACTCACACTAAAAAGCATGACAGTATGACATTCGTCAACACCCGTTATAGAGAACTTAATGTATGTGAAATTTATGCTTTAATATTAATTCTTAATAATCATCCTTTACTAATATAAACATTGCCTCCTAATAAGATCAAATATAAGAAAGCATTCAGCGATAGTCTCAGCACGAACAAGTTTTTGATGAAAGTCAGACTTATCTTGATGTAGTGGATGGTAAGGATCGTTGTGGAAGGATCTTCGGGTTAGGTTCATTTGCAATCACATGTTATTCGCAATCTTCCACGACTAGTACAACAACATCTAGTAGACAATCAATAACTAATGAAGTCAATGAGCTTCGGACCACAGTGTAAACATTGATGGAGTACACAGCTCAACTGAGACATCAGGTAGATGAGTTGAAGGGGAGAGGTAACACTTCAGAGCATCCACAATCACCAGAACAATAGGATTATTGTAGTTATTTGCTTTGAATTATAAAGACTTATTATGTACACTATAATGTTTTTATTATCAATTAATATAATTTTAACTTTATATCATCAATCAACTTTTTGTTTAAATAAATTAAATATATAAACAAATCAAAATATTATGCACAGATAATTCATAACTGTTGAAATTATGCATTAATCGTAAGATAATGAAATAAAATTTAATGTCGAGATTTTTTTTAAAATCTTTAAATTTCTTTACAAATAAAAAATAAAAATACGTCAGTAAAATCTATTATATTTACTGACAGAATACCATAAACTGCCGGTAAAATGTATGATATTTACCGAAAATTACTTGTTGTTTCGTTGGTAATATAGACAACCGTTGTCAACTTTACCGTCAGGATTTTCTAAACCATCGATATACTCACCAATGGTCAATCATAACCGTCGGAAATGTTACCGACGGAATAACCAATATCGTCAACAAATATTTTGACGAAAAGGAAAAGTCCGTAGGTAAATTTACCGACGGTCACAACCATCCATTGGTATATTTATCGACTGTTACATAATGTGTCCACTGGTAAATTTACCTATGGCCATTTTAATGCACCTTTGTCCATCGGTAGATTCCATCGCTAATTTATATTACCAACAAATTCCAAATGTTTTCTATCAATAATTTTTGTCACTAAATGACATTTTTCTTGTAGTATATTTTAATATAGATGATTTCTTTATCTCAATTTTTTAGTAGAACTATCTAAAAGGATAAAAGGATAGGAAGAAAGAGAAATTTAAAAATTCAATTATTATTCATCATATGTGAGACTTTCCTTTCGAAAGTTGGTTGGGGCACATTCTATATAGCTTCTACAATATGATGGTGTAATATTTTAACTAAGAATTAGTGTAAACAAAATTTTCCAATAAATTGTCTAAGATACCCAAATGATGAAAATGCACAAGTTCTCTATTTTGACGGAGGGCAACAACATAGGTGATCGATCGATTGAGGCAATGTGGAAAATTGAAATTCTAAGACTTAGACAGACTAAACCATATCTTATCTCCATGAAATGATAGTTATAATTTCACAATTATTGTCAGTTGTTTCAATTATGTTAGTTTTTCATTATGTTGGTTGTTAATTGTCCTAATATGCTTCTAACAATTATATAGCTTTAAACAACATCCAAAGAAATTTATTTGGATAATATAAATATGAAAAGTCATGATGTTTGGCTAGAAAACAAGCATTAGCTCTCTAACTGATGGCTTGTATGTGTGCACGTATGTGTGTGTGTTATAGGCAGAAAAAGGTTTGGCTTGACTTGTTTAAACCCTGATTTCATATACTATTTGTTATGACACATTAATCAAAGTATATGTATATATATGTATATATATATATATATATATGTTTAGTGTTCATCTATTTCTTATCCCTTAAACATTCATAAAGTGAATGCATGAAATATGTTTATGAAAATTTCTCAAAGGCATTATTATCACATTGATTGAAAACCAGACCCAATTTGATGACATTCAATATATAGGATTACATGAACTATCATTTGCACTTATACTATGTCAATTTGCGTCTAAGTGCAAAAATCGAATAGCCTACCTTTATTTGATGAAAGGTTTCAGTAAATAACGCAAAAGGTGTTTGATAAAATTCTTAAGTAAAATGTATACAACTTGTTTCACAGAAATTCATTAAGAACTTAGTTGTAGAACCTAGTTGCAATATATGGGATTTGAAGGTACTTATTTAGCTCAACTTAACCTTTCTAACTAATGTTATCAAAGAAAACAATAAGTAAATGTTGGTGATTAATGGTGGGAGAAAACATAGAATAGTTGAGAAAAGAGATGCTTGGTTAAAGAAACTTCTTAAACCAATACTGGAAAAGAGGGATTCTCTATGACTTTTTGGTTATATTACATGTCTGAGGTGTTACAATATATACAAAATCAATTAGAAGACATTTTTAGAGAAGCAAACAGGTTGGTTGGTATAATAGAGTATGCTTTGACTCTCATTTGTCCCAATGTTGTTTACAATAATGGACCAAATTGGACAAGGTTGAATTCTCGAAATGTTGAAATATTAGAAACTTTTATGGGATATGCATTAAGATTTCCATACTATAAAGGTGTTAATGAGGGGATAAGATATTGGTGACCAATATATGTTTGGTTGGTGATGCCAAATTATGGAGGTGAGTAAGGATTGATAATGATCACAATGCTAGTCATCCATGAATTAAGACATGGGAGATGTCGGTGCGACAGTTTAAAGAGCAATTCTTACCTTGTAATACCTCTTAGTTTATGAGGGAGGCCTTTTGGAAGCTGTGACATGATGGAACAATTTGGAACTACGTCGAGGCATTTAGCTCTCTAATTTTATATTCATAAAGTATCGAAAGATGATAAACTTTTCAACTTTCTTTGGGGACCATATTCTTAGGCATAAATTGAGTTGTTGAGGTATGGATTCTAGGGCCTAACTAGTGCCATTACTACATCGAGTTGATTGGTTGATTTGTGACCAAATAATGACAAGAAGAAACTCTTTAATGGTAATACAAATGGGAAGATTGTTGGAGAGCAATCTATGGGATATAATGAGAAAGGTAAGCATACCCAATCCTCTCAAAATCTTATTTAATATAATGTTACTTAATTTATATACAATTAAGTAGACTATGTAGGGAATTATCCATAAAAGAATAAGTTGAATGCATTACTGGACAAAGAGGATTACAATATTGAATTAGAGATTTTTTAAATATATTTGTAGTGAAAAAATCACCTAAAAGTGAAACTTCTAGGACCTTTGATGAATAAAATAGATTGGTACATATCAAAGTGGGATAGAACAGGGGAAAGTTCAAAAAATAACATTTCCTTTAATAATGAGGGGCTTCAGATGTACTTACAGTTCCATTTTGTAGATGTTCCTATTGTGGGTTTTAAATAGGTAGTAGGGGTTATCTCAAAAATTATTTGAAGAAATGATTTGAACAAAAGAACCATTTCAGTATGCATTTACTTGATCTTTGTAGGAAAAAGGGCAATCACTTGGCCAACTTTGGAACTAATTTGCCAATGTTAAACATAATGGCCATATTCGACAAACTTACTAGCAACGTTGTCTTACCAGTGATTTAATTGATTATGCATGATTGAGTTATTATTTTGTTGTCTTGTTATTTTCTATGGTTTCTGAACTTATTGGATGCAATAATTTGGCCAACTTTTGTATTATTTTGATATTAAACGAAGAATCAAAAGAAAAAGCTTAATATTAGAACAAAAACTTATAGACGCTTAAGTTATGAATTAAAAATATATTAACTTAAATGGATAGTTATTTGTTAGGTTTAAATAATTTATTTGGATAATAGACTTATCGAATACAAAAGTTAGATTTAAAACCTATTCATTAATTTTAGCAAGACAATTATTCAATCAATTTGCCTAATCATGCATAGTAGATTAAATTAGTGAAGTTAATTTCTCAAGAGCTCACTATATTGATTGATCAAATTAAATTAGTTTACTTTTGAGTTTATTTGTCTTATTTTCTTTAAATCCTTTCCTCAACAAATTGGTTAGAGTATTTAAGATTGCATTTGCTTTTATTCAAAGTTAATTTAAGTGGATCAATTTCTTCTTTTTAAGAGACAACTATGAGTATTCAACTACAATTACTTCGTATACTTGCGAGTGGGATATTTAAGATTTTTAGAATTTATTTTGGCACATCAAATACACATATACATCTTATATAATATAACTCATTTGTATGATTACATAATTCAATTTCATCTAACACAATTTATTAATAAGTTACAAAACCAATAATCAAAGTATTCAACATACATAATTACATAATACACGTATACTTTATATAATTACATCATTCAATCAAAAACCAAAGACATACACTCACAAGTATAACATATTCAACTTCAATCGTAGCTCACAACTCTAAGTTACAGTTTACTTTACGTAATCTCACAATTCACAGTTCCATTTGTAATGCTTATAATTAGTTGTTTTCTTAACTTATTTTAATCAATATTGTTACTAAAATTCTAATTCCTAACTCTTGTTTAACAATCTTTCATTTACTAATTTTAATCAACATTCTTAATTTTTAATTCAAATTTTCCAATGCATTAACTTTCTTCATAAATTAACAATACCTAAATTACCAACTCACACAAACAATTCTAAATTTCAAATCCAAAATTCCCAATGCATTACTTTTCTTTATAAATTGACAATGCATTGAAAGAACCAACTCACAAAAATAATACCAACTTTTAAACCCAAATATTCTAACTCACATAAATAATTCCAACAATTTCAAACATTACAAAAGACATAGCACAAACAAATATAATGCAATAGCAATTTAGAGCAAAAAGAGCCACACAAAAAAGAGAAAATATAATTAGGAATTAGGTCGGTTAAGTTCGATGTAGGCTAGCAGAATCTAAAAAATTGAAAATCCAAATCTACACTTCACACTCTCGAAACGCATTGAGCAGTAGCTAGTTGGAGCTTAGATGAAATGGAAAGTGATTGGGCAAGGGTGGCCAGTGGTGTGCTATGCGTGAGAACTAATGGCCTGTTTGGTTGAGGGTAATAGCATTTCTATTACCCGCCTATTTCCGACGTATTATGTAATCTCTATTTGGTTAGAAAAAAACCTATGGAATAACCATTCCGTAGATTAACAATTCTAGGACTTCGGGGAATAGCTAAAGATGCTACCCCTTTGTCTTTGCCTATTCTGCACTCATCCAGAGTAGGTAAATCCAAGCTTATTTTTGTTGGATAACTTTTGTCCCTCTCTCTCACGCAGCAACACACCCCTATGTTTCTGACTCAAGTAGCAGGTACGAGCACAACAAGAAGTGCGAGGATCTCTAGAGATACGAGGAACTTCATAAGAAAGGTTTAATTGACTGTTTTTCATTCCAATTCTGATGAAGACGAAGAAGAAGATGGGGAGAATAATAAGGATAAGAAGAAGTTGGGTGAGTATTTAGGTCAAGAAGAGGAGTTCGACGAGAACGGGATGTTTTTGTAGGATTGTTTCTTGAATAAGATGTGGGTCGATAAGGGGAACAACGATGATAAAGGGTTTGATGAAGTTGATGAGTTGTTGAAAGATCAGGAGGAGATTGAGAAGCAAGAGGGGTATGAGATGAATTTTTTCAGGCATCAAGAGGATGCTGGGGATAGGGTTATGGGTCATTCCAGGAGGAAGAAGGACAATGCTAGAAAAGAGCAGAGGAAGAGGAAGGAGGAGAGGACAAAGTTTGCAGAGATGGAGAGGGAGGAATTGAAGCACCTTAAGAATTTGAAGAAGAAGGAAATGCAGGAAAGGATGAAGAAGATTATGTTAGTTGTTGGCACTAAGGGTAGTGATGATTTTCCGTTCTACTTAGGCGATTTGGAGGAGGAATTTGATCCTTAAAAATACGATAAAATGATAGAATAATAAAATTAATAATAATAAAAAAAATTTTAAAGAAGAAAAAATTTAATAATAACAAGAAATTTAATAACAAAAATCAAATTAAAAATTATTGATAAAATTAATAATAATAATAATAATAAGTATAAAATTTATAATTGGTTCTGTATGATTTTGATGAGGCTGGGCGCTGCTGCTAGGATCCATGGGATTGGTTGACTTTGGCACAAAAATACCTGCAAAACAATAAGGCACATCGGGGGTTGACTACCGGTAGGCCCCTCCGATGCTTAAGTTAGTCTTTTGTGAGAGTTTTGGTGGCTAGTGAATAAAGAATACTAGGGTTCTCGAAAGTCGTACCTTTTTCAT
>JANIJH010000004.1:37550952-37564232 GCA_024520975.1 Erythroxylum areolatum
ATTGGTTTTCATGCTTGTTGAACTCTCAAAAGTCAAACCGTTTTTTTTTCATTAAAAAATTTTTTGGGAAAACTTGAGAAAAAACTTTGTTCACATTAACGGGTCATAACATGAGAATAACCAAAACTAGAGATCTAAAAGTTGAGCATTAATGAATAGTGATTAAAAGAAATAATCTAGGCTACTGGTAATTTATAATAACAAAGTTTTTTCCACATTTTAACTCCGAGATGATGCCAAATTAAGTAACAAAACAATATTTTCTCTAAATAACAAACCTGTAAGCGCTTTCCAATCGCAATAAATGGCTGCACATCTCCACGTGTACCAACAATAAGCATTACTATTTGCATTGGTGGTATGTATTGGGGATCTGTTGCATCAAGAGGTTCATCCTCAGTGACTGTGCTGAATGTATCTTCACGTCCACCACTAATAGATTGAGTTTCAACATCTGCTGGAATTTCAAATTCTACAGTTCCATCATCTTTAACAGTAGCTATTCTGTTCAACAATTTAAGCTGCACAATTTTAAAGATCAAATAAAAATCCAAATATATGGCTTCTTTATTGTGACGTAGATATTTGATTCAAAAAATCAACCTCCATGATTGAAAGAATAAAAACCCTAGGAAAATAAACAGACAAGTGATAGTTGCGATAATGACTATGAAATACCCAGAATTTGAAAGACGTCTAAGTAGTTAACAAAAAGGAGATTAAATGAAATTACATGTTTTTAAACTTTTAGAAAAAAATTCAGGGGTAATGTAGCTATAACATGAAGAAAAGCATCTCAAAAAATTGAATGTAAATATTGGACAAGGAATAGTAATGAGGGTCCTCTTAAAACTGCCTAGAATATTAAACTAAATTCATTATGATTTTAGGCTCAACATATCCCAAAGAACGACGAAACAAGCTAGCATAAGTCCCTAGAATTGCTTCAGGTCAAATTAATGCCTTCTAGAGATGGGCCTTTCACTCAATTTTATAGGACAAAGATTGAGTGTACCAGGGACAGGCATTAAATGAGAAAGGCGGGTGTAGTTACCATCAACTTCCTTGAGCACAAATTTTAGAAGGATTAGCTATCTCAATCTTTTTCAAATAAGGCAAATTGTAATGATTCATAGAGCCAGAAGAAATCGCCACAATCTAAAATCTTCACGTTAAATCACCAAAAAATAAAGTTAAATAAATTAATTATAACTGCGAAATAAATAACATTTTCCACACTGTGTGCAACAATTACAGTAGAAAACAAATAAGAAGGGAATATTCACCTTTATGCAACCCAATTCTATACTATGTATCTTCCCAAACACTCAAATAAATTCACATTGGGAGAAAGTAAAATAGAGAGATTCACTAGTATCAAGTAATCATATAAGCCCAATGATTCTCCCACAAATATCGCATTCACATTGAAATAAGAGAAGCAAACAATTAGATGACATCAATCACACTTTATAAAGCATGCATATAGTAGTCCACATTGTATAGAACATTGCTAAGGTTACATCGTCACTAAGAGTGAGAGGCATGATTTCAAACTACATCAGTTAATCAATGATGGAGTATAATACCTTCTGCTGGGCAGAAATCTTGTCATCAAAAAATTGAGCGGCTTCTTCAGCAAATATGTTAGGAGGTCGATGTTTCTCAGTTCTAGACTTCTCTAGCTTCAGCTTATCCCAAGTTGATTCCACTTTATTACCTTCAGCAAGCGTAGTACAAGGTTGTTGCTTCTCAGTTGCAGATTTTTCTAACTTCAGCTTATCTGATGTAGATTCTAATTTATCGCCTAAAGGCAATCTTTCATACACCATGCTTGATTCATATGTACTCGGGCCATCAGTTCCTAAATTAAGAAACATCACAATATAACACAAACACAAGCTTGCAATTGGAAGATCAGGTAATTAGAAAAAGGGTTTAAAAAAATCAGATAATGGTCAAATTAACGTGAAGAGAAAATGACATTAGATTTCACTTTTGAACTTGCAACTACATCTTCAAATTTATCATATGCAAGCTCCTTTTTCTTAATACTTAAATCCTCCTAATCACTTAAATTGCAAGCCTTCACTCACTGTGCATAATACTAATTCAGTTATATGTCCTTTTTAGTCTCTGTTAATGTGTTTTTATGTCTCTCTGACAAAGTTTCAAATAAAACATTCCAGCTCCAACTTGCCAACTTTGCAAGCCCCAATAAACCATAAACAAGAAGAAAATAGATTATTTCCGGATGGAAATAAAGACCTGTCAAGTAGCGTCCCACTCTACCCCTCTAAAATATGGTTAAACAATTTCAATCTCAGTTTCAAGCTACAACACAATAAACAGGGAAAAGGAGCTTCTGATGATTTAGCAAATATTTCAAAAAAAGCTGTCGTAAGTCTAACACTTGCGATGCTTACTTTTGCATCTTTATAGAGTGAACTATTGCTAGCATCCTCTTCAAATGTAACTATAAATTGTAAACCTGTAAAAACAGAATAGCTTCGTTCTTGTTGAATACACATTTTAATTGAAAACAAATAAAGATAGATAACCACTCTTCGATCCATAGCTAAAATACTCGTATGGCTACCAGGCCGCAATACAAAACACAAATTCCTTAGAAATTAACTAGTTTAACAACTACAACACGAAGACCAGCAATAACTATGAAAGCCATCTGACATGTAACTCGTGCAAGACACAAATTTATCACTTCCACACAATTTTTAATGCACACTTCAAATGAAAAAGAAGAATTTCAATCGAAAGAAGAAATCATTAAAAAAAACGAAATGAATGTATAATTGAGATCACAAATGAATACAATCAAAAAATTTAAGAAACTGAATAAACAGTACCTCCATTATTCACTAGACCACGTCCGATGTAATCAATACTACCACCAGAAGCAGAATCGGAGGCAGAATGAATGGCGTCTACACTCTTCAATTCTTTGATATCGGCGCTAGTTCCGACGCCAATTTCCTGGTCCATTTTGATCGGAACCTCAATTGGAGCCGATGAAGAGGACGAAGAGGAAGAGGAGGATGTGTTTCGGCGAATTTCCATTCCCGCCTCCACCGCCGCTTGAAAAATCGACTGCTGGTCCAGATCTGCCGATAGTTGGTGTGCGGTGAGAGATGCGTGGAGTGGAGGTGTGAGTTCTAGTCTGATTGGATTCCGTGAAAGTGGCAGATTTGGAGGGATTCTCTTTAAAGCGGAGGGAATCGGTAAGTCTCCAGAGACGAGCCACGTTCATTTGATGCGTACTCTACTCGTACGACTAGGCGTTAACGCAACTGTCCGTCTTGAGGGCAGTTTCGTCAATTAGAAGTTGTCGGTCTTCACTTGTTGTCCATAGGCCTTGTTGAACATTAAAGTCATCAGCATATTAAAATGACTCCTGAAAGACTTATTCTTTTTCCTGCCAATGACAGTTTTCAGAAAACATTGGCATCTTCACATGCGGGGTAATCATTGGCATTTATTTGGATTTCTTTTTGTTTCTCGCTATCTTTATTAAATTGCTTTTTATAAGAAGTAAGTTTATTAATTCTTAATTAAATTATATTTTAAATAATCGTATAGTTTATCAATCAAGAGTAAAGTTGCATATTATTTAATGTCCTCATACTTTGCTTCTTGGCAGACTTTCGCCGAAATATTGTTTTCATTTATATGATATATTTTAAATAAATTATTTAATAAGTTAATAGAATATATTTAATTTATCAAAGTGTTTTTAGTAAACAATAGTTGTTTACTTGCGCCAGGCAATTTTTAGAGGCATTTCATCACCGATTAGACCCTGCTTAGACATAATATGAAAGTTCTGTCATTAACGCAGCAAGATGGTCTTAGGGGATCAAATCCTTTTTCTCTTTTAATCTGACAAAATTAAAAAAGATAAAATTAATTAAAAAAAGATAAACATAAGGCATCATGTTATTATAATATAATGATGTATGTTCATTAAAATTATATTAGTATTTTATTTCAGTAGACAAATTACACATAATTGATAAATAGCTAAGCATAATACTTTCGTTTGTTGTAATATTGAGTTTAAGTGTCACATAACAAAGTATATGTTAATAATTTATTTCGATATATATGTTAGAATATATGTTATATATTCTTTTATTTATTTTTGGCATTTTAATTGGACATATAACATATAACTTATGGAGTCTATCATCATGATAATGTTGGAATTATCTTACGATTGGATATGTTGAAAATTACTGCTGAATTTGTGGATTTGATGGATTGATGAAATTATAAGGATAAAGTTGTTGCATATTTGAATTAATGTGGAATTCTTATTGTGTGAAGGATTTGTGGATATCTTAAATCTACGGCTGCAACATGGCATGAAAAATAGATGGTTGCAACATGACATAATAAATCAGTTGAATAACGCTTGGTGAGTGTGAATCCATGGTGAAGTGAGCACGTCTCTAGCTTTGAAGTGGATCTACATCTCCTATTAATGGTTATGTGTGCATTAATGGCCAAATGTGTGGCATAGTAATGCGTGTGCATTAATGGCTAATAAATGTGTGGCATAGTATGTTATGCGTTAATTGAAGCTTGAGAATTATAAAGTATGGGTCCATCACGGGTATTGCATTAATTAATAGAGAACTTGATGCTTTAAAAGATCTCTACAGTTTGTGTTCTAATAGAACTCTATTAAAACACGTCATAGCATCAAACCCTTTATGTGTTGCAGCAACTATTGATGTGGTGTATCATTGAAGCTGCGGATATTACGTGTCTTTAAAAGAATATTTGCTGGCTGCGTATATGAAAATTTTTCAGCTGAATATAGTATAAAAAGTGACTCACGGTGAAGTTACTGTAGGCGTGTGTGAGACATTTGGTTGAAGGTATAGTAGTTTTTGATTGCAGTAATTAACGTGGAGGCTCAGTGATGTTGATTTATGTGTAAAACGTTCCACACGTCCTGATGTTATGCTACAGTGAAGATCATTTTAAGTGATGTGGGTATTGATTATTATTTGAAGCAACGCCATGACTTATTCTTATGAAGAAAGAATCAACTATGGAGAAGAGTTTTAGCTGTGACTTCGTGTTGATATTTATGTGAGTCAGCCTATTGATATTGTGACGACTTCCAGATTTATTTCAGTGGAGCTTAACCTTTCGGGAAGTTGTCTTCTTTTTCTCAAGTGTATTATTATTTTGTTCTTATTTGATTGATCATTTGAGTTGTTTATTTCTTATCTTTATTATCAAAAATTGTTGAGAAAATCCTCTGTTGAGGTTAGTACGAGGCGGTTGTACTATTGGGTTGATTGAGAAAATCTTCTGTTGAGATTAGTACGAGGCAGTCGTACTATTGGGTGTGAAATTCTTTCACGGGAAGTGAGGTTGAGAGATAGTGCTAAGGGTTGAGTAGTGTCGGCTCAGTAAAGCCTTGGGTAAAACTATTGTATTTCAGTGAAAGTGATTAAGCTGGGTGAGGGCCCCGCAGACGTAGGCAAGGTGTGTCGAACTACGTTACTAAATTTCTTATATTTTTATTATTTCAGTTTTACTTGTTTTATATTTTTATTGGTGTCAAAGAAGTTTGCAAAAAGTTTACGAAATTATTAAACCCCCTTCGATTTTTCAATATATATTACAGATATGCCATTGTGACTTCGTAAGACAATTAACTAAAACTCACGTCAATTATGTCTTTTAATTGAGTTTTCTTTTTTTTTCTTTCCACATTTTTCCTAATTGATCAATGATTCTTAATTTATTTATTGTTCGACTAATTAAAACTGGGAGTTTTTAACCTCATTTAATATATAAAAGAGGTCAATGATTTCATTAATTTAAGAGTGGTCCAACTTTTTTCTCATATTTAAATTGTTTATGATAAGATTCATGTCTCAAACTTGTCTTAAAAGTCTAACTAGTGGATAATGACTAATATACTCATTGGTAATGACCAAATATTTAATGGAAAATTAGGACGATATCTGATTTGACCGCAATAGAATAATTATGAAACTTTTTCATATTTTTATTTCTCAAAAATCATAATCACTTTAATTTTATAAAATGATTAACACATAAATCATAATAAAGCATTAATCTTAATTCTTACCTTATTCTAAAGCTTGATTCTTTTCTTGTTGCATCCCTTAAATAGTTTTCAAAATCGGTCTATCTCAACCACCGTAACTACACAAGTATTCGATCTCTAATGATATCTATAGAACGGGTTAAGAGAACTCTGTAACTCTTACAAAGAGGGTTAAGTAAGAAGTGTTAGCTCCATTAGAATTTAAGTCTATTTATAATAAGTTTTGAATATTTTAATAATTTAATTGAAGTTAAGCTAATTTCAATTAAATTTTAATTAGAATTACAAATATTTCTAACTAAATGCTAATTATGCCCAAATTAGATCTAATATCTTGTATTGATCCTAATTTATTAAATATTTTATATTTAATTATCAATTTTCTCAAACTTTACAATCAAGTCAAACTTTATTAAAATATCTTTATACTCTTCAATTTATTCTTTATGTGAGACCTATTAGGTTTACAAACATGTTGGTAATGGATACAACACTAAATCTTAGTTAGGATTAGATAAATTAAACTCGTTTAATTTATCTTTAATTCTCTAATTAAAAAATATATATATATTGATCAAGATTGACATCTTAGCATATTCGAGAGGTATCATAATTTTATGTGTTGCTGGCATATTACAAGGGAAGAAATTAAAAAAGAGTTGATGGAGATGAAGAGTGGAAGGATAATGGCGCCTGATAAGATACCTATAGAGGTGTGGAAAAGCCTAGGAAAAGAAGATCTTACTTGACTAGTCAAGCTTTTTAATGTGATCTTTAAGTCTGTTAAAATGTCAGATGAATGGAGATTTAATATGTTAATTCTTTTATACAAAAACAAAGGGGACATCCAAAGCTGTAACAACTATAGAAGCATCAAATTACTTAGTCACATCATGAATTTATGGGAGAAGGTGATTAAGAAGAATGAGAAAGGATGTCTCTTATCTCAAAAAACTAGTTTGGCTTCATGTTAGGAAGGCCCATCACAGAAGCTTTACATCTGTTTAAAAGATTAATGAAATATTACAAGAAAAGACAGCATAACCTACATATGGTTTTTTTAAAAAAATTTAAGAAGGTGTATGATAGGGTATCTAGGGAAATGATATAGGGGATATTTAGAAGGTAAAGGAGTTTCTATGACTTATATAAAGGGTTATTAGGGATATGAATGAAGGTGTTAAAACTAAAGTAAGGACAATAGGAGGAGATATAGAGCATTTTTCTATCAATATTGGGCTACATCAAAGCTCCTCTTTGAGTCCCTTTTTGTTTGCAGTAGTAATTAATGGGCTCATCAAGAATATCTAAGGGAATGTGCCTTGGTGTATGTTGTTGACGAATGACATTGCTTTAGTAGATTAGAAAAAGGAGGATGTCAATGTCAAGCTTGAATTTTAGAAGGATACGTTAGAGTCGAAGGACTTTAAATTGAGTAGGATTAATGCGTAGAGTGTAACTTTTTAGGAATAGGGTGGCTATTGGTTCAGAATTTATACCATAAAAGGAGTGTTTTAAGTATCTAGGATCTATAATCCAAAGAAATGGAGAGATTAATAAAGACTTAGTTTATCATATTAGATCAGGTTGGCTTAAATGGAAAAGTATATCAGGAGTTTTATATGATAAGAAGATACCACTCAAGCATAAAGGTAAAATTTATCATTTAACAATTAGGCCGACTTTGCTTAATGAGGTTGAGTGTTGGCCCATTAAATAGGTTCCTAGTCATAAGCTAATGATGGCATAGATGAGGATGCTTTGTTAGATGTGCAACCTTACTAGAAGAGATAATTTCAGGAATATAATGATAAGAGACACATTAAAGGTGACTAATATTATTTAAAAATTACAAGAGATAAGACTTATATGATTTCGACGTGTATAGAGAAGACACTCAAATGCTCCAATAGAAAATACTAGAAGATTTTACATAGAGACTGTAAAAGGAAAATAAGGGAGGTATAAGAAGAATTGAGGGGAGGTGATTAAGAATGATATAGCTCTACTGAAACTTACCGAGGACATGACTCGCAATGGCATACTAGGGTACGAATAAAGGGTCCTACATAAAAAGATCCTTGTTCATAAGTCTTTTAGCATTTTTCTCTCGTATTTAGCCTAAACCTTTAAATATGTAGTACTTATCTTTTGGTGATTTAGCCTAAACTTTTCCCTTAGCTTCTTCTTGTTGTTGTTGTTAGTATTATTGTTGTTGTTGTTGTTGTGGTTGTTGTTGTAGTAATAGTTGTTATTTTTTCTTTTAACGTCTTTTTTATCTTGTTTATCTGTATCGTATTTTTACTTATTCTACATTTTATTTATTAAGTTTTTACTTTATTTTATTTTATTTTTATTATGATTATGATTATGATTTTTTATTTTTTATTTGTATTTTTATTTTTCGTATGGGTCATTCGAAAATAGCTTCTTTACTAGTTAGGGATAAGACAATGTACTATTGGACTTCCCTAGACCCTGCGTATCAGCGTGATTTTTATTAGCTTGTTGTAGTTATTGTTTCTTTAGATCATGATTGGCGTCTGGTAACATATCATGACTACCCAAATATTTAAGAATGTCAAAGTGGTTTTAACTAACCTTTTCGTACATAATTTTTCTGTATAATTCAATCATTTTATCATATAATGTTCTGATTATACATAGAAAATGAAATTAATGTCTACTCTATTTTAAGTTTAATCATATTAGTTCTCCACCGTTAGCTATTGATTCAATTGATGACATTTGTAAACTTTTTACAAAAGCGTTATTCCACCTTGGCCAAGAATTTCCTGAATCAATACTAGTCAAGATCGCTGAAATATTCTCCCTAATTACTTTATGGTGATGAATCCTATCTTGATTATGTAACTACCTCCATATAGTTCATGTTACATCTAATGCATTAAGAAACACATTCTAGACATTATAATGAGTCGTGTTTTCTAGAATCGATGAACTTCTTTCTTTTAGGACAACAAGATGTATGACACCGAAAACAGATTGCGAATGATTTTCTAACTTAAACATGATGCTTCCCATTACTATAATACTAAGATACAAATCACTTAAAAATATATTAGAAAGCTTATTTGACTAGATAAATTACACGTGTAATATTTTAAATTCATAAAACAAGTAGACTAAAGATTATATTTTTTATATCATTACAATTAATTTTTACTCTATAAACTACTTAAGATCACCAAATGATTTTTGTCATAATTAGACACGATTTAGTCCTAAGGTAATTAAAATGAAATTTAAGGTTCACTTTTTCATCTAATGATAGTGGTCAGTTTTTTTCATGCCTTAAGTAAGTTTGTAAAATGATTTTTGTTATAATAATAAACTATTAGAATACTACTGAGTTATCTAAGTGTTAATGGATAAAGCAAGGTTACAGGTTGAAGTTCATTGAAGAAAGTATAAAAATGGTTTGATTTTAAATTTCAAAATTGAATATTTATTTTGATTGATGAACATTTACACCCTACCTCTTTTTGGTCAAAATTAGGTTTTCACTTTTCCTATTTAGCTAATGATATTAGGTGGGATAATTCTGACCTATCACTAACTCAGGAGTTTTACTTTTTGAGGAAACACTACTCTATTACTATACTAAAAGCTACGACCTTGCCTTCTTCTTCTACTATTAGATATTTAGCAAATACTCCTAGCCCTTTAATTTATAGCAGCTCAATATTACTGCTCCTTTGAAAACTAGTAAACCTTTTTATAGATAAGTAATATGTGACTCCTTTCACAAACTCAAATTTATACCTCCTACTTTTGGAAATGGTTCACATGTTATAACTCCCCTAATGGAGATTTTACATAAAGGTGTCAAAAGATGGTCTCTATCATTGGTGTAGTACTTTAGGAAAAGAAAGGCTTGACTTTCTTTAGGTACAATATTGGGCTTTATCTTGGAACTAGTATCTTGATCAATTAAGATAATGTATTCATCTTCATATTCTATAGTAATTTAAATGTAAATAAGGTTCTAGAGATTATACTACGGTATGTACAATGATAAACAATCATTTGACTATAATTATACACTCATATTTAATGTGTTTTACTTGTTATTTTCTAGTTTTTATAGTATTTTTGGTACTTAATTCACTTCAAGTGTATTTATAGGTGATAATTGCTTAATTCACTTCAAGTGTATTTATAGGTGATAATTGCCTTTATGGACCAAAAAGAAAAGAATTCAGATGAAATTGTGGCATGGAACAAAGATTTGGAGTAACTTGGACCTACATAACCATGTACAGTAACTATGTAAGTCTCTACAAACGTGTGAAGAATAGAAGAATATTGTTTCTAGTGGTGAGAAGTTACACCCTTGTGTATATTGATATACATGGCCGAGTATGTTGCCCGTGTAAGCCTCTATACCTTTGTAAAATTACAAGTTCAAGTATTTTTGGAGATACATGATCACCTACACAATAGTGTATGTTGATCGTGTAAATCCTAAAAACCCTAGTTTTTACTGTAAAAGGACATAAATGGAGGCAAAACAAGAGAAGGCAAGTTTATAAGTAATTTTGAGTCATAAAGAACATAAAGAGGTGGCAATTCTGATCAGAGGATGAAGAAAAAATGAAGAATACATTATAATATTCGATAGATAACAACATTCAATCTAGTTTGTAAGAAGATCTATTAGAAGAAAAAAAGAGATTTAGAATTATGGTTTATTTGTTTTCTAGTTATTCTTCTTCATGTTTATCTTTGGTTTTGTTTTCTATGAGTAAGAAATAAATTTGTTTAATGCCTAGGTGTGATGAACCCTAAGTTGTGATAATAATATGATTTGATATTTTATTTAATGCAATTTTATTAAGATTCAATTTTGCATTTTATTCTTGATCTAATATATTCAAAATATTAGTTCATGTTTTGATTTCATATGATTGAGTTTGAGAAATCCTTTTTTATGAATAGATCTACTATAATTGGAAGGAATTGTATACTAACCTAGAGATAGGTCAACATAAATCCTCTGGATTAGGGTCAAACTTGATAGTGAAATTCATGGAACAATAATGTAATCTTGGGAGTTTTAGTTAGAAAGATTTCTATTAACCAACTGATGGATTACTTATGAGTTGACTTGGGAGACATATTAATATAAGATAGGAATTTTCACGTTCTAATAATGAATAATATAATTGTAGGATAAAAAGATAATATTTAAGGATTCTTAGGAGGATTCATTACCTAAGTACTATTTATTTGATATAGACTTTTCCAGGTATTTTCCTTTGTCTTAAGTTTTTATTGTTTTAATCTTATTTTAGTTTTTTAGTTTAATTTTTAAATATGTCCACAATTTGAATCAAAAGTTAGATAATAAGAAAAGGGTAATTACTAGTAGTTATAGTCCTCATAGGATTGACTCGTACTTACTTGTGCTAGCTATAACTATGATGTGATCTTGCGGTTTTAACATTGATAAATTTCTTTTAAGTATAGAAAACATCAATCATACAATAATAACAACAATATTTCAGTAGAATTCCCTTAAGATGTAGGGTCTAGTGAGAACCAAAAGTACACAACCTTACCCCTAACATCCCCTTAAAAAGGCTTGGAATTGAAATGATGACAATTAAAATGAAAAACAATCCCTTATAAGTGAATCTTTATGACATACCACTTAAGTACTTATCAACAGAGGGATTAATTCATTTGCATAACTCCTTGGGTAGACCAATTTGTCTAGATAAACACAAAAACACTTAAAAGGATTTGTTATGAAAAAATATAGATGGAGACACCATAATCTCTATAAGTATTCTTGCGTTTCTTTTCTATTTCTTTTATTTTTTGTTGTTATACTAGTTTATGTTTGTTTATGTTTAAGTTTTGTTTCCATATTGAGGACAATGCGTTATTCAAGTGTGGGGACATATATGCACTTGCATATCATTTGTGTGTAAATTTACATTTGCATTATGATAGTTTTTCATTATTTAGAATATTTGCATTGTGTGCATGTTTCAATGGAATTAAAAGGAATTATATTATCTATAAACATGATTGTTTAATTTGTGAAGAAACATTAGCTTGTGAAGTTTGTGTTTTAAGTGTTTTTAAGGTGAATGTGCATATTGATTAGAATATTGTACTTATTCTTTCATTTTATGAAAATTGTTTGGATGCACTTATAATTAAATTCATTTAAATGTGTAGAAATCATTAGTAGTATTTCATAGGAGTGATTGACTAGCAAGAAATGATGTAAGTGAAAAAAAGTGTTGAATGAATATGCTAAATAAATTTCCTATTCCACTAGTCTGTTAAAAAAATGGGTTAATAATAGAGTTGGTAGCTAGTTGAGAGTTATGATATAGCTAACTAAGGGCGTTAAAGACAAAATTTTTATCTTCACATCAAAAGACTAGAACAACACTCTTACTTCATTGAGTAACCAGGGAACATTTATGAGAAGGTGTTTGCCTTCATGTTAAAAGACTGGTTTATCGTTAAACAAAATATAAAAATATGGTATTTTAAATAAAATTTAACCTATTTATCTTCTTGTTAAATATAAAAAAATTCATGAGCGGGAATATAATGATGGAGTACCTCTTTGATTGATAAAAAAGAATGAGTGCATGCTTACATGTGCCATAGATGTATAAATGAGTGTTAATATTTTGGTTGATATGTGTATTTAAATTAAAGAACTTGAACATGAATGCAATAAGTTAGTCTATTGGAACTTTTAGTGATTGATAGTTATGGCTAGGTTAATTTCTTGAGATTTGATGCCATGTTACCATTATTGTATTGTTGCATGATTATATGATTATGTAAGTTTTTTGTTTTGTTTATTTTGTGGTTTTCATTTTTCTTAGGGACAAAAAAAGATTTAAGTGTGGAGATGTTGATAGGTGTGAATTATAGTGTGTTCTTTAGGTCTTATAGTGTGTTTTTAGTGTTTTCTTAGATGACAATAATGTGTTTAAGACTTAGATTTATATTCATGTTATTGTTTCTTTGTGTTTTGTTTGAATCATTATTACTTAAGGCAATAATTTGATGTTGGACTCCGATCTTTTAGTGGAATTTAAAAATATCAAATATATGAAATGAGAGTTTTTGTATATGTATCGTGTTGGCACCCGATCCGGAAACCGGATCC
>JANIJH010000004.1:37609589-37629050 GCA_024520975.1 Erythroxylum areolatum
ATACACTTCTTCTGTCTTTTGTATCGTCTGTGTTTTGATATCTTCTGTGTTTTGACGATACACTTCTTCTGTCTTTTATATCGTCTGTGTTTTGATATCTCCTATGTTTTGACGATACACTTCTTCTGTCTTTTGTATCGTCTGTGTTTTGATATCTTCTGTGTTTTGATGATACATTTCTTCTGTCTTTTGTATCGTCTGTGTTTTGATATCTTTTATGTTTTGACGATACACTTCTTCTGTCTTTTGTATCGTCTGTGTTTTGGATATCTTCTATGTTTTGATGATACACTTCTTCTGTCTTTTATATTGTCTATGTTTTGTATATCTTCTGTGTTTTGACGATACACTTCTTCTGTCTTTTGTATCCTCTGCGCTTTGATATCTTCTGTGTTTTGACGATACACTTCTTCTGTTTTTTGTATTGTCTGCGTTTTGTATATCTTCTGTGTTTTGACGATACATTTCTTTTGTCTTTTGTATCATCTATGTTTTGTATATCTTCTTTGTTTTGACGATACATTTCTTCTATCTTTTGTATCGTCTGTAAGATATCAAAACACAAACGATACAAAAGACAGAAGAAATGTATCGTCAAAACATAGAAGAAATGTATCGTCAAATTGGCTATTGAAATTTTATTGATCATATTATGGACTAAAAATATTTATGAATGAAATGGGCCCAATTTGATTACTGATTTCCGCATATTGTGTTTGTGATTCCAAAAAAAAATCTATACTAATTTCTGAATGTGTTAAGTAATTTAGCACGCCACCTTCGCGGGGCATGGACTCGGATATCACCATTGATATCGGGTTCGAGCCTTATAGGAGTGGGATGATACAATATTTCTCTCTTTATCCTTGCCTACGATCGGGGTATCCCTGCGACAATCATGACAAAAACCTATTTTTGTCAGGCTACCATTGTGCCTTGCACTTTCTTCCTCATGTTAACACACATACTAACATCAACTATACTCCAATTTTTCCAGAATTTACCTCTTTTAATGCTACATCATGTCATGATTATTCAACTACCATATTAAGTGCATTAACTCTTCACATTTGATTCTTCATTTTTTTCTTAATCTCGTTCTTACATAAAATCCTATCTTATATGCATTTCTAACTTTCTCCTTACTACATATCATTCATCTCTTGTATAGTCAATTATGTAAATTTCATTCCCCTTTTATTCTCTCCTCATTTCTATCTCATCTTCCTATCATGATTTATTTCATCTTCCTATCATATCTAACCATATACTATTTCTCATTTCTAAATATCCATAAACCTTCATTTTCTCATATTCTGACAGATCATCATTCTTCTCAATGCTTCTAATAGCTCAAACTCTTAACAAATGCTCATGTGTATGATCCATGTAAATGAGACTAAGATTAGGGATCGGTTGCTACTGTATACTAAGACATGTCTAAAATGCATGTAACTTGACTCATATTTTGAAAAACTCCCATGTAAGATACTAATTCTAGGATCTGATACTAAACAATGTAGCACCCCACTCTTGCAAGACACGTACCCGATATTCTAAGTGATGTCCGAGTACGTATCCCGTAAGGGTGACATGCTAGAACAGTCAAAAGCTCCCCTGATAGTTGTTCTCAATTCCAATATCTTCTTAAATGTTCATGAGGAGTTGTGCTTAGGCTATATATTCTATATACAGAGATTTGTAAGATAATAAGTATGGATGCATCTTACCCAAATTGATTATTTATCAATAAAAAATAAAACCTTTTTGATTAACATTAAAACACCCCTAAATGAAACCTACAACCATCCACACATAAGGCAACCAAGTTCTTGTACATACATTCATGACATGCATTTTGGTTCAATGCTATATATATACACATTACAAAACTTCCCAATGCTTGACATTATCATTTAATAATAGTAATATATCATTACATTTACATGGTAATCCAAAAGAAAACATACAATTTCCTTTCTTCAGTACATGTACAATCATCTTTAGCTAAAACCACATTCCAAAAAGTACCTTTTCTTCTATCTGTTAGCCTTGGTCCCTACAAAGTGCTCCTTATACCTCACTCCTATGACTTGGACCTACACGGATTAACACCTATGCTAAACTTGAAAGCTTAGTGGGGAAAACACTTAGTTTAGATAACTACTCACAATAGTTATCTGCCAAGCACACCCATTCAGAAATATCACTTATATACATAAATTTTCATATTTATGAACCAAATATTGATATTCAATGCTCATGTAAACAATGATGGCATACTTAAGCAGAGTACATAATGTAAATATGCTTTAATGCTTTTTTCATATATCATAAATTCACCTTCAAAACTCAAACATTGATATTTAACACTCAGTGATACAAATTATCAATATAAATGCAAATGCTCATTCATATACTGATTATTTATATTGTCATACTGTGGATATTAGAAGGTATCAAACTGTGGATCCTCAAAAGTATCAAACTATGGACACCGGTGGTGTCAAACTATAGCAGCTGTACTATAACCCTATAGGCATGCCTATTGATCCACAACCAAGACAATAGAGTAGGCACTATAACATTTCTTTTAACCATTTGCCAATTTCACAATTCATGTATTAATAAATCATATGAAATATATTTCAAGTCATAAAATCTATATTTGCATTCATACATGCAATTCATGGATTACCACCATTAGAAGGGTATCAAAATCACACTTGTATAATCATATTATACACCTATGAGTAATGAATATGCATACAAATCATTTATGTAAATGTAAATTTTCTTTGGAATGCATTATGCTCAATCTTATATTGCAATGTTCAGTCTCCCAATTCAGAAGTGGTAAGTCCTATTTTGTTTATTTCTAGGTGCTCGAAAAGTTTCATACAAATTCAAAAAGGTTTAAATAAGATTTAGTAAAGATAGGAGATGAAAACAAACTCAAAACAGTGCAATTTGAGCTAAACCCCAAAGTGGTCTAAAAATAGGCAAACTATTAGTCCAGGAACAAATCACATGATGAAGTCTAGTAGTTCCTTAATATTCAGAACTGGGTTTTGTGTTCTTTTATAAATATGTCCATCTATGTCTCTAGTTTCCAAAACACTAAATACCAGTCCATTTGGACTTCTAACACATAAGCTATAGACCAAATATCACATGCTACTCCAAAATAGGGGTAGCATCAGGTTACCATCTTCTATCCCAATTTCCAATGTCATACAGCCAGAATTAAGTCAGATTATTTCCTAGATATTTCTAATTCTATGTCTTATCTTTTATATGAAATTCAAATCACCAAATTTAGAGGTCTGTAGGTTGATTTATGACCCAAACAATGTGACTAGTTCAACAAATCATAGACAAAATTCCACTACGCAATAATTTCTTATCATATTCAACTAATTCTATACAAGATAACACCCAAATAGAACCAAAGTATCATCCCAAAAACCATTCCACTTCAAAATGAATCTTTTTACACATTCAAATGTACAAAAATATAGAAACTAACTAAGTGAAGTCCCAAACCTTAAAATTGGCAAAATAGTTCTTCTAATTCTTTTCCTTCCCTTCTCTTTAGCTTTGCTTGAATCACCAAGTAAAAAAATGATGGAATGAAGAATGTGAAATGGAGATCTAAAGTTAAACCATCAAATTTTCGTCCATCTCCCCTTTCCATATGCCTTTTTATGAATTTTTTGGTCTTACACACATGTTTCAATCCCATTGGACCACATGTCACAATCCTATTGGACCATGTGTTACGATTCTATTAGACCATGTGTTATAATTCTATTGGACCATGTGTTAGAATTTATTGGACCATGTGATACAATTCTATTGGCCATGTGTTACAATTCTATTAGACCATGTGTTACAATTCTATTTGACACACATGCTTTAATCTTATTAGTCCATGAGTTGACTTTAGGAAATTGCATATTGGTCCTTCTTCTTCCTTTAATTCCTATGTTATCCTATAATCTTATCAATTTATTTCATTTCCTTATGTATTAAGTTTCTAATGGCATAAATTTCGTGCAATTTGGTTAATTATATTGAGAGTTATATCCCCCAAAAACTACAAGCTATTTGAAAACACGGATAATAGTCAGAACTCAACTTCAAAACAGAATTCAAAACTCTTAGAGGTAGAATCAAATTTCGGTTTCTTCATGAAATTTTTAGAACTATGTCTCTAGTTTAATATAAAATTTAAATTATCCAATTTATAGGTCTACATTCCAAGATATGGACGAATTACATAAATCTATTCAGTAGAACCTATCCATTCAATGAGGTACACATCCCAAACTACTAGCTTCGGTCTTATTATGCAAGAGCAACACAAAAATACATCCAATTTAACCAAAAACATCCCATTTACTTATGATATAATTCTTTTATCAATTCCCCTCACATCACATTCATAAATCTAAACAAACATATCAAAAATATCCATACATATTTCATGTCTAAATTTGTATGTTTAAGTACCATTATATCTTTTACTACACTTAGATGTACTTAATTCACTTTTTATTACACCCTATACATGCTATAATACTTCTAGGGCATATGTTGGGGTGTTACAAAAATAACCTTATTCATGATTCTCAGTGGTTTAATACAAACCACTTTTTCTTTCTAAGAATAATATAAGCTATACCATCTAACTTTAGCTTTAGATGAGATGTGGTCCTTATTTGTCCATAGAAAATTCCTTATGAGTATTTCTAAAGTTTCAATAATACTAGAAGGGATAATTAATAAAAATATATATGATTAAGAACTACATTAATAATTTACATTCTCCTAGAGAAGGATAAAGCTTTATTATACTACCCTCCTAACTTCTTTCGAAGAAATTATATTAGAGGTGTGCAGTACTTAAAAGATTGTTACCTTATGTTGATAATCTTTAAAGATGAAAAACATGCTTTTCTTTAAATTAATGGGATGACTAGACAACTACTTGAAGTCATACAAAGTTTCCTATAACACCTTAATAGATTCAAAATAAGGTGGAGCTCATATATAAAGGATAGATTGGTGGCAAAAAGTTTCTCACGTCTAAAATAAAAACTTGAAACTTATTTTGTAAATCGTTTTAGCATCAATTTTCCTAGATAAAACCTTTATACATATTATGAAGAGATTGGGGGATAAAGGATCCATTTTCCTCATCTCTCTAGCTTGAACCTAGAGGTAGGTTTACCATTAACCAAGATTGAGTAAAACAACTGAGTAATATTGGGATATCCAATTTACAAATCTATTAGGAAAGCATAAGGTCCATAATATGGAGTTGAGAAAAATCAAATTCCTTAAAGAAACCTATTTTGCAAGAACAAAGTTTATTACCATTATTAGTATATAATTCTTAAAGAGCTCTTACAGTAAAAAAGTATTATCACCAATTAATATTCCTTTGAGGAAAGCACTTTAGGGGTCTATAATGGAATTTTAAGATATGTTTGAGCCTTGTAACGAGGATAAATAACCTTATAAACTACATTACAATATGATATTGTTTTATAATTAACTAAGGAGAAGCGATTGGGGTTTTTAGGGATAAGGCAAGTGTGCCCATTGACAAGATTCTCATTGTCAAATAATTCTTGAAAATTTGAGATGATTGACCAAACTATGAGGGACCAAGTTTTTTAAAAAAGAAGTTGGAAATAAACCAGTAGGCCCTGGTGATTTGTCTGGTCCTTAACTAAAGAGAGCTTATTTTATGTCCAAATTAGAGAATGAAATTTGTAAGGAACTAAAAGGATCCTAATTGAAACTAATAGGAATAAAAGTTTTCATATCCAGAGAGGAGGGATGCTGGAGGTTCCATTCCAAAATGCTTTTTAAGATGGCTCAAAGCCACCAACTTGAGGTCCTCTTAGTTAGTAGCTAAGAAACCATCATGGATTACAAGTAATGGTATTTCTATTTCTTTTTTTTAGATAGTATTATGAAAAAACTTAGTGTTCCTATCATAGAGAAAGGAATTTACCATGTATCAAATTGTATATGTCAATTAAATGTGAAACTCGTGAAGATACATGATCTAAAATTGTTCTTTTGAATATATACACAGTCGTACAGGTATATACACAACCATGTATCTCCCAGGTTTTTCAAAATTGTTATTCTTATTGTAATTTCTTATCCAATCCTCACTCTGATTCGTCTCCTTCTTATTCCACAATGACAACTGAGTTTGAATATCAAAAGGATGACTCAAAGAATGTGCTTTTGACTCTCTTTGATGAGTTTCTTAAACATTTCATAGCATTAATCACAAAGTGTCATAAGTAAATGTACAATCAAATAAGCATATATCATCCTCACACTTAGACAAAACATTGTCCTCAATTTGAGAAAACAAATAACACATGTATAAAAATGACATAACATAACATTAAAAAAGGTGAGGATGAAACTAGTTAAGGTGATCAATGGGGTGATAGTGTGGGCAATGAAATTTGGAGACCTTGTAAGCTGAAATATAATAAAACAGAAAATAAAAAAATAAAAAATCCTAATTCCTAGGTTTCCTCCTACGTGGCACTTAATTAATGTCTTAGCTTGATTTGCTCTTCCTTCTATGCTCAACTTGGGTCTATTATGAGTCACTTGCTTCCACCCATATCAACTAATTTCAATTTAGTAGCCTATAAATAAGCTACATATTGCAAGATAATAATAAGCAAATAATTAATCAAATTAAGAAAACCTAGTAAGTTCAGTAATGTCCTTTTTGGTAACAAACTATCAACAAAATAGGGAATGATGAAACTCCTTAAATCTTTGGTTGAATTTAGTATTTTTTTTCCTCTAAGAAGGTGAATTGCTCCTGTTCTTCTTTAATCACCCTTGTTCCCTCTTCTTCTTCAACAAAGACTTCCTTATACTCTTTAAAGTCAATCTCTGTCGTCATATGTTCTTCTTCCTTTACTATTTATGCTTTTTGCACAGACACTTCCTTATATGCTTTAAACTCTATATTCATCGTCATCTATTCTTCTTCCTCTCACTCCTTTAAAGATTCAACTACGCCAATTCTCATTAATGGGTTTCCCTCCTTTGGATTCTTTGGTATCCTATTCATATTGAATTTCACTTATTCATCACCAATTTGAAGGATAAGGTTATCTTTATGGATGTCTACCGAAGCTCTTCTAGTGTTCAAAAATGGTATGCCAAGAATTAGCAAAAAAATTTGATCCTCTTCAAAGTTTAGCATTACGAAATCAATAAGAATGATAAACTTGTCCATTTTTCCAGATATTTCCTCCACCACACCAAATAGTTTCTCTATCGATACTGAATAAGTATAGAGGTTGGATTCACATTACCTAGCCACAATTTCCTTAAAATCAACAAAGGAATATGATTAATATCCTCACCTAAGTCACATAAACATTTCAAAATCTTTAAATTAACAATTACACAGGGTATCATAAAACTCCCTAGATCTTTTAAATGTAAGGCATATGGTTAGTAAGTAAGAAGTTGTAACTTTCTGTCATAACTACCGTTTGATTGTCATCCCAAGTCCGCTTGCTTGATAATATGTCTTTGATAAACTTTATATATCAAAATGAAGTAGATAGCAGACAACTTTCTAAGGTCCCAAAGGAATTATTGTTGCAAATTCAGTGAGAGTATTGCAGGCAATGATTGACATCCTCACCAAGCAATTGAAAGCCTAACAACCGCCTCGTTCTCTCTATTCAAAGCAATTCAACATGGATGCAATATGTTCAAATGAGACAACCATATCACACCTAATTGCTTCCTAGTGGAAAACAACAGTTTATAATAATTTAACGTCATGGGAGAACAAGTTGGTTGGGGAGGTAATGATCCTTATTGAAACACATACAATACTGGGTGGCAGAACGACCTAAATTTCTTTTGGTCTAGTAATGCAAGGACTTAAATGGGAATTAAGGCCCACCAGGATTTTAGCAAGATGAGTTCAATTCATGGGATTCAAAATTGGACAAGATCATAAGCATGGATGAGCCCCATAAGAGGTTGGAAGGGAAGTTCAAAGTAGTAACCACACCTCTTCTATTCACAATCTGGAAGTTCAAATGGGCGTTGACCAATTCATTATCTGTAAGAAGTGTGGGAAGCCTCTCAAGAGATACTGAATCAAATCTAAGGGAGAAAATTAATGATAAGCATTGAACCCTAGCCTTACGAAGTCCATAAGGGTCTTTTACCCTTTTTAATGTATTTCTCCACCATCATTTTTTTAAATCTCTTCTTGGAGTTAAACTCTTCAGATTCCTAGTTCTTGCCTTGTGATGTCTAAATTGGTGCGTCCTCTACTTTACGTCCAACTTTCTTCTCTTTTTTGGTTTTTCTTATGTCTTGAGATTAGGTATGAAAATCACACAATCAAACTGACCTAATGCTAAAATTCCTTGACAACAACGTCGAAAACTTATTAAGTTTTATATATAATAAAACTCTCAATATCTATAAGTATACAGGTTGTAACTTATAGTATCGAAAGGTATTGATCCCATAAGGAACTAGCTAAAATGAATTGAACCTATCTTTGGTTAAGGTAATAAAATATGATATGAGTGAAAAATAAAAACAAAATTAAAGTAATTAAATAAAATCAAGAAAATAACAAATAATAAGTGAGTTGCCAAATTAATGTAAGGTTGATCAATGATGAATTCTTAGGATTTATTCTTTTATTATTTAGCTCCCTTAACCATTATTGAACCAATTATGTGTCGAAGATTTCCCATAGGATTGATTACTCTCTCTCAAGACCTAATCAATTACCCCTAATTGAATATGAAAATTCTATATTTTGTAACCTCTCAATTCATAAAACTTTCATAACATTTTCAACTAGATATGACATTATTTATTAGATAATCAAGTTCTCACACATGATCTCTCTTCGAACAATAGTTGATTTGATAATTGTGTGACTTATTAAACCACCAACTCTCATTGCTCAATTTAATTAAATTACTTTTGACTCACTCTCTCGATTTATTGTGAAAGTATGAAATGCACAATTATCACAACACTAGAATTTTGCATTGAATCAATAATAATCAAGTTCACAAAATAACTTCAAAATAAACCCTGATTTGGAAATTAAAACATCATAAACATAATAGGCATTTGTAAATTCAGTTTACATATCAAGTATTATGAAAATAACAAAGGAGAAAGAAGAAAAACTCTACTTAGAGCTTGATTTGGAAAATAGGAAATCTAGATGTCTTTCTTGATCTTCCTTGTTTAATCCACTTTTGCAAGATAGCAGCTACATTTTTTTGTGTCTTTCACATTCTTAAATATTATTTTAGGTCCTAGGGTTGTTTCTAGGGTTTCTCCACTTAATTTAGTTCCAAAAATAGCCCAAAATGTCAAAAGATTGAAGAAACTCACATACTGGAAAATCTAAAATTCGTTGAAATTATTGTCTAGCAGATGCACGATCTTATGCACGGCCATGCATAAAACTATGCATCACCAAAATTGTTGAAAAATGTGAATTTACACAGAAGATACATGGACGAGATGGTGCATGGCCATGCATCGCTTCTATGCTTTGAATCTTCTTTTTGTGCTGTGTTTTCATCCAAATTCTTCTCTTTTCTTCAATTTCCTATTTCCAAGTACTCACAAACACATCAAACACCTCATGAAATATAAAATTAGATCCAATTCTTGTTGTACACTAAACAAACACTTAGACTACATATAAACACTCATTAGCTTGCAAATATACCAAATATTGTAGTATAATAAGGACATATGGCATCAAATTAGTAATACTAAGTAAATACGCTAATTTCCTTTCTATTAACAAACTAATCTTATAACAATGAATGGTAAAATTTTATAGATCTTCAATAAACTATTATAGTTTATTTTGTAGGAAATAGGAGCCTTTTGTACTTAAGATGACTTCTAATAATTTCTTCATGGCCTCCTTTAAATCCTCCTCTTTCTCTTTCTCCTTCTCCTCTTCCATCTCTTCTTGAATAGTGCCTTTGTCCTTCTCTTCAACCTCTAGCTCTTATCTACTAAGATATCGCATTTACTTGCTCCGTCAGAACTGGCTTAGTGTAGTAAGATAAAACACCTTTCTTCATGTTAAAAACAAGTTGAACAAGTTGTCTAATCGAAAGTTCTATGGTGTGGATAGAGGCAAGAAGCCCTTTAATGCTTTGAATGCTAGCCTTAGATGTAGTAATGGATTCTATAATGAGCTTTTTGAGTCTTTGATCCTCCTTTTACTGTTGCTTTTGCAAAAATTTGGATGAAGTTTGATCGTTATCTATAAAGTTAGGATAGACATTCTACCATAGATTATAAGTATTACTATAATGAATTTTTTAGGCTAGTTCCTCATAAAATTTAGTTGCTCATACATGTTTCATTTATAGTCTAACACCTAAGATTCATTATTCAAGTGGTCGCCACCACCATAAATATCATAATGCATAACTAATATTGATTGAGCTTCTAAATACATATTACTATGCCTTTTTTTTAATCTTCCACACTTTAATCCCCTATGAAATAATATCCTCTCCATCCTTACATTACGTTTATTATTATAGAAACAAATATATAAATCCTAAAAATAAACAACAACTATAATATTAAAAATATAAAAATAAATAAACAAACACTAAAAGAAAAAATATGCCTAATTTAGTAAAAATAAAAAAACACCAATAATAGGAAAATTGACTAGATCAATAAGAAAAGACTTTCCTAATATTACAGTCTTTGGTAACGATGCCAAAAACTTGATGAATTTTAACCATAAGTGTATGACATAGTTGTAGCTAGCACCGGTGAGTACAGGTCGATCTCATAAGGACTATCATTACTAATACTAACCATTTTTCTATTTTCTAATCCAACCAAATGAGTGATTAAATTGGAAAATGAAGATAAACTAATATGAACAATAAACAAGAGTTAATAATCTAAGGTAATGGATAAGGATAACAATTTATAGAAAGATACGAATTAGACATAGATCCCTATGGAACTTTACCATGCTTGAATTATCTTGATTTAATGATTAATCCTAGTTAATTATATCAATTAGAATTCCTAAGTTGCAATTGTATTCTATATCGAGACATATAGTCTCTATCCTTAAGTTTATTGATTGAAATCTTTTTCTAATAAAAAATTCTAAGAATGCATTAACTCACTCTCAAAAAGAATTTGTGGTTCTTTACTGACACTTAATCATCTTTATCCATGTTATGATCTAAATATAGATTTCATCTTTTAAATATCAATGCATGAATAAGATAATTAAATATTTCACTTTTGCTCCTTATATTCAATTAATTATAAGAACATGAATAAATCTCAAGAAAACTAAAAACCTTTCATTAAACCAAAGAACAAATTAAAACAAACTAATAAGATTTATCATATCTAAATCTATATCCTAATTTAGTTCATCATATAGCAAATAATACCCACAAAGAACAATAAACACATAATACATATGAATGAACTCACGGCACAAAGAACAATAAACACATAAGGCATATGAATGAACTCACGGTTCTTAAATGTTGATCCTTCTTGATGAGATTGCTTCTCCTTGATGTGTTCTTTAATAATTCTTGGCATTAGGACTAATTTCTAGTCCTCTCAAATATCTCTCTCCTTTTCCTCCTTTTATTTACAAAACATGAGATTTATATTAAACATGGGTTAAATATAGGTTTGTGTTAGTCTGTTATTGCTTTACAACCCTCTCAGTTTCTTTACAAAAGTTACCACCGATATAAGCCTAATACAACCTCGTATTTGTTTCATGTTGCTTTAGCTAAAAATAAGAAGAAATAAAATGAAACAACATTAAACAAAGGTTGAATACAACCCTTTTTTAGTCCTCTATTCCAAAACATAGCCCCCTGTTTGTCCCTTTTTGGTCCCTTGTTTTTATTTTCTCCTCTAGAATCATCCTAAAATTATTTTAAAATAACTCAAACTTACACGAATTCATTCATTCTTCAATGGTGCTAAAAAAGTGCCTATAATAAAATTATAACCAAATTTAGTTTTGAATCTTTTGTAAGTTACCAAAAGCATAAGATAAATGCTTTATAATTATGCTAAAAATATAGTATAGATAGCACTTATTAGACTTTTGAGACATCTGAGAGATTTACCAAGGATATGACCAAGTTAAGACTAGGGACAATGTCAAGCCAAGGATGAATAGTAAAATCTAGCATAACATAAGAAGAGGAGGGTAAATAGGTAAATCAAGAATAAGTAAGTTTACACTTGGAGAAGGAGCAAAGTTAGGCAAAGGCACAATTGTGTTAAGGGATAAAGTAGCTAGAGAGGAAGAAGTAAGACTTAAGTTAGAGTAAGGAGTTGTTATTTATCATTTTTGGTATTAAAAAAAAGGAGACAAAGGGTTGGATAAAAAATAGAGGCTAGGGAAAATAGTTTTATACCTTTGAAATTTTAATTAATTAAGAATAAATAAAAAACTTTATTGCCTCCTCTAGCGATAAAGTTAGTGGAAACTAAAGAGAGGAAAAGTAATATCTTAAAGAGATAAATGGGCATTTAAGAAGTAACCTTAGGTTTCTGAAAGGTTGTGACTAGTGTGAGAAAGACTAACTTCTTTCTAAACCTCTAAAACTATGGCAACAATCCCATTATAGTTATGTTCCTTAACTTCCTAGTCCTTTTTACTTACTCCCTCCCTCTTACTTGCCTGCCATTTCACTGCCTTCATCAACTCCTACCATTCTTGACTTCTCCTTATTCTTATTATTTTCCTAATGTTATTAACACTTTATTGCTTTTGCCTTATTTGTTTACCATTTTTGGAACAGTAATTTGAACTATTTTTCCTTTGCTTTTCTGGTTCTTTCCTTTTTCATCTCTGTATCTTCTGAACCTTTAGACTTTGGGTAGGCCAATTTCTTGGGAGGACACTTCCTTGCTCTGCCTTTTTAACCCCTCTTACTCATTCTAAACAAGTTTCTCATGGAAATTATTCTCTCCTTTCTCCTCCCATCCTTTTTAATTCACATGCCTTACCCAAAGGAATCCTTTGCTATTTTAATGTTATAGCCTTTGGCACAATATTAGCCGCTAACTCTTCATATAGCTTCTCTGAGAAAAACTAATGTAAAATGGTAGGCAACTTATCTCCATCTGTGAAGCTAGGTTACTTCCCTCTCTTTTATAAAAAAGAAAAATCATTGTTCAACCATTATGTAATTCCAGCATCGTTAGTTTCTTCTTTAAGAAAAGACTTGCATTTGTAGTCATGTCAATATGGGCCAATTCACATTGGAAGAAAATAAGATTGGTCGAAACACTCATCGATCCTCAAAGATTTTTTATTTTAAAATTTAGTTTAATAAAAGAGGAAAATAAGGTGACTAAATTTAGTCTTTAGCATATAAAGGACAAGTCAACTTTCTTACGTAGATGGTCTCCTAAAGTAAAGCTAGATCTAATGAAAGTTAAACATATTTTAGTATAGATTAATATTCACAATGCTCTTAAATCCAATACTGAATTAAGTTATCTAGAAAGTTATATAGGCCAACCTCTCTATATGGATGAACACACTGCTTCTTTAAAGAGAATAAGATTTTCTAAGATTTGTATTTAATTGGAAATCTCATAGGAATTACCTGATGTTATTCCTTTAATAAACCTTAATAAGTAAGAGGAATTAGTTAAGGACATGGGATAGGTCACCTATCATAGAAGCATGTTCCTACTGATCTGGTGAAAGAATAGAGAAAGACTAGAAAAATATTCTAGAAAAAGGACTATAATGAATTGATGGGATTTGAAACCTGGAGCTCTAACGTTAATCGTGACACTTATATAAAAGAGCTAACTCCTCCTTATAACTCTGATGATACAACTGTACATACTAAACCTCCAAATTGTTTAGTCAACAAGGAGAACCAGGTTACCTCATCTATTAATATCTCTAATAAACCTCAGATTGCTATTCATTTAGATACTTAAATAGTTGATGACATTAAATTGGCACATTTGATAAAGGAAACTATCTCTTAGTAAAGGAAACTATCTCTGCCTAGATATATATAACCTCTCTCTAATCAACTCCATTTACAAGCTCTCTTGTTACTACTCACGCTAATAATGAGTCAGTTGTAATTGCTCATAATATCGACAAGTGCTATTGTTAGAAGCAGATCCGGTACAAAGACTAAGAGAAAAGGTTCTAAGGGTGATTCCTCTTCCCCCAACCCTCCTTTCTGACTATATTGTCTTAGAATGTGTGTATGTATGGGGAGAGGGGGCAATAACCCCTAAAAGCAATAGGTTGTTACATATTATATTTTCCCTATTAAACTAAGGATTTTTGGAATTTTAAAAATAAGCTTAAGGAATTCTCTTACAATAAGCTTTGATTTATTAAAAAAAGACTACTAAATCATCTCTAATCACCATTTTCAATAAAAGGGAATAATTATTATTATTCTTGATCTAGATAGAATTGAAGTCCTTGATTCTTTTATTAATGAACAAACTATTCATTTGATCATTAAACTCAGATGGAATAAATGCAAACTTGGTGTCTTTTTTATTTATGCTTCTAATTTTGGGTTTCAAAAGATCTTCTTTTTGGAGTTATCTTATTATAAGAAGCTCTTACATGTTTATTCCTTGATTATTGCTTGGTGGCCTCAATTGTATACTCTTCTCCTTTAAAGCATAAGGTGATAATTTCATCAAACACCCTGAAAATGAACTCAGATCTTGTTTAATTAATATTAGTGTAATTGATCTAGTTTATAGGGGGAATAGTTGACATGGATCAAAAAACAACAAGGAAAGTGGTTGATGAGAAAAAAATTGACAAGGCTTTTCTTAATCAACATTGGTTAGTGCAATTTTCAAATAGTTTCACAATTTTCAGAAGATGTTTATGCTTTAATGACTCTCCTATTGAAGACTATAACTTCCCTACCAATGATAAATTTTTAGTTCCCTTTAGATTCTTAAATTAACTTGCAAAAATTGAGCGGTTCTAGGAAAATCATTAAAAGGGGTCTAGATCAGGATATAGCTAGTTTTGAACAATACAAATGCTTAAAGAAGTTTCGGCTCATTAAAGTAAGTCTCAAGAAACTACATTTGGAGACAACTAGAAGTAGATGCCTTGACATCAATTTTACTAGGAAAAAACTCTCAAAGTGTAATTGCAGCTTTATGTAGACTCTGTAAACTTAATTTTGATTGATGAGGAGAAAAGTGCCCTTTGTAATCATATAATAGCTTTAGATGCTAGTAGCTCCATTTCAAAGAAAAACTATAAAGTTTAATGGCTGAGAAAAGGGTAAAACTCTTCATTCTTTTTTAAAACCATCCTTATTAGGAGAAACTCCAATAAGTTATAATGTTTGTATAATGAGGAAGGACAAAAAGTTGAGGGGTAAAACACTTTGAAGTAACGGGCTTTAGGGATGGCAAGGGGTCAGGTCAGGCCCATAGCCCTTAGCCCATGACCTGACCCCCAATCACTAGCCCGCTGGGACCAAATTTATTTTTAAAAAGAAATTAAAAAACGATGTCGTTTTTGACAAAATGATGTCATTTTGTACCTTCTCATTGGGCTACATGTCGGGACAGCATCAGCCTAAGCATGATGTATAGACTGGTTGGTCAACCTAGGCCGTAGTCGGGTTGGGCCACATTTGTCATCCCTAACTGGATCTTAATTATTCCCAAAAGGTCCTAGGATCTACCACTTCTTTTACTACTACTATACCTTTTGAAGGTTTCATTTCCAAAAGCATCTCTCATAATTAAGCTATAGAGGTAATGAAATCCGTTAAATTCCAAAGATTAAGGTTGTTATCTTTAGTTTTCATCCTAACAAGGCCCCTGGCCTAGATGGATTCAACATCTTTTTCCAACTATCTTAGCACCTAATTATGCATCAAGTTTGCCAAATAATCAAGGAATTCTTCAAATTAGTAAGCTCCTTAAGCAACTTAACATGACTTCCATTTATTTTTTCATCAAACTCCCTATCTAATTTTGTTCAAATGAGTTTAGACCTTCTCATATTATTATACCCTTTGATCATGTTTAAGACAATAGTTAAAAGGCCTAGTTATGTTATGGGTTCATTGATTTGTAGATCTCGAGGAGCCTTTATTAAAGGTATGAGCATTGGTGATAACATTCTATTGGCTCATAATTGTTCAAAGGCTATCAAAAGTAAGAGTTCTAAGTCATATTGTAACATAAAAACTGACTTTCATAAGGCTTTTGATAATATCAATTGGAGCTTCATCCTTCAGGATCTTAAGGTTTTTGTTTTCCTAATAAGTTCATATTTTGGATCCAACAATGTATCTCTATGGTTACCTGTAACATCTTGATCAATGGTGAACTTACTCCTACGTTTAAGAGCGGTAAAAGGGATTAGGCAAGGTGATTTTATATTACCTTACCCATTTGCCATTTACATTGAAGTATTCTCAAGACTTGCTAACTTCTATATTGCAAAGGAACTAGCTTTCATTATTCATCACAAGTGCACAAAAGAAGGATCTTTACCTTGTCTTTTGTTGATGACTTACTTTTCTTTGGCAAAATTGAGCCTAATTCTTTAAAAGTACTTACGGATTCTCTTAATAGCTTCTATACTCTCTTAAGTTTAAGCTTGAATAAGGAAAAGTATTTATTCTCATCTATAATGTAATGAGTCACCAAGCTGACTTTCTAGCTTCTATAGTAGGTTTAAAATTGGGAAATCTTCCTTTCAAATACCTTCGCATTCTAATTACAACTAAGAGATCAACTTTTGCATATTATCAAACTGTCTTTGACTTGACCTGTAAGAGATTGGGAACTAGGATAATAAAAGCCTATTTTATGTTAACAAGAATCAACTTATAAAGTCTATTCATATTAACCTCCATGCTTATTGGCTATCTCATATGGCAATTCCCAAGAGCATTAACAAGGAACTAGAGAAAATTATAAGAAATTTCCATTAGAAAGTGGATTCTTATAGGAAGGCCTATGACAAGGTAAAATAGGTATATATGTTTTGCCTAGAGATGAAGGTGGTCTAGGAATCTGACTTATTTAACTACGTAATCATGTCTTACTCTCTTAAAGCCTTTTGAGAATCTCGATAGATAAAGAGACCATTTAGGTTAACTGTGTTTATTCTCTAAAAACTTTAATTTTGCATAAATTAAACATCATGTAGACTATTTATGGACCATGGTTAACATCCTAAAGTTAAGAAATATACTTTGTAAGAACATTAAATGCATTATTGGCAGTGGTGAAACCACTTGGATTTGATATGAAAATTAGTGAAATATTGGTCCTCTTTACCTACTCCTTGATTCTTTTAAACTAATACACACAATGCAACCAAAAGATAAAGTATCTGATATTATTTGTGGTAATGAGTGGCTAATCAAACAAAGGGGCTTTCATTTCATTAAAGACAATCTTCCAAGTAATAACTGCAATCAATCAAAATATGATACTATCTATTGAACTACGCATTCCTCTAGTATGTTGAACAGCATATCAACTTATTAAATCTTTAAAAATCCTGCCCCTAAATTTAATTAGAATAAATTGATATGGTGATATCAAATCCCTCCAAAGCTCTCCTTTATAGTGTAGCTTTCCATCAACAAAATTTCCACTTTTGACAAGATTAAAAGCTTAACTCCTTATTCAACAGTCTCCAAACATTGTAAAAATGAAGATGAAACTATAGATAAACTTTTTAAGTTGGTTTTCTTTAAAAAATATATAGAATTCTATTTAATAACTGAATTTCTACAACCTAGATGATTGGGATCCTTTGATCTCCTGGTAATTTTAGAAATTGTATTTGAAGGATTTTTTATCACTAAGATATATGTCTATGCTATTACAAATGCCGTGTAGAAGGAAAGAAAAGAGTTTATATTCAATGTAAAAATGCAATCTTGGGGAGCCTTTTACCATAACATTTTGGAATGGATTAGATGTATCATCATGTCAAAAGTGGATACCAGCTTAATATCCCTTGCAATGGCTGCTCAATGGAGGTTTTGATCCCTGTACTCACTTATTTCCCACTGCTGAAGCTGCCAAGAAAACCTTGGTGCTGAAGTAGTAAGTTGATGGAGATTATGTTGATTCCCATTTAAATGCCAAAGCTCATTTGAAATCTAGTGCCCCAACATTCCATTGTTGCATTTTTGGTTATACTTTATACTTCTCTTCAAAGGAGATGAATCCACAATGCAACTTCTCTTACCTGATCTACTCAATCATGAACTCTATCACCTTGAGATAGTATTGGCTATTACAACAGTACATAGCTTTTTAAAGGAAAAAAGTGCATGCTAAGTGCTTATGATGTGTTGTTTAATTAGACTGGACATATTCAATGTTAGGATATTATTGCACTATAAGATTTCTTAATTGAATTTTAAAGGATTCATGCCTCTTTTGTAATTCTTTCTGGAGCATTTATAAAAATATTATTCTTTAACTTATAAAAAAAAACTTTACTTTGTTACTTTTTTCTTCTTCTAACGTATTATGATGTCATTAACAAGAAAATATGCCTAGAAACTATCTAAAATGTTTTAAAAAGTATTAAAATCAAATTTAATAACAAAATCACAAAGATTTTAATTTTGTCCATTTTCTAAACTTGTTGGTATGAGGGTAATTTAGTAATTTGGTATCACATGTGTAATGATTTTGTTGACTAAAGAGTAAAGATTACTAAAATTCGAGTCTTAAAGTTGGCATACTGATTGTTGATGTAATCAAGTTTGACAGGGTTTCTTTCTCTCTCTTTATAATAAGACAGAATAAAACATAAACATTATTATTATTCTAGTAGAATTACTAAAATTACATTTTCCTATATTTCTATAGGATACTCTATGTCTAACTCTCTTTTGATGTCTTACCAAAGAGAAAAAATAATTAAAAAATATAACCAATCCTAGAATGCTTAACCTTTTGAGATTTTTTTTCAATCCAATGCCTAAATTTTTAAACTTTTCAATTGAGTGACCAACCTTTTAAAACTTTAACAATTTAGTTCAAAACATTAGTTTTTGTTGATGTGGCTAATAGATGGGCATCTATGTAGCATTTCGTACACATGCCATATTATTAAAAAGAACTAAATTGTTAAGGTTTTAAAAGGTCGATCGGTTAACTGAAAATTTTAAAAGCCTAAGTACTGAATTGAAAAAAACCTTAAAAAATTAGACACTTTTGAATATGTTATCCAAAATAAAAACTATTCAGGTCAATGACTCCATTGGAGGCTTAAGCTTGAAGTGAATCACACGTTAATACAATACTTAGAAAATGATATAAGAATGCACGAGAAGGGGGGTTGAATTGTGTATT
>JANIJH010000004.1:37680348-37693357 GCA_024520975.1 Erythroxylum areolatum
ACATCCATAACTCTAAAAATTCATAGATCAATCCAATTATACCCGGAATTATTCATGAATGCATGTACAATTATTTTAATGTCCAAATACATTCACTATTCACGTATAAGTGCATGGCATCTTTATGCATGAACATAGAAATGCATCTCTAACTCTCATTAATCACTCACATTTACTATTCTAACCTTCCCACAATTAATGAGATGTTACAATATATAACCTTGAAAATATCCTCAATCAATAGAAAGTTTTCATCCAATATAAGGATAGGGATTTCCTCAGGTAGATGATTAAAGGTGTTAATAACTACACACACTCTTCATAATTAATTCCACTAACTTCTATTATGGCTTGATCAAAATAAATAGGCCTCTAAACATAGCTACTAAGTGATTAAGTCCTCTTATGGTCTAGTATTCAAGTGGTAACATGTGGATGTACATCCAGATGGGGACATTTGGCAGCTTAATTTCTTCAATGTTGAGACTAGGGGACCAATTTTGGAGTAAGATGGGTTTTTTATGGATATGTCATAAACAAAGCTCCAAGGCTTTTATTGCTAAAATGTTGTCATAGAATATGAAATGCCTTCTCTTCTTCACTTTTGCTTAGAGAGGTAAAAGCACACACTAGAGATGGATAACCAATAAATAAGGTTATATACTTATTGTTTGGTGCATGATGATACGTAAGAAGATTTTCATTTCAAATAACATGATAGGATCTAAATGCACTTATATCACTGGTCAATTAAACAAAATTTACTTACAAAGTTTTTCTTTAATCTACAAGATAAGAGACTTGTAGAATCATAAAACTTGTAGAACTCCTTCACTACATTTTTTTGTGATTTCAAAATTTTCTTATCTAGCTCTCATCTTTGTAGTAAATCATATCTTATATATAATTTTCAGTTTTGATGTTTAAAATTATAACATTTCATATTATTAACTCATTATGTATGCTTATCCCTTGTCTACTACTTGCATCTTATGAAGTTAATTGGCCAGAAAAAATTGATTCTACATTATTTATACTTGTCTAATATCTCATGTGACTAGCATACTATAAGAAAAGGTCATCATATATCTATTAGGAATATATGACTTCTCAAATAATTAATCAATCCTTAAGTGGATTTAGTATGCTATACCCTAGAACATTTTTTTCATTAATCACCGTCTGACTCTCATTATATAAATGTTTTTTTATTTATACTACCTTTGTCACAACCTAGAACCACATCGAGCATATGACAACTACTGCATACCCAGCTAAGGATACTCACGGTACCCTTAACCTGACTATGCAAAGCTAACTGAATATATGTTGAAAACATTTAGATAGCATAACGACTATATTCTAAAAATCCTAAAACTCAATTAAAATACCTATAAATTAGTTTTAAATGCACTTCTATATTCACATTTAAAACTCTACCACAACTTCTGGACTTTTAAGTCCACTCAAGAGTAATCTCAACAACAGTACAAAAGATTTATACATAAGATCATTTACAAACCACAAGACAGTCAAAACTTAATATACAAAATCATAAAGCATATCAACATAACCAACTTAATAAAAATAGTTAATGAGCCACTATACAACAAAAGTACAAAATAGAGACTACCAATATGCAGTAATGCCTCGAAAATGTCAAAAGACTGCATGATACACTTAGAGCTTCAAGCTCACCAAATTAACCTGCATGGTTGGAAAGCAGAGGGGATGAGTACACTATGTACTCAGTGAGCAGGAAAAATATATATCGCAAAAAGAACCCGATACATACTAAGATGGTCTAGATAACCTAAGGACAGGGCTTTTCATGCATCTAGTATGCACATAACCGCCTATGAAATGAACATACATGACATAGAAACACATAGGCCTAGCCTATGACTAAACATATACTGGTTAGGAACCACATAGGTCTAGCCTATTAATCACTCATCTAGTGAACATAGCTTCCAGTTCCATTACACAAAAGTAGAAAAGCATCACATGTATAAATCAAATCTCATCAGGAAATCAAATCTCAGAATAGGCCAAAACAATCATTTGTGTCACCACTAGTCGATCAAACAAGTGTGCACACCCGCTGATTCCCAATGTTGGCTCAATTTCATCCATGGTGAGTCCGAACTACGGTCAACAAAAGCATCATGACCCTAGGTGATGACCTCGTCGGTGACCAGACCTTTACGTGTGCAATCACCCACAAGTCCCATAAAAAGGTTTCGATACGGGGACTTGATTTTTATATATCAGCATCAAGGGTACAGAGGTCGTTTAACCTGTTACACTGAGCACACGATTGGCCAATTGTTACCTCACCAATCACAAAAGTCATATGCAAATATTAAGTATTAAAATTAAGTAAGGCACCATGCCTTTATTTATCGGTCCAACCGATAAAATGGAACCTTACCATAGCTCTAAGCTAAAAGAGAATACATACAAGCAGCATACATGACTCGATTTCAAAAATGTAGTTTCAGAAAATAAAACATTGTCCTTTGCACTTCAAGTGCAAGTTTGTTGAAAACAATATCATTTCTCAAAATACATAATAAAATCATCAATTGCACTCAAAGTGCAAAGAGTTATTCAAAACAATGTTGTTTATTAAATACACAAGTATACTAGTATCTATTTGAGATTTAATTATACTATGTATTACCTAGGTTCAAATTTCATATACAAGTCATCATGCATGTCTTGGGATGTCCTAATCCCATTTGATAGATATAGTTTCCCCAACTCACCTCAAAAGAAGGTGTACACTCCCTTGACTTTAACAATCCTCGATATGAGCTCCTTGATCCATAACTCTTGAGCCTTTATATAGACAGATATACAATGTATTTACTACTTAAACATATATCTCATATTCATACACCACCACAACCAAATTTATCCCTAATCAATCATCATAAATGTTATTCTAACATATGTCAATAGGTCAATAATTCACTTACTAATTCAACTCAATATCTCCTCAACCATCATGCTATCCTAACCTTATGTGCAAAGCTTACATCATTTTCTTCCTAATGTTCCTTTATGAACAAGTTCTCTTGTTTTATTCATAACTCTCTCTACAAAAATCCAAATGCCATAATTCTTGTGCCCCTTGAAATTAAACTTCCATTAGTCTTAATATATCCAAAAATTAGACAAATAATATCTCCCTTTAAAATATAATCTCCATCCAAATTATTTCTTATTTCTGGAAATAAAAAGACTGGAAACCAATTCTCAACCCTCAATAAATTATTATCAATACATCTCCTAAGAAAACCACTTCGCAGAAGCATTAATAAGAAATCAATAATCATTTTTCATGTTTTATACTTTCACTAATACGGAGTCTAAGGTCCTAAAAAATCAGGAAATAATAGAAGGTTCCTGCACAGGGGTCTATCACAGGAAGTATTAGGGAAACAAGCATAATTCGGGGTCTAATAACTATTTTGTCAAGCAACTTTCATAGACGTCAAGTTAACCTATATCTACAACTTTCATTCTTTGAGCTTCTTCAAATTCGTGCTCTAAGAATATGAAAGACAGATCGAAAGAGAAAGATGAAATCGAAACCAGAATTTTAGCTTACCTTGATAACTTCTTTCCTTCTCCTCTTCTCTTCCCTTTTTTCTCTCCTCTTCTCATTTTCATTTTTCTCCCTCTTCTAATCTTATGTCAGACCTTCACTCTTACTTCTATTGCTTTTTTCATCCATGCTCTCTAGAAAATTCAAAGGAAGTCAAACTAATCCATGTGTCACCATTCCATTGGTCCATATGTCACCATTCTATTGGTACATATGTTATCCTTTTATTAGTCCATATGTTACTATTCAATTGATCCATGTGTCACTTACTTTAGGCTCCATATGTCACTCATTTAAGCCTTCATATGTCACTACTTGTAAGGCTACATATGTCACCAATTGTAAGGCTATATATGTCATCATTTGTAAAGCTACACATGTCACCATTTTATTGCTCCACATGTCACAAGTCTAAAGTGTCATTTGTCACAAGTATAAAGTGCCATTTGTCACAAAATTAAAGGATCACTTGCCATAATTATACTCAAGCCACTTGTCATCTATTTAACTGAGTCATTTGTCATTTAGTCCCAATGCTATATGTCAGCATTTCGTAGGCCTAATCAACCTAAATTCCCATGTATCAATTTTTCTTACTCTTTAACATTTTTTTAAGACTAGATGCACATATCACCTCATCAATTACTCAATTGTAACAATGAATTCCCAATTTATTAATTATAGTCCATAAAAAAAATTAAGACAAAATCAACACGCAATTACATCATGATTAGTAAAAAAACTTTCATACCCCAGAATATGTCAATTGAGTACATATACTATCTTGCAATGTTTTCTAAATTATGATTCATATATGTATACGAATATTATGCAAGTGAATGAAATACATATATGAATATTATGCATGTGAATGAAATACATCTCATAGATTCTTAATTGCAATAACTCATATGACTCAATCTAATAGTTTAATCTCTTAACAATTTTAGGAGCAGAATATTACAACCTTCTACATAGAAGGTAGTCCCTTTTAAATTTATCTTGATACAAAATTTGAAATTGAAATGATCTTCCTCATTTCTCAATCATTTGAATCAAAGTAACTTACTTTTCTAAAATGCCCTATTATATTGAATCATTCATGATTTTCAAGTAACATTCTAAGATAGCAAACATTAATTTAATTGTATGGAATTAGAACTTAAGTAAAAAGGGTACTTTAAATTGGAGGTTATAAAGCCTTAAAGGATCCTTGTAACATCCCATCATCTGTGGGAAGCTAGAATAGTAAATATGAGTGATTCTGAGAGCTTAGAAATGCATTTTTCATGCTCATGCATAATATGTCATACACATACACATGAATAGTGAAATTGTTGCACATGAAAAAAAATTGTACATGCATTCATGGATAATTCTGGGTATCATTGGATTGAGTTGAGTTATTTTTGAGAATTTGGAAATTTACCATATTGGAATTTTATTGATTAGTGGATTTGTAATATTTTTGAATTTTGGTGTTGATTTTTGGAATTTATAGAGTATTATGGAAAATAAGGATAAGAATCAATGATATTTAGAGATATTTAGATTGTACAGAGGAGAATTATGAGAGTTAAAGGAATCAGTTAAAAAAAAGAAACTTAGTTTAGGCTTAGAACTTAGAAAAGTGACAAGTGTCACAAACTTAGTTAAGTGGCTATGGTAAATTGTTAGAAGTAAGTTATAGTTATTTGAGAGTTAAAAAGGGCTTAGTGTTATTTCCAGATACCTTCTTTGTAGCCACCTTTTTTCAAATTTCTTTCTAATACACAAAGTTGCTCACCAAAATCCTTTTGAGAGATTTCTTGTTTTTCCTTATCCCACACCTCTACCACACTGCTATTTGTCTTTTCTACCTAAGAAAAACCAGAAGCTAGTCATTTTACACAGTGGAATATGTGATTTTGCATGGAGTTTAGGGCATTAGAATAGTTGCAGATCTTGGAGTTTTTAACAAGTAAGTATTGAGTAAATCCTTTAGAGTTGTGGATTTATGAAATAAATTTGATGAATTTACTGTCAGTTGCATAAACATGGCATTTACATGTATATTCATGAACACTGTGTAAATAGGATGGGAAAATATGGATATAGTGTTAATTAGTATTTGATGGATTATTAGTGATCAAGTGATGTAGAAATGATTTTTTTGGAGTTTGAAATAGAAATGAAATGGTGTATGCGATTAGTGTAGAAAATTATAGTATGAAAAGGTGATATGCTCTATTTCTTCACTGTGCATGTATATATATATGTATGTGTATACGTGAGTACATGAAAGCTTTAGAGATGATCAAGAAAATGATTTTTTGAGTTGAAGAGTAGTTGTAAAATAATGGCCTGAGATGGGAATGAATGCATAAATAAAAGTTAGAAAGAAAATAGAGAATATGGACAACAGTTGAAAATGTAGAGAATGGTGGCAGTACATGAATAGGATAAACCATTGATTTTTGGCTTTCGATGATTTTTGACTAAATTTGTATATTTAGGAGTAGTGTGAAATTGTGGTAAATAAGTTGAATGAAATGAAGTAAAAGAGACTAGAAATAATAATTGAAGTGTTGGATTTTTATAATGAAAGCCATCTGGGAAGTTACTGAAAATGAAGAATAGAAGTTAAATTTTCAATCTGAACTTCCATGAATTTACTGTATTGATTAAGGCAGATTTTGACAAAATTGTCTTCATAAAAGTTGTAGATATTTCTTTTAACTTTCCATTGATATAAATTTTGCAAATTTTGGAGTTCTTGTAGATCTTTCTTTTAACTTTTCATTAATATAAAGTTTGCAAATTTTGGAGTTCTGGATCAAAAATTATGGAGTTTAGAAGTTGAGATTTCGATGGGGAAGAAGAAGTGGAATTGCACCATCCTGCATAAGCACAACAGTGACTTTTGAGAATTTAGGCAAAATGCAACCTTGAGGTATAGTAAAAATGTGCCTTTTTGAGGATATTAGATTCACACCATTGTGCATAAGCACGACGATGATCTTGTTGATTCATAGCACGATAGCGACTTTGAAGTTTTCAGGAGTAATGAACATCCGATGGTTTTTTGGCAATATCTTCTTTTTCTGACCTCCAAAAGAGATGAGACTTGAACATTCTACTCGTAAGACATTGATCTACCTCTCCACCAAAAATTATAGCCATGTGAAACTAATTGAGAGAGATTGAGTGATAAACGTGGGACAGGTCTGACTTGTGCTCTCACCCAAATTTTGTCTTTATTTGTCACACCTAGAACTCTTGCACACTAATGTTCCTCTCACGCCCATGACTCCTACACCCCTGTGACTTTCCTCTCATGCCCAAGAGTTAATTGCAAGACTCATGTTTATTTGTCACATCAAGTCACTGTGCTCTCTAATAGTGGCTGTGACTTGCTATATACCCAAGAACATTGTGCAAGCTGAACCATCTTGCTTCTTTTGACTATAACTTTTTCTCAAGACATCCAAATGACTTGATTCTTGAACTAATAGATTCCTAACACGTTATTCTATCTCTAAAAAAACATTTTGTATCATTCTGAATTGATTTGAAAAAGTTTGGTTAAATGAAAGTGTGGGAGTCTGTTGGAACAATGTGCATAGGAATATCTTACAGAACACACTTCAGTATTTTGATTATATTTGGATCTGTAGGATTCCAAATGTGATGCATTTTGATTTGCATTAAACTAGAGAAATAGGGATACAAATCATATGAAAAAGTAGAATTGTGATTCAGTCTCAAAGATGTTCAATTTCTGGCTGGAAGTTGTGTATAGTCTACTGTTTTGGATGAGAGCAGTCCGAAAATGTTTGAGGTATATCTTCCAAATTACTGCACCAAATTGAGTAATTTTGGTGTTAATAGAAACATAAGACATAGAGGAACACTTTTCTGGAAGAGAGTGTGACCAAATTACTTCAGTTTCACCTTCTAATTGAACATGAACAGTAGACCCGAAAGTGTGTCATGGAAAAATCTAAAGTGATTCAATGAGAATGGAATTGAGATTTTAATGGTTTTAGGGAGATATAAACTTAAGTATAAATTATACTTAGATTATTTTTGATATGAGGATGATTTTGTAACAAAATTGACGATAAGATACCTAGGATTGTCATGAACATGCATTGTACATATTTCATTTCATTCATGTGCATTATTAAACTCTTATGATTGTACAAATTGTGATATATGTTTATGTTATTTGTTATGGAGGAGCAACTAGAACTTCAACCTCCAGATGTTACCAGAACTTCTAGGCATTAGCTTCGGGAGCAACTTGTGAGTAACCTAGACGGTCTCACTTAATTACTTGTTTACTTAAATTCTATTTTGAAATAATTGAATGAATGTGGCTTTATTTTTTATTCCAGAAAATGAAGGTCCGATGACTGTGATATTGGAATGGGATATTGAAGTGTTGCTTAAATGTGAATGTGATGAACTATGTGCTTCATAATATGATTGATTGTGATAGATGCATTCCATACATGAACACATAATCAGATAAAGGTAGTTGTGACCAGAGTAGCCATCGATCAAAGCTTAAAGCTCAAAGTATGGAAAGAGCCTTGAGCTCAGAAAGTGAATAAGAGCCTAAGTCTCATTATGTAAAATGAGCCCTATATCCTCATTGGATAAGGAACAGTTAGCAATGAGCCTGGTATCCAAAATGGATACGGGACAATTTAGGCACTCGTTCACAACAACGTAACAATTGGAAAAGAGTCTTATGAGCATTTCATATGCATTTTTAACAAGCATGTGGACTGTTTGAAATGTCAAATTGATTTGCTACTAGACCCCGCTTCCGAAGCTGAGCATTCGGAGTCATTGAACTGAAACAATACTTATCCTCAACTATACTAAACCTATTTCGGTACAATTAGTATAACATTCTCTATAGATATTAGATTAAGTTTTTATTTAGATGGTTTGAAAGAGAACTTCAAGATCTACAACTTTCATGCAGACCTCGAAGACAAATTTGATCATCTACAGGGTTAAAAATGGGACTAAATGATAGGATCAGATGAACCTAGATGAAGGGTTAGATGAAATGAAAAAAAGGTCATAACTTTCATTAAAGAACTTGGATTAAGATTTAATTTAGATGGTTAGAAAGAGGACTTCAAGATATACAACTTTCATGAAGGCCTTAAAGATAAATTCAATCATCTACAGGGTAAAAAATGGGACAAGACGATAGGATCAGATGAACCCAAATGAAGGGTTAGATGAATTAGAAAAATAGTCTTACTTTTCTCTAGAGAACTATGATTAAGGTGCTCTTTAGATGATTCGAAAGAGTACTTCAAGATGATTCGAAAGAGGACTTCAAGATCTACAACTTTTATGAAGAACCTAAAGACAAATTCGATCATATATAGGGTCAAAAATGGGACTAGACGATAAGTTCAGATGAACCCAGATGAAGAGTTAGATGAATTGGAAAAATGGTTATAACTTTCTCTAGAGAACTCGGATTAAGGTGTTCTTTAGATAGTTTGAAAGAGAACTTCAAGATCTAGAACTTTCATGAGACCTTGAAGATAAATTCGATCATCTACAATATCAAAAATGGGATCAAATTATATGACATCATCACCAGACGATATGTCATCACAAGACGATATGACATCATCACCGGATGATATGATATTACCAGACGATACAAAGTATACTCCTAAGCATCTCTACTTATAAGGACCATAACTTTCGACTCCAATGTCCAAAAATTTCATACTATATACCATTGGAAAGCTTGAAAGATAAGCTACAACTTTTTAGAAGACAACTTTGACTAATTTAGCCTAAATTAGTCCAATTTTCCCCTAAATTCAGCACAATATTTGTACACCTATGAAAGACTTAGATTATGAAATGTGTAACTACAAAAGAAACATGCGCATACACTTGGGGATCTTTTCAATTCTAAACTAGTTTGCCAATTCAAAAGAAATTCATACAGAACTTTAATTACATATTATCATTATAATTAAAAACTTAACACAAAATACAACATACATTGGATGCTTAATTTTTAACATGCTTATAAAGTTATCCAAAAGTAATCGAACTAACTTAGTTACAAAAAGTTCTAATATCTTGGAGTTTCCGATGCCTTGTAAGGATCGCTAAACTTCTCGTTCTACACCTGAGGAGGGAATAGTGGGGTGAGCTATACAGCTTAGTGGCTAATATATTTATAGCCATTGGCAATTGACGATATATTCAAGCATATGTATATGTATATCTATCAATTCGAGCATTCTCAAATTATTCTAGTAATTTAAGCATTTGATCAATTTAACTTTAATTTATAACACACAACATAAACTTCAACCATTAAACATAACACTTAACTATGCCCTATACTCAAAAATTTAAAGATGCAATGAATAAACAAATAGCTCGAGAGTTCTTTGGAACGAAATGGAGAAACTGAAGTTTACATCATGAATAAAACGAGTTCGAATTCTCAAGATCTTGTAGCCTCAAGCGGGAAGCTGGGAGAAGGCTATGAGTCAACGTGCAAGTGACTAACGAAACGGGTTCCTCTCTTGCCCAATCACAACCAATTTATGCTCAATTCAATCATATGCTCATACTTTTATGCCTTTTTCTTCTTTTCATCTACCTCAAAATGTTATAACCTTTTTCAAAGTATAACATAATACAATGCATCATGCATCATGCATCTCCAAACATTCACAATTATTTCACTTTTAAGCAAATCAATATACACACACATAGGTAAGAATTTGCCCAATTACACAATAACTATAAGTACATTACCAACCTAATTAGCTTGTGAAAATTCAAGTCAAGCTTGCCTTTTCCCTTGCTCTTGGATAGGATTCTCTTGGTTTTTTAAAACAACCAAGGTTCCATTCAAAACAACATTCCAATAAAATTCTTAAACTTTAAAAAAACCACAAAATAGCAACAAACACAAATTAAGCTTAAATCTAACCTACCCATAGTCCATCTAGGTTAGAAAACCTAAGACCTAGTTTAGAAACCCTAAAATCAATTTGGTTCTCCTAATCCATCTTCTTCCAACACAAACCTTTCATTCTCTACACAAACCCCCTTTTCTCCCTAACTCCTTCATCCTTAACATAACCCATTCCTTTAATAAAACAAGAAGAAAAGATGGTTAACCTACCTTAACAAACTTAATTTCTCTTCTTTTCTTCTTTCACCAAAACCTCCCATCTTCTCTCTCATTTTTGTTTTTCACTCTCCTTCCCCTTCAATTCACGTTTTTCTCTTATTAACAAGCAAGACAACATATTCTTCTTCCATTTCTACCCTTAATGAGTCCAAAAAGTCCATTTTATCCTTCCATATAAACTTATGTTTTTTATGCTTAAGTGATCTCCCAAAAATGTGCTTGAACATCCTTGTTACATTAACACTTTAATTCCACTTTCCCATTCAATAAATCCTACTAACTTTGACATAATTATAACTCCAAAAAAATTAATCTATTTAAACCTTAAAATTATTTTAAATCATGTTTAACTTAAAGAAAAAATTTCCATGTTCCAACAACTCTCCCCCCTTAAAGAATTTCATCCTTGAAATTCTTACCTAAGACATTAAAAAGGTGTGGATACTTCCCCCTCATAGCCTCCAAGGGTTCCCAAGTGGCCTCTTCCATAGAATGGTTCTTCCACAGAACTTTCACCAACTTTACAGTCTTGTTTCTTAAAACCTTTTCCTTTGAATCTAAAATCTCTACTGGTTGTTTTTCATAAGTCAAGTCCTCTCTTAACTGAACTTATGAAGGTTGAACTATGTGTGAAGGATCAGACTGGTACTTCCTCAACATCGATACATGGAAAACATTATGAATCTTAGACAACTCTAGTGGCAAAGCTAACTTATAGGCTAAAGGCCCAATCTTCTCGATGATCTCATATGGGCCTATGTATCTTAGACTAAGCTTGCCCTTCTTACCAAATCTTAAAACTCCTTTCCATATAGAAGCCCTAAGAAACACTTTGTCTCCAACTTTGAATTCCATCTCCTTTCTATATGTATCCGTATAGCTCTTCATTCTGTCTTGAGCTCCTTTAAGTCTCTGCTTCACTAATTTAATCTTATCAACTGTGACTTGTACCAACTCAGGTTCTACATGTCTCCTTTCACCTTCCTCATCGTAATCTTCTCCCATTTCCATTCCAAAATCGGTAGAGGTTTAAACTTGCCTAAAGGTGCCTAGTATTTTGCTTTTACTTGCTGGCACACTAAGCATCTTTTAGCATATTTTGCATCTTCTTTCTTTATTCCTTTCCACCAGAAATGCTCTTTCAAATCTATATACATTCTCGTACTTCCTGGGTGCATAGCATAAGGCACATTGTGTGTCTCATCTAGAATCTCTTCTTTCAACTCCAACATGTCAGGAATACACACTCTGTTACCTACCATCATCAATCAATCTTCTCTAATCTCTATTTCAAAAGGTTTACCACTTTTAATCTCTTCTCAGAGCCTGCTCAAATACTCATCTTGTTCCTGCAATTTCTTAATCTTCTCATTCAACACTAGCCTCACTCTAAACTTAGCCAACACACAATCAGACTCGACTTGCCTCAATGTCACCTTAAGTTTAGCTAATTCCTTCAACAAAGGAAGATATACTATCTCCATATATGCCATAGTGGACTTCCTACTCAGTTCATCCGCTACTACATTAGCTTTTCCTGCTACTACATTAGCTTTTCCCAAGTGGTAGTCTATCATCAAGTCATAATCTTTCAACAGCTCTAACCACCTTCTTTGTCTCAAATTCAACTCCTTTTAGCTCATCAGATACTTAAGACTCTTATGGTCTGTAAACACCTTGGTGGTGACTCCATATAGGTAGTGTCTCCATACCTTCAGCACAAAAATTATGGTAGCTAACTCCAAATCATGCGTAGGATAATTCATCTCATAGGGCTTTAATTGCCTAGAAGCATAAGCAATCACTCTATCACCTTGCATCAACACACAGCCTAATCCCTTCCTTGAGGCATCACTAAACACTGTATATCCATCACTTCTTAAAGGCAAAGTCAAAACTAGTGCAGTTGTAAATCTGTTTTTCAATTCCACAAAACTGCTCTAGCACTCCTTTGTCCATACAAATTTTTGATTCTTTCTTGTCAATATGGAAAGTGGAGCTGTTACTACGTAAAAGCCCTCCACAAACCTTCCATAATACCAGGATAATCCCAAGAAACTTCTCACTTCAGCTACATGTTGGAGTTATGTAAATATAGTGCCCTGGAAAGCAAGTGTATTTACATGTAAATTTATCTTCTTCAGTTACAGTTTTGTAATGAAAATATTTATTATTAATAAAACAAAAGAGTTTGGTTTTATCTGTAT
>JANIJH010000004.1:37697094-37711852 GCA_024520975.1 Erythroxylum areolatum
TTGCTATTGTGAAATAATTATATGATTTGCATTCATGATTGATAAAAAGATTTTAAAAAGGAGTTTATCTCTTTTCACGAATACCTTTCAAGAATACCTGTACATGCAAGCAGGTTTTATGATTTTATACAAGAACAGCAAAATTATGAAAAGCAAGTTTACAAGCAAGTGCCAGTTTGGCAATCACGTTTACAAGATTATGAATCATGCATGTTATGTGGGTTTGCGGTTGTCCTCACGAACCGTCACGTGCACGTTGACTCATGTATAGGCTTCTCCCGCCTGCCCGCTAGCGGCATAGGGGCTCCCCACAAGGACTCCCTCACGAACTACGACTACACAGGACCATTTCGATGGGAATGTGTAGTTCGTCATGAACTAGGACAAACCCAAACCATTATGCTGTGTTTATGTGATTATGATATGTTATCATGTTTCATGCATTCATGTTTGAATTAAACTCATGAATTGTTATAAATCAAGCATTTCAAGATCATGATTTTCACTCACATGCTCAATTAGTACGATTTCAAGTGTATCACGGCAATGAGTTATCTTTCGAATAATTTTGCTTATTTCTGTATTATAAATGTGTTCCCACGAGCTTTAAGCTCACCCCCTTCATTCCCATCCATAGGAGATGAGAAGAAGATCGGGTGAAAGAAAGTGAAGATTTTTATTTATTTCATGTGTATATTGTATCTTTGGAATTTGAGTTATTATGTTGTTTACGGCTTGGAAATGGTATTAACATGTTGTAAGCATTATTTCATGATGTAAGTGACTCCTGGATTGGTGTATAGAGTTGAGATACAAATTTGTATATGGTTATGATACATGAATGGAATAGAACAGTGAATTATGGTTTGTATTATGAATTGATATTCGGATATGACTTGTGTATGAATACGGATGAGATAAGAATGATTGCTAAGAAGATTTTGTGAATTGAGGTTTGCATGAGGATGAATTTCCTGAAAGGAAATCAAGGTTGTTCGTATGAGGTTGAGTAAAATGAAAATGATGAACAAGAAAAATTTATACCGAATTGGAATGGTTAGAACAAGATAGTCTATCAGGTTTCCAACGCAACACTTCTTTAAAGTACATGTTTTCAGATGTCATAAATTTTTTTCAGTTCGATCTCATCATTTGATCCGATTTGATTTCATGAATTTCGCTTTGATTTGTTTCCACCCCTTTGTGTAAGTACAAGTCCACTCACTTTTTCGTGCATGTTTTGGATTTATGTTTCCAAGGTTGGGCTCCGGTTTCAAAAATCGAGTCCCAACATCTGTGGTATCAAGCAAGATGAGGTTTCAAGGAACCACGATCTTGTGTTTGATGATGTTTTGCAAGGCAAGGTTGGGTTCCGGAAACGGGGTCCAACAATCTCCACTTATAAGGACCATAACTTTCGACTCTGATGTCCAAAAATTTCATACTATATATCGTTGGAAAGCTAGAAAGATAAGCTACAACTTTCTAGAAGACAATCATTTTTTCCCCTAAAGTCAACACACAATTTATACACTTATGAAAGACTTAGATTATGAAATGTACAACTACAAAAGAAACATATGCATACACTTAGGGAACTTTTCAGTTCTAAACTCATTTGCCAAATCAAAAGAAATTCATACATAACTTTAATTACATATTAACATTATAATTAAAAGCTTAACACAAAATACAACATACATAGGATGCTCAATGTTTAACATGCTTATAAAGCTATCCAAAAGTGATCGATCTAATTTAGTTACAAAAAGTTATAATATCTTGGATTTTCCGATGCCTTGCAAGGATTGCTAACCTGCTTGTTCTACACCTGAGGAGGGAATAATGAGGTGAGCTATACATCTTAGTGGCTAATATATTTATAGCCATTGGCAATTGACCACATATTCAAGCATATGTACATGTGTATCTAGCAATTCGAGCATTCTCAATTTATTCTAGCAATTTAAGCCTTTGATCAATTTAACTTAAACTTATAACATACAGCATAAACTTCATCCATTAAACATAACACTCAACTATGCCTCATACTTGAAAATTTAAAGGTGCAATGCACAAACAAATGGCTCAAGAGTTCTGTAGAACGAAATGGAGAAACCGAAGTTTATACTGTGAACAAAACGAGTCCGAATTCTCAAGATCTCGTGGCTTAAGCGAGTAGCCGAGAGAAGGCTATGAGTCAACGTGCATGTGACTAATGAAACGGGTTCCTCTCTTGCCCAATCATAGCCAATTTATGCTTAATTCAATCATGTGCTCATACTTTCATGCCTTGTTCTTCTTTTCATGTACCTCAAAATGTTATAACCTTTTTCAAAGTATAACATAATCACAATGGATCATGCATCTCCAAACATTCACAATTATTTCACTTTCAAGCAAAACAATTTCAAGCAAATCAATATACGCACACATAGGCAAGAATTTTCCCAATTACACAATAACTATAAGTACATTACCCACCTAATTAGCTTGTGAAAATTCAAGTCAAACTTGCCTTTCCCTTGCTCTTGGGTAGGAATCCCTTGGTTTTCCAAAACAACCAAGGTTCCATTCAAAACAACATTCCAATAAATTCTTAAACTTCAAAAAAATCATAAAAATTGCTATAAACACAAATTAAGCTCAAATCTAACCTACCTATAGTCCATCTAGGTTAGACAACCTAAGACTTAGTTTAGAAACTCTAAAATCAATTGGGTTCTCCTAATCCATCTTCTTCCAAAACAAAACTTTCCTTCTCTACACAAACCCCTTTTTCTCTCTAACTCCTTCATCCTTAACATAACTCATTCCTTTAATAAAGCGAGAAGAAAAGATGGTTAACCTACCTTAGAAAACTTGATTTCTCTTCTTTTCTTCTTTCATTGAAACCTCTCTTCTTCTCTCCAATTTTTGTTTTTCACTCTCCTCCCTCTTCGATTCACGTTTTTCTCTTCTTAACAAGTAAGACAGCATATTCTTCTTCCATTTCTACCCTTAATGAGTCCAAAAAGTCCATTTTACCCTTCCTTATAAGCTTATGTTCTTTTATGCTTAAGTGATCTCCCAAAAATGTCCTTGAACATCCTTATTACATTAACACTTTAATTCCACTTACCCATTCAATAAATCCTACTAACTTTGACATAATTATAACTCCAAAAAAAATTAATCTATCTAAACCTCAAAATTATTTTAAATCATGCTTAACTTAAAGAAAAAATTTCTAGGGTCCAACATTAGCTCTTAAATGTAAATGTGATATGTGTTCATTATGCAAAGTTATGAATTATATGTTATGTGAATTGTTGTTTTGCATGAATTGAGTGAACCATCGATGATGGTTACCTCATTGAGTTTGCAAAACTTAGCAAAATTGCAACATTGATTTTTAGGATCGAGAGACGACTCTAGCTAGTGAGAGGCTTTACCAACCGTGTAGATTGTGATTTGGCAAGAGAAGTCATGGCTCAAAGGACGGTTTGCTGGGATTTTTAGACAGACTAGATAGATTTTGTGTATTTCATCCTTCATGTAGCATTTTTGTATTAGGCTATGATGATGTTCATGTAAGGAATGTTGCAAGACATAATGTAGGCTTTCGATTTTGTACAATGAAATGAGGAAAAAGTTGGGTTTTTAAAATATTATGATTTTCTATTGATGCTTTATAAGTGAATAATGATATGATACCATGTGAAGTGAATGTATTGATCGAATGTAGCGTACCATTATCTTACGATAAGTATCAGAATGAACTCCGGGCATCCCGGTGTGTATCCTACAGTAAGAGGGCACTACATTTAGATGGTATCAGAGCATGGTTGGCATCTGTTGGGACATATAGAAATGTTAAGCATGAAATATCATGAGAAATGTAGAAAATGATTGGAATTATTGTTTGTTATAGGCCATCCGCTTTAGGTGATCAAATTGATCAACCAACTAACCAAGGCTTGGTCAGAGCCAGTAGGGAGTCCTCAGTACCTCGATCTGAGGAAATGCCTCTTAGAACTCTCGAGAGAAGAGAGAGGAGGTATGATAGACTGCGAAAGCAAGGAGCTATGGATTTCTATGGCAGCACAGACCCTACTGAAGCTGAAGGATGGTTGGAAAGGATTGTGAGGGTTTTTGTTCAGATGGACTGCGAGCCTGATGAGAGGTTTGACTATACAGTGTCCTTACTATAGGGCCCAGCTTACCAGTGGTGGAAGGTTGTCCCAGGCAGTAACACTAGGCCTTGCTAATTAAAGTGGGAAGAATTTCTAAGGGTTTCTATAGATAATTATATCGTGCTTTTGTGATTCATACACGATAGCGACTTTCAAGTTTTTAGGAGTAATGAACATCCGATGATTTTTTGGCAATATCCTATTCGTCCGACCTCTAAAAGAGATGTGACTTGAACCATTCTACTCATAAGGCATTGATCTACCTCTCCACCAAAAATATAGCCATGTGAAACTAATTGAAAGAGATTGAGTGATAAACGTGGGACGAGTCTGACTTGTGCTCTCACCCAAATTTTGTCTTTATTTGTCACACCTATAACTCTTGCACACTCATGTTCCTCTCATGCCCATAACTCCTACACCCCTATTACTTTCCTCTCTTATGCACATGAGTTACTTGCAAGACTCATGTTTATTTGTCACATCAAGTTACTGTGCTCTCCAATAGTGGCTATGACTTGCTGTATACCCGAGAGCATTGTGCAAGCTAAACCATCTTGCTTCTTTCGACTATAACTTCTTCTCTAGACATCCAAATGACTTGATTCTTGAACTAATAGGTTCCTAACACATTATTCTATTTCTTTAATGAAAATTTTGTAGCATTATAAATTGATTTGAAAATTTTTTATTAAATGAAAATGTGGGAATATGTTGGAATAGTGTGGATAGAAATATCTTACTGAATACACCTCAGTATTTTGATTATATTTGGATCTTTAGGATTCAAAATGAGATGACTTTTATTTGGAGTAAACTAAAGAAATAGGGCTACAAATCATATGAAAAAGTAGAATTGTGATTCAGTCTTTAAGATGTTCAATTTCTGGCTGGAAGTTGTGTATAGTCTACTGTTTTGGATGAGAGCAGCTCAAAACTGTTTGAGGTATATCTTCCAAATTACTAAACCAAATTGAGTGATTTTGGTGTCAATAGAAACATAAGACATAGAGGAAAACTTTTCTAGATGAGAGTATGACCAAATTACTTCAGTTTCACCTTCTGATTGAACGTGAACAGTAGACCCGAAAGTGTGTCATGGAAAAATCTGAAGTGATTCAAAGAGAAAGGAATTGAGATTTTAATGGTTTTAGGGATGCATAAACCTAAGTATAAATTATACTTAGATGAGTTTTGGTATGAGGATGATTTTGTGATGAAATTGAAGGTAAGATACCCGGGATTGTCATGAACATGTATTGTACATATTTCATTTCATTCATGTGCATTGTTAAACTCTTATGATTGTAGAAATTGTGATATATGTGTATGTTATTTGTTATAGAGGAGCAACTGGAACGCCAAACCCCAGACGTTGCCAAAACTTCTAGGAATTAGCTTCAGGACCAACTTGTGGGTAACCTAGATGGTCTCACTTAATTACTTGTTTGCTTAAATTCTGTTTTGAAATGATTGAATGAATGTGGCTTGATTTTTGATTCCAGATAATGAAGATCCGATGACTGTGATATTGGAATGGGATATTGAAGTGCGACTTGAATGTGAATGTGACGAACTATGTGCTTCATAATATGATTGATTATGATAGATGCATTCCATACATGAATGCACAATCAGAAAATAGCAGTTCTAACAAAAGTAGCCACCGATTAGAGCTTAAACCTCAAAGTGTGAAAAGAGCCTCGAGCTCAGAAAGTGATTAAGAGCCTAAGGCTCACTATGTAAAATGAGCCTTGTATCCTCATCAGATAAGGGACAGTTAGCAATGAGCCCAGTATCCAAAATAGATACGGGACAGTTTTGGCACTTGGTCACAACAACGTAACAATTGGAAAAGAATTTCATGAGCATTTCATATGCATTTTTAACAAGTATGTGGATTGTTTGAAATGCCAAATTGATTTGCAGTTAAATGTAAATGTGATATGTGTTCACTATGCAAAGTTGTGAATTATATGTTATGTGAATTGTTATTTTGCATGAATTGAGTGAACTATCGATGATAGTTACCTCATTAAGTTCGCAAAACTCAACAAAATTGCAACGTTGATTTTCAAGACTGAGAGATGACTCTAGCTACTGAGAGGCTCTACCAGCTGTGTAGATTATGATTTGGCAGGAGAAGTCATGGTTCAAAGGTCGGTCAGCTGGGATTTTTGGACAGTCTAGATATATTTTGTGTATTTCATCCTTTATATAGCACTTTTGTATTAGGCTATAATGATGTTCGTGAAAGGAATGTTGCAAGACATAATGTAGACTTTCAGTTTTGTGCAATGAAATGAGGAAAAAGTTGGGTTTTTAAAATATTGTGATTTTCTATTGATGCTTTATAAGTGAATAATGATATGATGCCACGTGAAGTGAATGTAGTGATCGAACGTAGCGTACTATTATCATAGGATATGTATCGAAATGACCTCCGGACATCCCGATATGTACCTTACGGTAGGGGGTGCTACAATCCTCACACAATATAAGTTAAGAATAAGACTTATATTATCCTTATTGGTCAAAAATGCACACATGATATGATTCATATGTTACAGTATTGACTCTTTTTTATTAAAACTTATGTATTTCCTCAAATACTATACAAATGATATTTCAAATATACCTAATGCCTAACTTGAGTTCACTTTTTATTTATTTAATCCACCTTCAAAAGTCAATTATGACATATTAAGAAAAATTGGGTGCACATTTCATTTCTTTTGTTATGTCCAAGGATGGTAATAGGCGGGGTGACATCTGGGCGAAGCTGGCTCCAAGGACGGCCCACCTAAGCCTTACCTGATTTATTAATTTTAAAAATAAATTTTAAAAAATGATGTTATTTTTTTGCTCATGGTTTAGCCTTAGGTTAGGTCGGGTTGGGTCGGGGTGGACCGATCTAGATTGCCATCGGTAGTTATGTCATTAATAATAATCTTTTACACCCTTTAATATACTTCACATCGACATTAGTGTTTTGAGCCTTAAGCTCTCAGTTTATCATCTTGATAAATCACTTAAGACTTGTCTCATCACCATTCTTATAAAATAATGGAGGTGATCATCTATGTGGGAAGGCAACTTGTATCTATCCAACGTACTTCTTATATCTAAAAATAAATGTTCGATAATCACTCTAATATTCATTCTATAACAGAAAGCTTAATTCAAAATCAAGCATTCTCATATTTCTAAAACTGAATTTTAAAATCCAATTTAGAAAATGTTTTTTAATTTTTAATTAAAAATATATTGCATAAAATATTATATGAAAAATAAACTATCATCATTGATAACAAGTATTATAAATAGTAACGAGACATATCCATTTCTCTTTCTGCCACTATATACTCGGCATAGTTATTTAATATCTAAGTGATTGTTTTGATATTAATATTGGAGCTCTCTAGTACTATCTTTGAATGTACTTGTTCATATACATTATAGTGTGCATGAAATTACTGATTATTTCATAATAAGGAACCATCTTTATCATTTATTCTTCTTGTGACATGCATGGATACTACATATTGCTTGGGTGCTCATATTTAGATATTGGTGTGTTCAAGTATTCTTTTGATATATATGTAACTTTTAATAGAAAGAAAGCTCAAATTGAATGATACTTAGAGATCTTAATGACAAGTGTGTACACAACCTTAGCCATATTCTTCATTTTGATCATGGTTGATAGCCAATTTGTTTGTTTGCTTAAAAAACTACTTAATATCACTAGCTATTAAAAATATCGTATATACGAAATGATAAAATTATATATTTATTGTTGTATATTTTAACATATATTAAATGTTCTTTTCTAATCATATTAAAATCATATGACATGATTATAATACTAATTTAATGTACCACCTACATTGAGATTATTCTACATTATAGGTTAACTTTAACATTTTGATCATGTAATGTTCTCAGACCTTCTAAATGAAATCTAATCGTTGTAATATATAGATTTCTTCATTTAAGAACATATTCTTTAAATCCATTTGATGTATGACAAGATCCAATCCTATTATTCAAGCTAGAATCAGTAAAACTGATGTAAATTTCACAATAAATGACAATTTCTCCTCATAATCAATCTCTTCAATTTTGGCATTAGACACACTTTTTGTCTTTCAAAGCTACCATAAGTCTTTTTCTTAACATAAAAAATCAATTCTTTATGGCTTTACATCCTTTTAAAAAATCATCTAAGTTTTATACTCATATCAAACTCATTAAGTTCATTCTTCTTTTGTTGTTATAACTCATTCATCCTAAGAAAGACTAGATGAAGCCTTTTCATATTCCTTGGCTCATTATATTCTTTTGGAAATACCATAAAGGTTATTCCTTTCAACTTAAAAATTGTATAAGGTATAATTCACTTATAATATAGGCATAATGAAAATTTGAGAAACTAATATCTCGGTATTCATATTGCTCTGACTCAAATTAGATAGTGGTAAAGAGCTTCCATTGGGTTGCAATTGCCATTGATCCTAAACCAATTCATCATCTCCTAAATATCTCTCACTTAGATGAATACCATTCAATTGGTTTTGTCTTATGGAAGCGTTATAATTCAACTTTCTCATATAGAGATAAGTTTTGAACTATCTTTTCTTGCTTTAGAAAATTATTCTCTAAGAATATGATATTCTTGTAACTCAAATTCAATTACTTGTTTGTTAACTTATTCACCTTTAAACATATACCCTTTGTAATGTTTAAAAAATATTTTAAATATAACCTTCTTCTTCCCTTTGGAACCTCAATTCCTACACTTATAATAAGGATTGTGATTATAGGTAGCAAGTATATTCTCAAGAAATCATATATGGTTAATCAAGTCTTTTATTTATCCATATATCATATGGTGTTTTAGGATATGATTTAATGGACACCTTTTCAAGTACATATATGATGATCAATGACACATCACCCTATTAGGTGATAGGAAAATTTTCCTATATCATTATAGACCTCATCATAGGAAGAGTGTTACTTCTCATCGTGACACCACCATCTTGTTGATGGATTCATATGACAATCCTTTATCTATCCATTCAATTTTTATCACATGACCTCTTCAATTGATCAAAGAACTCTTGTTGTACTAAACAGTTTTGGAATTCTTTATTACCTTTACTTTTTGAAATAAGATATGTTTAAAAATTTTGAGAAATCAAATAAAGATAACTATGCAAAGTATGATTATTGATAAATGTGATGAAAATAAGTATTTTTTCCACGCTCTTATATTAGTTTATCCATAAATATCTTAATGAATTACTTGTAATAATTTAGCATCTTTTGTGATGGCTCAATGGCTTTTTAGAAAATATTCACAAGTAAACTATTCTACTTTATATAGGTCTTCTAAACAAAATATTTTTAATCAATTGATTTATTTGATTTTATCTGATATGACAAGTTTATTATGTCACAAATTGGAATAGAGATTGTAAGAATTAGATAAACAAAAAATCATTTTTTTTATTTAATAAACAACTACTACAAAACCATCCAACATAAAACCATGACTACTATAATTCTAACAAAATTTGTCCTTTCCACCTTTATAGAAATTAATATCGGATCTAAGGCTAACTTAAACATGACATAAAAAGGATTTGTTCTCTTTATGAGTTTCTTTTTGTTTCCCATTTTAACTAGCCTTAGTCCTTTCTAGGGATTCTAAGAAATATAAAGGACTTTCTTTCCACTTTTCACTTATGGTAATCATAATCTTCCCCTTCTTAGTTTTTAACTTCTTGTGAGCTTAACTTAGTAATATATGCCTCAATATATGGCTTAAAATCCTTAAAAAGTTTATTGATATGTGCTTCATAGCATGTTATATCATCTTGAAATTTATATTATAGGTTAAGTACATTCACATATGTTCCTAACATGGAGGCAAGAATGTGTAACAATTTACATTAGCTCATTATAAGCTAAGATATAACTAACATCCCTCATTTCACTATGTATGAAATTAGTTTCACATACTTAACATTGAATTCTCCTATATTATATTCTTATTTATAACTTATTTAGTTATTATGGTATACATATAATGTCAAACATAATATTGAGTGTGATCATTATATAGTTACTAGGAATCCACTATAACATGTTACTAGTGTGGATCATATGTCTTTGGCATGATCATACCTCTTGATCTCTAGCATAACATTATTACATATGTTGTAAAAGCCAAAGAGTTCTTCTTTTACATAAATCACATACCTCATAGTTTTCCTATATTGTCATAATTTCCTTATTAAAGACTATCATGATTTTATATAATGAGATAAAATCCTTTTTCTCTTCCAACACATATTGTATTTTCATACTTTGAAATCTCTAGTGAATTATATAACAAATTTTATATACAATAGTCATTTTCCAAGTACATATGTCCATAATGACATATTTAATATGTGATTGTTATCAGTTTTAGTGAATTTGATGCAATCTTCTAAATAAAAACTTTATTTGTTTTCACAATTATGTTAGAATCAATAGGTTGCTAGCTTTCCAATCATCATCCATATAATAGCTGATCAACAATTAGTCATTCTACTTAAGCATATTTATTTACAAATATCTCAAGTATGATTTGTATAAAACATGCATATAAAACAATCAAAACTGAAAGAATAATGCATAAACATATAATATTCAAAATTTAATAGTTGCTACAAATAACAAATGCTAAATAAGTATCATTAAACATTAAATAAAAAAGTGATTAACACTTGTTGACTAAAACTATAAAATTCTGTTAGTCTTACAAATATCAAATTCAATGAACTCTATAGGGATTAATTTTTTAAATCAATCATTGAAATTCATATTTGTTGTTAGCTCTATAATGTCTTTTGATAGGCCACTAAAACTAAGAACTCTAGACACTTCTTTTCTCATATTCTCTTTCAAGAAAGTTTGCACCGTGCAACTATATGTGTGAATATGATCCTATTAAGTATTCAACATTTTGATTCCCAAATCTCTATGTTGGGGTGTGAGCATTTTGCAAAGCACTTCATATTTGCTCATGGGACTAGAGAAGCCCTAATAACTAGCAAAGATGAGACCTTGTATCATGTTATTTACCAATATAACATGTAACTCTATCCCAAGCACTATACAACATCAATCCAATTGTGCCTTCATGAAATTCCTAAGATTTTGTTATAATAGAGTTTGATTTGAAATTGAGGTTCTTATTACATCTATTTTCATTAAACGAAATTCATGAAAAATAATGTTTAAAACTTTTGAATAATAAGTTGAAATGTATACTATAATATGAGCATATCACTAGAGCCAAAATTCTCAAAAAAGTATGAAAAATGATTGCTTTTAAATCATTAAACCTATATTTATTCAAGGTAATTAAATAAAATATGAAAAATTTTGAAATTAATTAGGAAGAACAAATCAAATAATTTAATGAGAAGTGTCCTATAAACAAATCTTTTAAACATTTATAAAAGAAATGTATAAAAGAGAACAAATAAAGAAAAACAGTTATAGAAGGATCTACATCAAATTTATACAAGTTATAAGATACAAACAAATGGTAAATATTTTTTTTTTAATAACCAAGTCAAGGGTTTAAGTTAACTCCATTGTCATTGTCTATGGTATTGAGAGAGCGTCTTCCTTCTCTCTAACCATAATTTTTCCTTCTGTTGATGTCTTCTATGTCTTTCCTTCTCCATCTACCTAGCCTTACCCTCTTCTTTGTATATCTCTCTAGCATATTTCATCTCTCTAAATCTTCTCTTGTGCATTCATGTTTGGTTGTTGGCTTCTAGCTTCCTTTTTTGTTCTAAGGGCTTGGTTCTTTTTTAATCCCCTCCCTCTAAAGACACTTTTTATGGTATCTATTTTTAATTTCTACACCTGATAATTGTCTATGGCTTTTTTAGTACAAAACTCAGGCATTAGATAGAGTTCGACTTTCGAATTCCCTCTATTAACCTCTAAGACTCCTCTCTCTAGCTCTTTAATCCACATCGGTTGGTAATCCATTGAAGACTATGCCTCACTCTTGGAATAATGAAGAGTTGAACCCTCGTTGATGTTTATCTAAATGAAGACCACATCTTATTATTCAAAATTTCAAGTTCTTCTTCAACTCAAGAAATAATTGAAATGGGATCATGATATATTAATAACCACCCAATTTTCCTTCAAATATGGAAGCTAAGAGTGAAAATTAAGGAGATTCACCAAAAGCAAGTTCCAATTTAAACTAGTTTCCACCGAATTATGTTGGAGTAATGGTTTACTAATTGCTTAAGCCTACTTCTCAGTAATATTGGCAAACCAATCTACATAGAAGAGGCAACATCACTGAGAAAATGTGTTAGATATACTAGGATATGCATAAATGTTGATGTAACTAAGGATCTTCCTCAAGGTAATACCTTTGCTTCAACTTTGGAATGAGATCAACTTATGTATGACTCCATTAGAGTTTCTTATCAATGGTGACCTGTACTTGCAACTATAAGGAGAAATGACGCCAACAAGCAAAACCTTTATCATAGGAGATTATGAGGAGCTAATGTGCACCTCTATGGAGGAAAGGAATGAAGAGCTATTTAGAAACAATATTTTATTTCTACCCTTAACACGGGTGAGTGAGTGCATTTGACCTGATATTCCAGTTATTCCAATAACATTAAACAACACTCTAACAATAGAGGCTTAAAAGATCCATGAGGAAGTACATCTAATCCAGTGTGACCAGCCTAACGTGGTCGAAACTATAAAGAGTTCAAAAATTCTTTCAGACTCTAATGACTCTTCAAAAGTAATAATAAGCCTAGTAAACCCCTAAAGGGTTTAATACAATAGGGATAAGGATGTTTGCTTGTTCTATGCTATAACACAGGTATATGAGTCATATTGTAGTACAACTAATATCAATCCCATAAGGAGTGATTATAGTCAACAAACAATTTGAATTACATTTTGTATAAGGTAAAAAATGATTGAGTTAACTAAAAATTAAAGTAAACTAATGAAAATTGATGATTGAACAAGTAAAAAGATAATAATGAAATTGGAATACCCAATGATGGAAACTTAGGAATTATTACATCCTTGTTTTGTCTTTCTTCCTTGTAAATTCAATTATGATTGATCCTAAACATTCAAAGGCTTTTACTACCCTCTCTTATGATCTAATCAAGTAATCCCAATTGAAATAGATGAAATTTGAGTTGCAATCTCTCAATTTCTCAAAACTACTCCTAATTACTCAACTAGATTTGAAGCAATTCTAAGGATAATCAACTTATAATTTAGATCTCTCTTCAATTGCTTATTAACTTGATATTTGTAAATCTATTAAGGTACTAACTCTCATTACGCGACTTAATAAAAATATCTTGATTCAATCTCTCGATTCAAATTAAATGTGATCTCAACAAATATCACAAAGTAGTAATATATTGAATTTGATAAGGTAAAAGTTATACAATCAATTCAAGAATAACGCCCTAATATAGATTTAGCAATCTATAATCATGTTCAAAATAAATCTATTCAAACTTGGCATACAAAGAAATGAAATATAAAAGAAGAGAATGAAATTAGCTTGAAGCCTTGGGATGGAAAATCTGGCAAACAGAAGTTGATATTGATGTTTCCAATTTTGATCTTCTTATTTATGATGTGAAGCCCCTTTTTTGCTATTTTCTTTCTTTTTTTGATACCTCCAGCAACTTTGGAATCTTTCTCCCTTTGTTGTAACCTCATAATATCCTTTTATAGCAAAAAAATTGTAGAAAATACATGGTCACTTACACAGACATGTAGGTGACCGTGTATCCTTAAAAACCTCTCAATTGGACTTCATATAGTCACAAAAACTTATAAGAGCACATATATGTTAAGTCAAAATGACTTTACGATTAATAATTTTGATGAAGACCAAATAATAATGCAGAAAGCAAAATGAGACAGAAGAATATGAGACGGAAGCTGAATATGAGATGGAATCTGAATATGAGACGGAAGCCGAATATGAGATGAAAGCAAATGAGACGGAAGAATATGAGACGGAAGCTGAATATGAGACGGAAGAATATGAGACAGAAGCTGAATATGAGATGGAAGAATACGAGACGATAGAAATGAGATAGAAGAATATGAGACAGAAGCGGAAAGCAAAATGAGACGATAGAAATGAGACAGAAGCGAAAAGCAAAATGAGACGATAGAAATGAGACGAAGTGAAGCTAAATATGAGACAATAGAAATGAGACGAAAGAATTAAAGATGAAGACCCGATACCACGTCAAATGATCAATCAGTTGAGTAAGTTACATAACTCAACTGAATAATCGTTTCTTCAAAGATCAAGAAACAAGAAGAAAGAAGCAGTTGAAGATGAAGGCTATAAATACAAGCCTGAGTCGAAGACTAAAAAAGTGAGTGATTTTCAAGAAAGGCTAGAGATTCAAAAGCTAGAAATTTTATTCATTATACTAAACTTAGAGCTACCATTGTCTGTAACAAAGCTCGAAACATCTTTCAGT
>JANIJH010000004.1:37711952-37727352 GCA_024520975.1 Erythroxylum areolatum
AATTGATGGTCTAAATGAATCCTATGGTGTTAATTATACATGTATGATGTGAATTGATGATGAAGAATGAAGAAGATATGTGTTGGTTAAGTTTAGGTCAAAATGGTGGGAGAGGAAGTGGATTAAAGTAATGAGTTGTGTAATTGATAAAATGAAGCTTAAATGAAGGAAATTGGTTTGAATGGAGTGGTGAAATGTTTCATTGATTGGAAGTGTTACTATATGACATGATAAGAGCATGAATTATTATAATAAAGTCTTAAAATGTGACTTGAAAATCATGCACATTAGGTGTTTGATAAAATGCTTAAGTAAACTTGGTTTAGGATTTAAAGATTTTGATGGTGTGCATTGGAAAGAGGCTTTCATGTTTACTTAGAGTGAACTTGAATTGTTGCTTAGATTGACGAGTAATGACCTAATATGCTTGGATAAAGATGTGCTTCATTATGTTATGAAATGAGTAAGTTTGGATTGAAGGCATTACATGCCTTATAAAATGCAAAAGAGAAGCTAAGGTGATGGTGTATAAATAGGAAATTCATGTTTAGGTAGTAATTTCATTGTATATCCTTTTTATGTATAAAGACTCAAGAGTTGTAAATTAAGGAGCCCGTACCCAAGATTGGTAAAGTTAAGGGAGTGAATATCTTCTTTTGAGGTGAGTTTGGGGAGACCATATTTCTCAAATAGGATTAGAACATCCTAAGACAAGCATGATGACTTTTATGTGAATTTTGAACCTAGGCATCGTATGGTATAATTGAATTTCAAATGGATGCTAATATGTTTAAGTATTTAATAAACATCATTATTTTGAACTATGCATTCGGAGTACAAAAGATAACTTTTATTGTATGAAATATTGTTTCAACATTATTTTTGAAACCGATATTTTATTACATATTTTAAAAAATGATATTGTTTTCAACAAACCTGTGTTTAAAGTGCAAAGGACAATGCTTTCTGATGGTTTAATTTCGTATTTTGAGAAATAATATTACTTTTAACAAACCTGCAAATAAAATACAACGAATAACATCTTATTTTTCTTAAACTACGTTTTTGAACAACTTTGCATTTGGATTTTAAAAGATGACTTTTATTGCATAAAACAATGTTTTGGAATTTACAAATGCATAATCGAGTCATGTATTCTGCATGTATTTATTCTTCTTTTGCTTAGAGCCATGGTACGGTTTCATTTTATCGGTTGGACTGATAAATAAAAACATGGTGCTTTACTTTATTTTTATATTTAATTTTTGTATATGATTTTTTATGATTGGTGAGGAAACGATTGGCCAATCATGTGCTGGACACAACTGTTTAAGCAACCCCCGTACCCTTGACGCTGGTACATGAAAGTCGAGTCATCATACCGACACCTTTCTACGAGACTCGCGGGTGATTCCACACCTAGGGTCTGGACACCGACAAGGTCATGACCTAGGGTCATGACGCTCTTGTCGATTATAGTCCAGACTCACGACGGATGAAAGTCGAGCTAATACCGATAATCGGTGGGTGTGCACATCAGTTTGGTTGACTAGTGGTGTCATACATTATTGTTTTGGCTTATTCTGATATTTGTTTTCTGATGAGATTTGATTTATATATCTAATGTTTTGTGCATTTGTATATTGGAACTAGAACCTATATCCACCGGATGGGTGATAAATAGGTCGGGCCTAAGCTGTTCCTAATCAGTATATTATAAGGCATAGGCTAGGCCTATGTGTTTTTATGTCATGTATATTCACTTCATAGTTTATCCACACCGTCTTGGTATGATCGAATTCTATTTGTGTTGTATGTTTTTCTTGCTCACTGAATACATAATGTACTCACCCCCTTTTGCTTTCCAACCATGCAAGTTAATTTAGTGAGTTTGAAGCTCTAAGTAGATTGTGCGGTCTTTTGACATTTTCGGAGTATTACCACTCGTGAGTAGTTTCCTATTTTGTACTTTTATTATCTAGTGGCTCATGAACTGTGTTTATGTAGATATGCTTTATGATTTTGTAAGATAACTTTTGATTGCCTTGTGTTTTATAAATGACTTTATGTATGAATCTTTTGATATTGTTGTTGAGATTGCCTTGAGTGGACTTTAAAGTTCTAAAGTTATGGTTGGATGTAAATATAGAATTGTGTTTGAAATCATTTGTAGCTTTTTGGGATTTTTAAAATACAGCCATGGTGCCACCCAAATTTTAAAAAAAAGAATAGAGAAGATATTCAGTTACTCTTGCATAGTCGGATTAAGGATATCGTGAGTGTCCTTAGCCCGATTATGTTGTGGTTATCATGGGCCTAATGTGGTACTGGGTTGTGATAGGTCCCCAAAATCATGATTCAAGTAAAAATATTATTCACGTGAATTCAATATTCATCTGAAAATACTATTCATAGAAATCATCCATATTTCATTCAAAAGTGCAACCTAAATCCTCAAAGAATAATTTGAAGCTTTTAAAGCCCATTCAAATTCGTTACGTAGCTTTTTGAAGTTTTCATAAATTTTTTTAAAATTTTCAATCGAGTGCAGAACAATCTTTGATCTATCCGTGATATTCGTTATAACCTCAATAATATTTAAATGCTTATGTTACTCTAGTATACCATAAATAAAGCATACTCTATAAAATACATGTCAGCATATTACACAGTATAATAATCGAACTAGGATATTGCAGTTTCTTCCCTCATTATAAAAAATTTCATTCTAGAAATTTGAATCAAACTTAATCATCTCAAAAATACAGGTGTTGACTTCACATCCACTCTTCGTGCTTCCAATCTATCAATCACTTTATAAGGACTTACATATCATGGGCTTAACTTATCACATTCTCTAAAATAGACTATTCCTTTCCATAATGATATTCGCAAAAATTCTTTGATTTTTGACTTTAAACACCAAATTCTTCCTCCATTTCTACACCTAACTCTACTTTCGATTTTAGGTACTATAACTTTAACGTAAAAAATTTAATCTTATTAACTATGGGTAGATTTTGTAATTCGATCCTTTATCTTCCATATGTAACATCAAATCCTTCATAATATGCTTCCATTTCCATTCCCAGATAGGGAGTGGCTGGGTAATTTGTATTGATTTTTTGGCTCTTAGCCTTAACTTATTGATTTCACAAGCATTTGGATGTATACTTTACTATCACCCTTTTCATACCCTGTCGATCATAATGCATTTTTAAGTTATGATGTCTATTTGTGTTCCTCAAATGCATAGCACACACTGGTGAGTGATTTAATCTAGAATTTCTTTCTTAAATCCAGCCATGACGAGTATATATAATTCCTATCTAGAATTTCTTTCTTAAATCCATCCATTACGAGTATCTATAATTCCTATCCTAGCATCATTATAACGTTAACTCTTAATAAAATGCCCTCGGAATTTGTAACTTAACTTCACATAAAACTCCTTTTTCTAAATCATTGCTTTTGTTTCTCACTAACAAACAGTTTATTCACAACTTTACTAACTTAACCATACATCAAACCATCCATTTAACACTATCAAGATTCACATTTACGTAGATTACGATTAATGAAACTTTTGATTGGGGTTCTCCACAAAACAATTGTTCTCATATACTTCTAAATGATAAACATTTCCTTTCTCATTGTCTCTAATTATTAAAAAAAACTCAATAATATTTTTCTTGCATTTCTTATGCCTCACATGGACTCCTTAGCTTTCGAATCTCAAATCCATAACCACTAATGAACAATTTATTGTACCTTTGTCATTTCCCATCATACTCTTTGGAAGAAAATCAATCATTTAAGATAATATCTTAAGACACTAACATAATTTCCTATTCACATAAAAACCATTCAATTACCTCAGTGTGCAAATCTTACTATCTCATAATGCAATTTCGAGCTTATCAAACCTCAATCTCTTTAAACAAGGAGCATACCCCATACTTCTGCTTCGCAACTCTATTGTTCAATAAAAATATCTTTACATGCCCATTTCTAAAATCAAAAAACACTTATGTGATTTCAAGTATCTCATAACTCAATCTAAGCTTTTATTAGTTACTAATTTTTTTTAGTCATCTAAACTCTCCATGTTATACTTGTTCAAAGGTCTCATATATAATTCTTATCATTCTCTTGATTGTCAATTATAACTATCTAAAACATAATAGCTCTAAATTCTAATGACACAATTCTCCATTATGGATGAAAACTTTTCACTAAAATTTCCTTGAAAATTTTACCACCATTTTCAGTCATCTAATTTCAAGAAATAAAACAATTTACTTACTCAAAAGAAACTTAAAATAATGGATGCTTAATACTTAGAATGATATACTAATATACGTACAATTGAAAACTTTCATCAAACTGATCATTGCTCTCAAAAATATTGTTCAATCATCGGTCTTAATTAAAGATTCAATCACAATTTCATCTATAACATTACTTTGTATGAATGTACAAATCACCTTACAATCAAAAATAGGCTGGACCTTAAACATAAAATATTTATGCTAAAATTGATATTTATTCTAATCAATCACTCCATAAGGTCATAACATTTAAACATATCAAAAGTCAGTCGCCAATTACTCATATTAATAATTAATCTTTAACTAATTCAACCGTAATAAGCAATTTCTTCCTCCAGATATATTCACAAATTACTTTTTCAGTATTAAATTGCTAAATAATCTCATAAACTTCAATACTTATCAAGTCATATAAACTAAATAACTTGTATAGTAAATTGTTAGTACTTTGCTAGGTATCATGGCTAATATGCTAAGAGATGGGGGCATTTTACATCTCCCGCAGAATACCGTAACTAACTTCCGTTGTGTACCAATCCTAACTTCCTTTAAAAGCAATCCACATCAACATAATGCACTATTAGTCAATTCCCTTACTAGTATGACTTCATAGTAATGGATATCTAATAAGATCAACTCATTAGAGAGCTTCTAAGTCTAACTACTATGTAATTACCTCTATGAACGTTCTACACTACTAGCATATTTTTAATGAAAGTGGTTATTACCGTGTGGCACTTTAAAAACTCCAACTTCACATTAATCTATCTAATGAAATCTTTTAGCACATACGAGTGCATAGTTTTGGGATCGATCTCAATATATTCATCACTACCAGTACCTATCACCATACCAGATGTATCCTCAACATCCTGCTAGACAATGACCCCAGTCTATGTAGGTGGTCTCCTTCCACATTAGCTACAGCTTGGTACTGAGCTCCTAGTATTTTGGGAGTCTCTAGACACTGTAGGTGGTTTGATTGACCTCTGATTAGATGATATTCCTCGTCTTATCCTTTTGTCACCAAACCATTTAAATTTATTATTCTTATCCCGATCCAACCAAAATAAGGAACTTTTAAGATTTCTACTCTCATCGAACGATTTTGCACCTAACTTACAAATACACTCGATCAAACTCCTTGACATTACTATGGTCTACAGTGACTGGCGCATCACTACTGCTCGTATCTATATCGTTTACTCAAGGTAAAAAAAAATTCCACCAGTAGTTTTGCCAGTCTTAATTGTTTTGGACGGGGTTGCTGCATAAAGAAAAACATTTGTTGAACCATCTCTTTGCTCGACCTCTCAAGCTAAAGGTATTTCAAGTGCTGGGGGCCTTTAGTGAGGCTTTGGGACCCCTAAGGTTTCGTCAGTGCATTATGCTATGAATTCAAAGATAAACTATATAACACTGGAAATTTTGTTTTAAAATCAAATCCTTAAAAGATAACAAAATTTTCTGGCTTGTTTAATTCACAAAAACAACTTAAAATCACATTATGAAATCATGACACATATAGAGACAACCCCATTTTAAAACCTTGATTTAATACCACCTAAAAGGACCCATCCCAGAGTTCCCCTTTCGAAACCCAATTGGAGTCCTCTTAGTAACCCCACGATAACCCTCCATTCGATATCTAACTTAAACAAAGGGTTCCTACAAAGCCAAGTCATTAAACTATTAAAAACCTAATATACTCTAAAAATTAAAAGCACGAAAAATAGAGTAAACATATTTTTTTAAAATCATTTTACTAAAAATTTTGACATCATAACAGTTGCTTTTCTAAGATTCTCAAATTTCAAAAACCTGCATAACACGATTTAAAATATTTCTAAAATTTCATATACTACAAATACACTTAATGATCATCCTTAATCGCATTTATACGATTGCTACATCGTAACCATACTTTTATACAAAAAAGGCCCTTAAAGCTAAACTTAACATATTTAAATTAAACTATTCCAATTCAATTCCATTTGATTTCTAACACTTAAAATGAATCCATATTCAATTGCATGACGTTTTAATACACATATTTAAGTCATAAAATTTCATTAACAAATTTTTACAAAATCAAACACCCCTGGCCAAATTTCAACCAAAACCAAAACCAATTCCAAATCAATTCTTTTTCATTTATTTACTTTGTTAGAATGAAAATCATGCTATGAACTTCATAAAATGTCAAAATAAAATTTTGGATTATAACAAATTAAAAACCCTAACCTTGGTCAAAAACTCATCTAATCATTTCCATGTTTTTTCTTTCATTCTTTCATCGTTAAACTAACTTCCTAATGCCATTAGTAAATCTTAAATCATCAAATGGAAAAATAAAACACTTTAAGCAATAGATCTCACCTTTGACCAAGGTTCCACATGTTATTTTTCTTTAATTTTTCTTCTCCAAATCACTTCCAATGCAATAAAATCTTCATATCACATTAAAAGGGTTCAATTAACACCATCAAAACCAAATCTCAACTATAACCCAAAAAATCAAAATTTTTATCAAAATTTGTAAGCTTACCAACCCATTTTCTTCTTCATCTTCACTTGGATGGCTATGGGATTAGGTTGGATGCTTGATTGGAGGTAGAAAAGCATGAAAAACTCTTTGGAACACTTCTCTATGTCATACCTGAAGCTCCCTCTTCCTCTTTCTCTTTTCTTTTCCCTTCTTTTTTCTCTCTCTTCCCTCTTTTCTCCAACAATGGCTGACGTTTCTCCTTGCCTCTCTCTTCTTTTCTTATGGTTTTGGGCTCTTTAATGATGCTCTCTCACAACTGCACACCAAATGAATCAACTTTTTTCTTAATTCATGCTTTTTATACTCTTTAATACTTTACACATGTCAATTTCCTATTGGTTGTCTCTAACATGTCATTTTCTCATTGGTCATATCTAATGACTCATCAATCCACTAATATCATGTAAAAAGACCAAATTGCCCTTAATGAGCACAAAAAGAACAAATTGCCTTTTAATGCATTTAATTCACCAACTAACTGAATTAAATCCCAAAATTATTCTACAACCGTCTTATCATCAAATTCACGTGAAATACTCTAATTAGGGTCACTACTTATTGATTTGATACTTAAAAAATGAAATGGTTTAAAATCGTCAACACTTACTATTTTTTTAAAAAGGGCATTTTAACCCTGAACTTTCAAAACTCCCAAAATTAATTCGATTGCGCTTATTTTTATCAATTTTAGTATCATTAGACTCTAATACCTGTTTCGGGTATTTTTCAAATTTTTCGAGATGGGTCCCCAAAATCACTATTCATGTTGAAATACTATTCACTTAAATTCAATATTCATCCAGAAATACTATTTACCAAAATCATCTAGATTTCATTCAAAAGTGTCACCTAAATTCACAAAGCACATTTTGAGGCTTTTAAAGCTCGTTCAAACTTATTCCATAGCCTTTCAGAGTTTCAAGAAATTTTTTGAGAAATTTCCTGTTGAGTCCAGAACCATCTCTAGTCAATCCATGATCTCTGTTATAACCTCAATAATATATTTAAATGCTTAAATTACTCTAGTATACCATAAATAGAACATACTCTATAAAATGCATACACAACACATTACACAATAAAATAATCAAACTAGGTATTACAGCCACGACCTTCTTCAGAAATATATTTTTGATGTTATTGTTATTGTTATTTTAATTTTTATATTAGACTCATATATACTTATTATTAGCTCATTATATAATAATAGTTTATGTTTTATTTCAATAAAATATTTTATTTTTACTTACTTTTATATTTTTTTTACTTCTTATTTATTATCTACCGGTTTTATAACGGTTTAATACCAGTTGAATCTTTAAACCTTAAATCTTTCCTTTGATCGACTCGATGTCTGATTTGGTTCTTAAAACATTTCTTAAATATTTGCTTGTCCCTAAGCAAAACTAAAACCACAAAACCAAAAAAAAAAACACAAACATAAACACATAAACACACAATCATGCAACGTTACAATAATGGTTTAATGGCATCAAATCTCATGAAATTAACTTAACCTCAAACATCACTCAGTTAGAAAGTTTCAACACACTAACTTATTCCATTCATGTTCAGGTGCTTTGGTTTGAATAAACATATCAATCAAAATATTCGCACCTTATTCATGCACCTATAGCACTTATAAGCATGCACTTATTATTATTAATCAATTAAAAAGGTAAAATATCACTAAGTATTTTTTTCATGAAAACTCTTGCTATTTGAAAATGTCAGTAGGTTTATTTTTATTACAAGCACCATCTTTTAAGATTTTTTTTAACAATCACCAAATCTCTTGACACGAAGGAAAATACCTCGTCATGAGTGTCCCCTAGTTATTCAAGTAGGTTACTTTTTTATTTAGCTTGATTAAAGTGTCGTTCCAGCTTTTGATGCAATGACAAATATTTTGTCGTGAATGGCCTCAATTACTCATATATATATCATAACTCTCAACTAGCTACCAACTCTATTTTTAACCTAATTTCGTTAAAAAGGGCTAGTAGAATAGGATTTATTTAGTACACATTTTTTCTTCAATTTCTTAGCGTACTTCATTTCTTATGAGTTAATAAATCCCATAAAAGGTTACTAATGATGCCTACCAAATTAAATCAATGTAATTATAAGTGTATCCAAACAACTATCATAAAGTGAAAGAATATGTGTCATATCCTATTTAACACACATATTCATTCCAATGACACTTAAAACAAAAAATTCACATGCTAATATGCCTTTATAATTTAGATGACTATATTCGAAGGTAAGCCAATTTTGTTCAATTGATGTTGATATGTGCTTAATTGATTATAGATTTATTTCAAAACATTTAGTGATTAATGTTATGAAATTCTTAAGAAATTCATTTTAGTTCATATTTAATACTAGGCACAATTTGGAAGAGAAAGAGTTAAAGTAAATCGAAAGCACAATATTTGAGTTGTCTTTTTGAGACTCACATTCACTTGTCTTCATAGAGCAAGAGAAGATAAGAAAATACATAAAATGAAGAAAATGTGAGGCGTTCATCCCTCAAGGTCATGCATTTTTTTGTCATGTTCATGAGTCATCTTTCACGGCCATGATAAGGGTGACATGGGCATGCACATTAGTCACTCCCATTACTCATTTTGCATGTCATGGCTGTGAGCCAACCACTCATGCCTATGAATTTTTGCCAGCTCACTCGAACCATAATTTCTAATATAAATAGACATGTTGCGTGACATTATAAGCTATGAAATGTTGAGGAATTATTTAAGGGTTTCAGGAGAAGAATGAGCAGTAAGGCTAGACACTGTCGGACACCTATGGAGAAGATAAAGGGCTAAAATTTCCAACACCGATTCAAAGGTGATATCGATGCTGAAAAACCCGGATAAGTATTTCTTTCATTAATTTTATTTTTCTTTCTCTCTTAGGAATTGATTATGTTATTCTATGCTTATGTATTTGGACATGCATGAATGATCTTTATTCTTGTTATTCTTAGATTGTTTCTATATGAACCCATTATTAGAATTTTAAACACAATCCGTAATTGTTGTGTTTGAATATTTCTATAATCTTTAATATAATTTGTAATTGTTATGTTGAGATTCATTTATCGCAACTAATGGTTTTTAATTATTAGGGATAACATAGACTAGGTTAAATGACCTGAGCTTGTGTGGTTGTTGCCTTAATTAATCTATTTTCCTAACTCTTAATAAGGCTATCCAATTAAATTTAGAGATCTTATTCTAGGTTGTTCGATAGCTAGGTTTAATTAATGAGCTCTTCTTAATTAAACACGAATTAAGGGAAAATCACAATTAATATAGCTTATTGTTAACCTACAATTAATAGTTGCTCAGAGAGATATGTGAATAATAACTCAGTGAAGTATGTTTAATTGTGTGTATGTCGAGATTGAATTGACGATTGAGTCCCTAAAGCATTCATCACTTTTCATCATTTTTTTAATGTTTCTTTAATTTTTTTTCATTTGTTTTGTTTTGTTTTATTTTCTTATTTGAAAACCAACAAACCCCCCTAACCTAAACATTGATTGATTTTATTTCAAAAGCTTTACACACGCTCTTTGTAGGATCAACCTAGACTCATCACTATTATAGTTGTAGTTCTAGTTATTTTGAGTACTGTTATGATGCACTACGTCACATACCATCAACACATTCACACAATGCAACATCACGCAACAAAAATGTAAAAAATGCTAACATAATCAAAACCTAAAATCATGCAAATGCAAATTTACACACAAATGATATGTAAGTGCATATATGTCCCTACACTTGAACAACATATTTTCCTCAATGTGAAAACCTTATAAAAACATAACTAAAAACAATAGACATAAAAAATATAAAAATAATAATAAAATGTGCAAAAATCCTTAGAAATGGCGTCAAAACTTATTTGCTTATTTATACTATACCACAAGTATAAGAGTCGTGTGTTGCAGTACAACTGATATCAGTCCCTCAAAGATTAAATATGTTCATCTCATAACTTGACTTAAATTTTGTCTAAGTTAACAAAAGATTGAGTTAACTAAAAAATAAAGTAAACTAATATAATTTCATGATTGAAAAAGAAAAAGAAAATAATGAAAATGAAGTATTTAATGATGGAAACTTAGGGATTATTATATCCTTATTTTATCTTCCCTTCACCTTATGAATTCAACTATGCATGATCTTAGATATCCAAAGGTTTTGATTATCCTCTCTTGAGATCAAATCAATAAAAGTTCAGTTGCCATCTCTCAATTTCTTAAAACCACTCATAACTACTCAATTGGATTTGAAGCAATTCTAAGGATAATCAACTTATAATTTAGACCTCTCTTTAATTGCTTATTAATTTGATATTAGTAAGTCTATTAAGGTGCCAACTATCATTGTGCAGCTTAACACAAAGATCTTGATTCAATCTCTAGATTCAAAACAAATATGAGCATAAAAATATCACAAAGTAGTAATATATTGAATTCAACAAGGTAAAAGTTTTAAAAAACAATTCAAAAATAACACCCTAACATAGATTTAGCAATCTGTAATCATGTTCTAAACACAACTATTTAGATTTGGCATACAATGCAATGAAATAGAAAAAGAGAAGAGAATGAAATTAGCTTAAAGCCTTGATCTGGAAAATTGAAGTTGATCTTAATGTTTCCACCTTTGTTCTTCTTATTTGCAATGTGAAGCCCCCTTTTTGGTATTTTCTTTCTTATTTTGGTATCTTTAGTGACTTTGGAATCTTCCTCCCTCTTCTGTAACTTTCATGATAATTTTTATAGTAAAAACTATTTTAGAACATACACAGTCACTTACACAACCATGTTGGTGACCGTGTATCTCTGAAAACCTCTCAATTGTGACTTTCCATAGTCACGAAACTTATATGGGCAAATGTACGGTCATGTATGTCAACATACACAAGTGCGTATCTTCTCAGAGGTATAAACAACATCTTCAAAACTCCATAAGCTTACAGTAACTTACACAGTAACTATACATAGTCATGAAGTCTAAGGTTGCTTCAATTCTTCCATTATATGTTATGATTTCACTCCAATTCTTTTCCTCTTAGTTTATGAAGGCAATTATCCCCTAAAAACAAGTTTGAAGCATAATAAGTATGACAAATATATAAGATTCTCAAATAATAATCAAAACATATTAAATAAGGGTATATAAATATAGTCAATTAATCATTTATCAAACATCTTCAGTCAAACTTACTAACCAAGATCGCATCCTTAAAATACTATTGTGGATACTTGAGGACGGAATTCTCTATGAATCTGATGGATACATTCCTACTTTCTAAAAGGCATAAGCATATGGGACATGAGCAAAAGTGGAACAAACTGTCACTTCCTTAACCAACTACTTCACTTGAAGAACCTTGTCCAAGATGATGTATCCTGCACAATTGGCAATAGGAAACTAATATCTTTATGTTTTGATAATTAATCAGATCAGGGTGCACTTATTCACTCCCAAAGTATGCTAAAGAACTTTCACACTCCCCCTCCATACTAAACTAGACTCTTTCATCAATGGGAATAGCTGGCAATTCCCTGCTAATCTTAACCATTTACAACTCGTATACACTCCAAATCCACTCAATCTGGATACATTCGACTAGAAGAATCAACCTGATCAAAAAATCTTAACTAAACTCATAAGGGACTTGATAAGAATGTATAATACAGTAGTGAATTGGCATAGAATCATCTAGAATAAGATGCTACCTCTAAAACCCTCATTATTCCTTTAACTCACTATCCAAAATAAGATCAACACTACTAATTAAATCAGGTACCTAGATATTAACACTTCCTATCCATTTTGTTCTACAAATAAGGAAATAAGGGATCACATTTTTTTCATGTGCATTATGATCAATAGAATTTGGGAGTCTGTTAAACTGAAATGATTATGGTATGTTCAAGCAAACACATTCACTAGTGTTATACACTGGCTCTCTACTCAAAGTTCACTTCCCAAGCTGGTTTATATACTAGTTATCAGCATGAGTGCACAAATCATTTGCAAAGAAAGAAATGCTAAAAGTTTTGAATCTAAGTCCAAATCAATTGAAGCTCACTAATGAAATCATCAACGGTACTAGGGAGCTTTTACTGTTAAGAAATTCAACTCCTAGTGCAACTCTAACCTGATTTCATCTTTGAATATTTAGCTTTTATTTACAATGTAAACAACGACTAGAATTAGGTAGAATCACATAAATCTCTTTCTTGCTAATGGGTATTCTCCTTAAGCCTCCTTTTGAGTTATAATCTATTCTTTATCAATTAAATTTTTCTTTAATTTTTCAAAAAAAAATCGCTACTCTTAAATATTTTCTTGTCCCTAAGCAAACCAAAATCACAAAACAAAAAAAAATTGAACAAACACATAAATGCACAATCATGGAACATTACCATCATGGTTTAATGGCACCAAATTTCACGAAATTAACTTAACCTCAAACATCACCTACTAAAAAAGTTTCAACACACTAACTTATTTCGTTCATGTTCAAGTTTTTTTATTTGAATACACAAATCAATCAAAATATTAATACCTTTTTCATGCACTTATAAAACTTGTAAGCATGGACTTATTATTATTGATCAATTAAAAAGAAGAAAAATGTCACTAAGTATTCTTTCATGAAAACTCTTGCTTTTTGAAAAGATCAACAGGTTTGTTTTTATGGCGAACACCATCTTTTAACATTTTCTTTAATGATCACCTAGTCTCTTAACCAGAAGGCCAACACCTTGTCATAACTGTCCCCTAATTGCTCAACTAGGTTATGTTTTTTCTTTAGCTTGGTTGAAGTGTCGTTCTAGCTTTTTGATGCGATGACAAATATTTTGCCGTGAATGACGCTAATTACTCAAGTATATCATAACTCTCAACTAGCTACCGACTTTATTCTTAACCTAATTTCCTTAAAAAGGGCCAGCATAATAGGATTTATTTAATACATATTTTTTCAATTTCTTAACCTACCTCATTTCTTATTAGTCAATCACTCCCATAAAACGTTACTAATGATGCCTACCAATGAAATGAATGTAACTATAAGTGTATCCAAACAACTATCATAAAATGAAAGGTTATGTGTCATATCCTATTTATCATGCATATTAATCCCAAAAACATTTAAAACAAAAACTTCACATGCTAATATGCCTTTATAATTTAGATGACCATATTTGGAGGTAAGCCAATTCCATTCAATTCATCAAAGCAACATCATGCAACAAAAATTTACACAATGCTAACACAATCATAAACTAACACCAGGCAAATGCAAATTCACATATAAATGATATGTAAGTGCATATATGTCACATAATCAAAAACTAACACCATGCAAATGCAAATTCACACATAAATGATATGTAAGTGCATATATGTCCCCACACTTGAACAACATATTATCCTCAATGTGGAAACCACTTGAAAACATAACTAAAAACAACATACATAACAAATATAACAAAAAATAGGTTTTTATTATAGTACAACTGATATCGATCCCACGAGGATTCTATATAGTCACCTAACAATTTTAATTAAACTTTGTATAAGGTAACAAAAGATTGAGTTAGCTAAAAATTAAAGTAAACTAATAAAAATTCATGATTGAAAAAGTAAAAGATAATAATGAAAATGAAGTACTCAATAATGGAAACTTAGAGATTATTCTATTATTGTTTTGTCGTACCTTCACCTTGTGAATTCAACTATGTTTGCTTCTATATATCCAAAGGTTTTGATTACCCTCTCTCGAGATCTAATCAAGTAATTCTAATTGAAATAGATAAATTTTGAGTTGTAATTTTCAAAACTATTTCTAACTACTCAATTGGATTTGAAGCAATCCTAAGGATAATTAACTCATAATTAAAATCTCTCTTCAATTAATTATTAACCTAATATTTGTTAGTCTATTAAGGTAGCAACTCTCATTGCGCAGCTGAACAAAAATATCTTGATTCAATCTCTCTACTCAAATCAAGTGTAAGCACAACAAATATAAAGTAGTAATATATTGAATTTAACAAGTGAAAGTTATAAAAAAAATTCAAGAATAATGCCCTAATATAGATTTATCAATCCATAATCATTTTCAAAACATAACTATTCAGATTTGAAATACAAGATAATGAAACAGAAAAAGAGAAGAGAATGAAATCAATTTGAAGCCTTGATCTGGAAAATCTAGAAAGTTAGAGTTGATCTTGACGTTTCCACTTTTGATCTTCTTATTTGTAATGTTTAGTCCATTTTTTAGTGTTTTCTTTCTTTTTTAATGTCTCCGTAAACTTTGGATTCTGCCTCCCTCTACCGTAACCTTTATAATATCCTTTTACAGGAAAATAACTAGGTTTTTTAGAATATAAAAGGTGTAGGAAAATCCCGGGGTGTCCATCACATGGACACAGTGCGGAAAACAAAACTTTTTTGTTCCGGGAAGTTCCCTT
>JANIJH010000004.1:37733877-37760422 GCA_024520975.1 Erythroxylum areolatum
ATTGAATTGTATTGACATGAAGTTATGATGTTATGGGGGTGTTTAACTTACTGTTAGAATGCAGGTGTAGGTGATAGAATGAATGAGAATGTATGTGTGATTTAAGATTTGCATAAATGTTGGGGAAAGGGTCCAAGATTTGGGAAGCTCGCCGCAGTGAGCTAAGCTTTCACCGCGGCGCAGCCTATAGGTGTTTCGCCGCGGCGTGAAGCTGACCCTTAGCGGCGGGGTGCACCCACGCATTCGTCGTGGCAAGGCCAGGTCTGGCCACGGCGAATCCTTGCTGCGAGGCGCTCGCCGCAGCGAGCAACCTGTTGCCGCGGCGAGGCCCCCTTTTCCGCTGCTGTTTTTCTGAATTTTTGTATGTTTTCGATTCCTTCCTCCTCGCGCCCTTACTCGGCGCCCCCGAGGGGCCACCTCGGGATAGGTATCGGGTCCCGGGCCCAACATGGAAAATTCTAATAAGAGAGAAGAAGAAAAAGAAGAGGATAGAGGAGCTGGCTCTACTACTGTTGCTTATCTCGACGCATGCTAATCCCCTCCAATAGTGTATTTCATTCATCTTGTGTTTTTTCTTGAATATTTGAGATGGATATTAATATGTTGATGGATTTGGGTTTAATTCCTAATGTTCTAATTTTCTTTATAAATTTGAAATTGATGCAATGTTAATATAGTTGTTTTTATGTTATTACATTTGGGTGTTGTGATTGGTTGCAGTTTTTGCATATCTTGGTAACAAACTGAGAGGGTGAACTGAATAAAAATGATTAGGTCAAATTAATGAGAGTTAAGCTATTCAACAGACCACGCGATTAATCAAATCAGTAGTTATACGAAGAGAGATCCCATGTGAGTACTCGATTGTTTATTAAATAGCTTAAGAATTGATTAGGGTTATGATCGTTGTAATTGAGAGATTACTTGTTTGGTACTTAACCTAAATTAGGATTTATTAATAAGGGTTTGTGATTATAACTCGAGAGAGAGTAATCTCCCATTCGATAGTTTAAAAACGACATCACAATATGAAATAAATGATTAGATTAGCATTGATGATAGGAAAAACCCCCTCTCTCATAATCAGTTAATATTTCTTGTATGCTTCCTTCCATTGTGATTTTAAGTATTGCTCACATTGATTTCTTTGCATTATTTTTACGAATTAATTTTTTGACAATCAATTTTATGTGTTTACTTTTTTGTTCTATTTTATTTTTATTTTATTAATTTTTCTAAGCCTTAGAGAACTTAGGATTAGTTCACACCTCTTCGTGGGATCGACCCCTTTTTTACTACAATTCACGACCTATGTGCCTGTGGTAGTTGAGGGTTTAAATTAGATTAAAAGTTAGCAGTCAACAATATAATGATTGCTTAGGACCTGTTTGAACGTTATAATGTCAAAGGAGCTGGGCGGAAGTAGGCATTAAAAATAGATCTACAACATTTTTGACTCTTTGGATTGGAAATTCCTACTTCCAATCCTATATAAAATAAGATTTCTAGGCCAATTTATCTTCTAGATCTAAGCTTGCATTAGAACAACTTCCAATTATGAGATGATAAATGGCGAAACTTCCTCATTTTTCCATAGAGCCAGAGGTTTAAGGCAAAGGGCTCATTGTCCCCTTACCTCTTCACTATAGCTATGTACATTCTCATAAGAATAATCAAACTCAAGGGAATTAAAGAGAATGAATTCAAATTTCATAAGAAGTGTGTGAAATAGGAAATCTCACATCCCACTTTTATTGATGATGTGTTTCTCTTATGTTATGGAAATAAGTCCTCTTTTCAATGCTTCATGGAGTCCATGGAAAAATTAAAAAACATGTCTGGTTTATTAATAAAAAAGGATAAAAGCTCTCTCACTCTTAAGGGACTGTGAATGCTTAAAAAGGGAGCTAATGGAGTTCACATGTATCCCTTATGCATCTCTTCCAATCAAGTACCTTAGAGTACCAATTACCTAAAGGAAGCTCAATTATAATGATTGCCAATGGTTATTTGGTAAAGTTAGATCAAAGTTTGGAAGCCGAAGGGGAAATGTTGTATCATTCTCAGACATACCGTAACTAGTCACCTTAATTTTGTCAAAATAGGTAACTTATTCGGCCTCTCACTTTCTACTTCCCAAAAAGCTCCTTAGGAACAGTAAAAAATTGATGAGGAAGTTCCTTTAGACTAAGGACTTATATTCGAAACCTTTCTCCAACGTTAGTTGGTCTAAAGTGCAATTAACTAAAGAAGAGGGTGGTTTTGGCCTCATTTCTTTGTAGGTAATGAATTATGCTCTCCTAGCAAAGTATATATGGAGAATAGTTACAGATAATACTTCACTTTAGGTTAAATAGGTGAATGGTTATTATTTAAAAGGGAGGAACATCTAGAGGCCTAAGGTAAGAGTACATTCATCACAGAGCATGATGAAAATCCCTAAACTCAGTTCCTCCATATAGCCTTGTATCAAAATCCATAATGGAAATGGCTCACCATCCTCGTTGTGGTTTGAAAATTGGATTCCTAGGGATTCTTTCTACCATCTTCCTAATTACAATGCTCTTATACTATTTTTGCAACCAAAGTTAAGGTTAATTCTTTAATCAGCTCAGATTATTGGATAAGATCAAGCAAGTTTTCAAATTCTCTCCCTGACTAGGCCCCTAACTACCATCCTGAATCAGCTACCCAAGATAAAGTTATATGGCACTGAGTTTCTTAGGCACCTTCACTACTAAGTCTTTTAGGCTCACTATCAGGCCTACAAGAACTAAGGTTCCCTGGTTTAGACTAATGTCAAGTAAACTGCTCCCTCTCAAATTCTATTTTACGTTGTGGTTAGCTATTGTGGAAAGACTCCATATTTTACAGGATTACTTCATTTATCTCTGCCATTATGAATTCCTCCTGTGAACTATAACAAGAATGATGCAACCATCAGTCACCTATTCTTGTATGCCCCTTCACAAGTACCATATAAAGAGACTTCCTATTAAGATTTAAGGCTCTAGATCCTCTTATAGACTAGAAGTACATTGTACAATGGATTCTAAAGCCCCCAGGAATAAGGAAAGATGATAGATTACTTCTCTAAATGGCTTAGTCATATTTAATCTACTAAATTCGGCGTGAGAGGAACTTAAGGACTTTTAAGGAACAATCAAATGATAAAATGGAGCTCTAGATGAAGATTATTCACTATATTAGGGAGATAATATCGATAGAGGAGCCATATTAAAACTATCCCCATCTATCCTAGCCAATTGGTTATAACTCCTTTAGTATTCAAGATGATCAAATTTTTTTTATCTTTTATAGACTATGTTTCTTATATTCAATAGTATATCCCTAGGCATTTTCTTTGATTAATGTCATTCTCTAATTTTTTTAAAAAAAGTCAACCGTTCAACTCTCAAAACTAGCTTCTTTTTATTTGTGGTTTCTTTATGGACTTCAATCAAGATTGGGATCTAATAGGTTTATGTGTTCAGCCTACAATAACGTAAACTAAGCTTATTCCATACTCAAAATAAGTTTACTTACTCTTATGTCCAAACATAAGTTATTATATCCTTAAATTTACTTAAGCCATTATCCAAACACCGTCTTCTTCTACCTTAAAAAACCTTAGCCAACTCTTTTAAAAGACGAAAAAATGTCATCCCTCCTCTGTCTAATTATCACCGACCATCATCAACACTGCCACTGGCAACTCGTCCACACACATGCTACCGGTTAGTAACAATAGTCACCAACAATAAGGAGTGGCGGTAGTGACGACTAAATTGCCTTCAACACAATCGAAGAGAGTGGCACAGTTATCATAATGAAGCCTTCATTACCACTAATGTCGACGTCAATGAGGCATCACGTCTCAGCCTTCACCAGTCATGGTATTTCCAAATATCTTTTTCTTATGGACGAAATTTTCATTAAAAAACATAACAGGAAAGATGATAGGTTTTCAAACATAAATAGGTGGTTATGGAAATAATGGTGACCTGGTCATAATCAATATTATAAAATCATCTATTGGTAAAACATAATAGAAGATGGACCATAAAAGAGGTTTAAAACATGAAGCAATGAAGAACTTGGCCACATTAAGTGTTTGTATACATTCTGTTAACATAGATAATAACAACAAACGCTTCCCGTAAAATGAAATATCCTAAGCAAGAAAAGCAACCAGAATGGATGAAAATTATATTTATGCATATTTGGAAAACATGTATCAAAGAAAACATAATTCTTGACTTGGATGTAAGATAAGATAATAACCCCACACATACATTGAGATTTCAAGTTTTTGTTAAGATAAGAATTTCATCCAATGTTTGTGTAAAAACTCAAGATATATATTTCAATATCTTTGTAACAAGTTTTCGTATGTAAAAAAAATCTGCAAATAAAACTTATGATTATCATAATACAATTTAAATATACTCTTAAGAAAATTTCATTTGTAGATAACAAAATAAGATGGAAACATACATGTCTCACTAATAAATTTAACAAAACTCATTTACTAATTTTCACAGAGACTTGCAGAATTCTTATGTGTACTTATCCATTATTACACATAATCCTCAAATTCAAGACAATATTCTAGGAGACCACTTTGAATTGGTTCCCCACCAAAAGCAAAAGATGGATCAAGGTTCTCACAAGCAGGAGACTCCACATAGTTCTTTTTCCCAGCTTCATGTTTTCTGTTAACCACGTCAAAAGACTTGCAGAATTTGATATATTCTCCTCGTAGCTAGTATTATTTCTCGCATCAAAGGATATCTTCACAATATGATGAGACTTATAGCCCCTTGTACATTTTATAAAAAAACCATATCTTGTAACTTATGCAATGACATCCATTGGAGAACTCTAACCGAGTTGTTATTACACTACAACACATCATTTTGGTAGGAATACAAAATTAATATGGTGAAAAAGATGGTGATAGATCGCTTGTTCTGCTAGAATTTTAGGACCTATCCTTTTCTATCAGATCTTAAAGGGGAGTATTAGGTAGTCCCATTTAATGAAAACATTTCCAAGAAGTGTCCTAGCCCAGTATAAGTTACAAGAAAGTTTGATACTAATGGTGTACACACAAAATTCAAAATTAACTCAAACTGAGCAAGGTTTCAAGCATTGATGGAAGAGATTTAACCATATTATGAACTGAAATTCTACCCACAACAAAAAGGTGGAAGATTAAGGTTGCATAACTTGATTTTAGCCTTTTTCATATGATTAAAACCTTGAAGAATGTTAAAAATTCTTCACGAATCAACTAAAACATATATTTGAGGAAATCTCTAAAACAATATACTATTTGCACTAAAATAAGTCAATTAATAATGTCACAACATTAAAAAAAATCTAGAATGTAACAATAAAAACAATGACCAGAAACACATTAATGAATCAACAATACAAAATTATCACATAATAGGATTCCAGATCCTTCAATTTGATCCATTATCAAATAATAGGGATTCCAGAACCTTCAATTTGATCCATCAAAATTCCATGCAGCGATGAAATGTATATTTACACACGTCAAGACTTCTAAAAGTTAACAACACTTCAAATATATACACAATGAAACGAATCAGCTATCAAGGCCCGTTGCATTCTGAAACTTTAGAGACGTCACGTGTTACAATGATAAATTTCATGATGTTAAATGACGATGGATGTGCAAAGAGGACATCATATATTCACAAAGCCTTTGCCATAAAATGATACTACTAACTTAAAACTGAAAGTGTTAACAAATAATGATGCACTAACCTAGTGGGGCGCGGAAAGAAAAGGCCCCTCTGCACAGGCAGTCAGGGAAACCGGGTAAAAGGTAAAGTACAGGAAATGTAGAGACGAGACCCTGTACAAATATCTCTATACGTCTCCACCTTCCCAAACCTCTGAATCAGTGGTAATATACATGATTTCCCCATATTAACAGGAAAAAAAGAAAATAGGCCCGTACACTTTTTGATTGTTGTACTTTACAGGACCTAAAATAAGAATCACTTCTTTTAATGCCCTTGTGAAATAACCACCTTCATCTGCAAAAAGAATCCATTTTTCACATTCAACTCACATTGGGAAACACATGCAGAACACAATGCAAAGTCGGGAACTATAAAATAATCTAAAGTGGGCAGGAAGGAAAAATTTCCTAAAAGTTCTCCAAAACACATGGAAGTATCCAACTGAATAAGGATTGGAACATGCTAATTTGTCAGACAAACTATATCAAATCTCTCCAGCAAATAAAAGGAATACTCTTCATTCAGGAAAACTTGGCATTTGCAACAAACATGAACACCATAATATTCGTGGAGTGACTAAATATAATGGCCAAGGAGACTAAGATAGAATTAGATATTCATGAGCATGCAATCTCAATCTAATCTGTTGCTCAGCATCTGCAGTTAATCTAGTATAACAGGGGAAAAAGGACAGGCCAAAGCAACCAAGTATACCTGTACACTGCTGCTTACAAAGGCATATATACCCAATCCAAGTAATCACCGACTGCTCCCAGGCCTGCTCAATCCACAAAGACTGTTTCATTCCAGCTATGAATTGGAAGGCCTCACATACAAATTTCCTTGTGCTGATTGAGGGTGCAATTTCTGCTGCTGGGACTGCTGTTGAAGTGGCAGTTGTGGTGGTGATTTCGATTCTTGTGGTAATTGTTGCTCTTGTGGCTGGAACACATGTTGAGATGGTTGTGGAGGAATTGTTGAATGGTTTGATGGCTGCTGCTGCCATAGTGTTGCAGCACTGTGCCCATGTTGCCCAAAACTGCCCAATGACTGTCTTTGGCCTAAACATTGGGTGACAGCCTCAGTCCCAACTGAATTTGTCAGAGATGGACTCCCAGTAGAACCCACTTGAGATGCTGGATTTGACACACCGTTATCATACAAGGGTTCTGATGACTTCCAGTGAGGAATGGCAGTAGAAACTGGGGTAGTGGTAGCAGAATCATTGCACAAGGAACTTGTCCTTGAAGGCAGCTGCGCACTATTCTGCAAGGATTGCTGGTCCATATGAACTTTATCAGTTTGAGCTTTTACCGGCAGATCAAAATTAACCTGACGATTTTGTTGAAGTATCCTCTGGACATTTGACTGGGCTTGATTAATTTGCTTTTGATGAGGCTGCATTGGCAGCTGTTGTTGCTGATGCTGGTGATTAGAAGCCATTAATTGTGTGGGAACAGCTTGATTATTGGCCACATTGGTGGCTGTTGTTACTGATGCTTGAGTACCATCAGAATGAGAAGTTATCTGCTGAAGCTGCTTTGAGGGCTGAGGAGGGGGTGTTGCACCAGAGAAGACCTTCTGTTGTGGTTGGGAATTGTTTGAGGTTTGAGATGGAAGCAATGGCTTAGAAGGTTGAATTGGACCTAAGTTAGTTCCAGAATACAACCCTTGACCATGCATCAAATGCATCATTTGTTCTCCCTTTTCAGCACCTTGATTTCCTGCAGGTATAGAAAGGCCATTGGAATGAGAATGGTCAATGGAAAGGTTCTGATGCACCATCATATTCCCTCTGCCCTTTAAAATTTTGGGCTGCTGTGGAGATTGTGAATGTTGTCGTTGATGAGGATGCTGCCGGTCTAACTGATGAAATTGCTGTGGCTGCTGTGGCTGCCATTGTCGTTGCTTACTCGGATTTGCCAGTCCACCAACACCTGTTTGAGAATTCCGACTGAGCCCATGATGTGTCAAGTTATGTTTCTGCTGTTGAACTGACACTTGAGTTATTGGGGAAGATGGTGTCAAAGGAGCAAGTGATACTGGCTGCTGTAAATTGGGAAGCTGAATATGGGAACTATTTTGCATAGATGATGATATGGGTGGTTGGGACTGAGGTTGAGCATGGGACATCAATGCATTAGAGTTAGCAAATTGCTGCTGCTGCATAAGCCGCTGCTGCTTTTGCCTTTCCTTAGATAAGTGAATTGCATATGCTTGCTGTGGTGATCCTGTACCATGATTCGGACCCTGAGGATGAGGAAGATGATTGCCAAGAACATTAGACTGCTGTGAAGATATTTGATTCTGCTGTTGTGAATGACCTGGATATGTCTGCACAGTTGGAGTCATCTGATTAGCAAAAAGAGAGATTGTGGGACCTGCATTTGAAGCTCTAGCATTATCATTGACCTCTAATGCTCAGGATTGTGGCCATGCTATGAAAAATAAACACTTATTTTCATATGACGAAATACTAATACACAGAGACTGCATGAAGGTGCATATCTAATATGTAAGTTGGCAATATCAATGCACATCTAGGAATTGAAAAGAATCTTGATGTCAATGCACACTTCCTGTTGAGAATACTCACATGTGAGTCTCACATAGAAGAAAGAGAAAAAAGAAAACAAGCATATAAGCCTAGTGGGTTACTCCACCTATCGTCAATTGCTTATAAGATGGAATCTCACTTGGGCTTGTGTGTGGTCTAACTTTCCTCCTCTTGTAGGCCCTTAGGGCCATTGCAAATTTGACATGGTATCAAAGCTAATGAAGATCTTGACCTATTGTTTCCCCCAAAAGGAAGCCCATCATTTAAGCAAATGGAGAAGGATTTGAAGTTTGCATAGAGCAAGTGGCCCAGCAATATAGTTTGCTCAAAAAGGAAGCCTATTTGACCTCAATCAAAAGTCTAGCCCTAATAACCATTGTTTACGTACCTCTCCAGATTGCCCAAGTAAAAAGGGACTCGCATGTGAGGGGGAGTATTAAGAATACTCATAAGTGAGTGTCCCACATCGAAGAAAAAGAAGAAAGAAGACTAACATATAAGTCTAGTGGGCTACTCCACCTATCGCCAATTGGTTATAAGATGGAACCTCACTTGGGCTTATACGTAGTCTAACTTTCCTCCTCGTGTAGGGTCGTAAGCCCATTGCAAATTTGACACTTCCCTACAGCTACCCTTAAAATTTTAACCATAGGAGACAGCATAAGAAATTATAAAACCGCTTTCCAACGAGTGAAATCAATGAAAGACAACAGTCCTTCAACCTCAGTTCACACAAGAAATCATCTCAAAGCCATCCCACTGTCCACAATACATGATTCCATGTTTTACATTGAATTAAGAGGAAAGTTTAAACTTTAAAAATAAGCAATAATTGCTAACACCAGCACAACAGTCACAGGATCACTAGAAAACTTAAAAAAGTTACTCTAAATTCCAATCCTTAACTAAGATTAGTCAAGGACAGCATAAATACAAAGGCAGATATTTGCAGAAATGTACCTGCAACAAGATGTATGAAGTTCAGTGAAGGAAGACTTACTCTTGTCACGTGCAAAGTTTCTCGGGGTCTGAGCGAATTTCCTTGACCAGACTGGTGCACATTTACAGGACTCGACATCCCAATCATACTAGAAGAAAGCATACTTCCAGAGTTGATCAGAGATGATGAATGTACTACCTGAAAGCCTGGCCTTGACATGGGCATGCTTCGGTTCCTTCCAGGCATCATGCCAGTACCATTTCCACCAGGAACTACACAAACACCACGATCAGCTCCAGGAAGAGAGCCAGAGACAGGCATGTTTGACTGTTGTAAATTTCTATTGGATAACAATTGATTGTAATGTGGCATTCTCTGTTGCTCATCAACAGGTAAATGTCTTCCAACATTGTATCGCCCATCCCTAAGAGTTAGTATCATAATCAAATTAGAATAATTAATCAGCATATGAAAACAAGGACGCCTTAGAGCAACATACAACCTGCCAGGGGTATTGACTGCACCAGATTGCATTGGTGAACTATTGCCAAGGGCAATACCATGGGATCCTTGTATAGGGGAATTTGCACCAGAAGTAGGAAGCATTGATGACACTGATCCTTGATTTGGCATTGCTAAACCACTAACTTGAGAACCTTGATAACCAAGGGAAAGGGAATCTGGGTTCGATGTATTTGCATCAGATAGATCAAGGGGCCTTCATTCAGCCAAAAATAAAAATTGGACATTAAATTGCTTGCATGAGAAAAGCCATTGTTGTGTATGCTAAGAAGTCTTGAAACATGAAACATGTATGCAGAAAGCTTATAAACATGAATGGTAAGCTGAATAAGGCTAAACATGAATATGGATTGAATCAGAAAAACTTACGTCAAAACAACTCCACTTGGGTTATTTGCGCAAGCTTGTGAAAGAGCAACAACATGAGAATTATGTACCGCTGCCAGTTGCTTAGGATCCTGACCATCATTCTTTGGAAAATGCAAATGTCCAAAAAATCATTAAAAAATAATCATGAAACAGAAAAAGACCAGCCCAAAAAGAACAAACTTATGATGGTTCAAAGGCTTTAGCCCGAAGGAAATTATATATTGCTAAACATCATGTTTATTAAATTTTTGTCTCATGGTATCTTTTAGAACTTTGTACTCTGCCACAAGAAACATGCTGTTAAAATAAACAAAAAAACACCAGATCTCAAGCCGCATAATTGAAAAAAAAATACTGAATAAGGAAAAAACCTTATGTACATGCATCATTCAGTGTTACATACAATAATGCACAAGTTTGTATAAACAGCCAAAGAAGTGAGTAAAAAGTATTGCCAGAGATTGTATTAACTTTTTCATCAGGCTCCAAATATAGACCAAACGATATCATACACATGGTCCAAAATCAAAAGTATCATTAACAAACCTGATTCTTCCTATAATGCTGCTTCTTTCCAATCATAATAATTTTTTCAAAATGGGACTTGAGTGTACCCTCTTCCATTGGCCCTTGCAAACGCTGAAACAACTGTCTAGCACTACCCTGCATAAGATAGCAGTATGAAAAAACACATAAATGAAAATTAGTCCAAGAGAAAAATGGCGTGGACATATCATATACATGTTCATCATTTGAAAAAAAAAAAAGAAAATAATTGAAAGGAATATCAAATTTTTGCCTTTGGAATGCCAGGCAAGGTTGAAGGATAAGACTGAGAAGAGCCTGAATCCTCTGCACTGTCAGCACCGTCAACAGAACCTTTATCCATCAATATCTTGTGCCGATCTTTGCATTCTTTAGGCTTGCGAAATATGCACTGGACATACCAAGGAAGAAATTAACTGTGATTGGAATATATGCAATCATATGCTCCACCATGCATGAAAACAAGCCAGATAGAGGAGTGAAGATATACTCTACAAAAAATCTTGCAGCACTGAAAAATAAACACTATTTACAAGCAGGTGTATTCCACATAATTAGGCAACTATCACAGAAGTTAAAACACATACTATTTACCTTAAACTGAAGGGTGCTGTTGATTGCATCACTAACAAGTTCCCAGTTAGGACCCATATCATGTACAAGCACAACAAGTGCCTGAGATAGAAAAACAGAGTAATCCATAAATATATTTCTACAATCAAAAACCAACAATATGGAAAATATGCAGACAGCAAAATGACCTGGTCTTCAAAAAGTGACCACGGGCTTCCTGAACCTGGCTGCCCCACAGATATCTGAACAGAAGATAAAATGCTCAACCTCATGGAAAGAATATGACCAAAGGAAAATAAGCAAGTTGAATAAAGTATTAGCTACCAGAATACAAAAGACTACCTTCAGTGTTTTGGCTTTTTTACCCCTCTCCCGGCCAATAAGTTTCATGAACTTGTGGTTGGACATATTACTCATTTGAGAAGTAGCAGGAGAAGGGACAGATCCAGTCATTGGAGCCATGTTGTCAAAGGAATTTTCTAGTGATTGCTTCATTACTTTTGGCTTCTTTGCAGCATGTTGTCCATGCAAACCTTAAACAGAAACAATTGGAAGTATTAAAAACATGACGGTAAAATTAGAAAATTTTAGGAGTCAAAAAAAAAAAAAAAAGATGATGATATTCATGTAGTCCGTGATATACTGGGACATAGGAGATTATCAAAACTAAAAATAAGCCAGGGTAAGACTATCATTCAGATGAACAGCCCAGAGATAAGATTGATGTAAATTTCCAAGGAATGAAATTTGAGAGCATAAACATTCACCCTCTCTGCAGTTGTCAAGTATGAGATGAATCCTCTGACAGAAGAGTTCGTTAATTGGCATCAAATATCCAATCCCTTAAGAATGTAAAAGTATAATTATTTATAGTAAGGATCATTTATCCAATCACAACCAAACAAACACAGCAATCAGGCCATAAGAGTCAAGGTAACCCCCTAAAAAGTACGTAACAGTTAAGGTAAGAAAACAGAGGGTGGGACGGTTCCCAAGCTTGTATCATCTTTGAACCCAACAACATAAAATTACTTGATTGACAACTACAGGAGAAAAACTCCAATATGGAAAAGTATTTTAAAAAAAACTCCAATATGGAAAAGTAAAGGATTTTACCACTGGTTCCATCAGATTCAAATTGATGACCATCCAGCCTCTTTTTCAAATTATCCCTCTGCAATTTAAAGAACACCATCACAAATATTAACAGCTTTTGTTATGCTGAAGCTTATTTCATGCCAATTTGATTAAGAAGATGTTGGACAAGCAAAGAAAAATGCAGAGCTGCCTCCACTAGGTATTGAAACGTTTGATGTCATGTAGTCAGAGAAAATACAAAGCACTTTATCAGAGCACTCATCCCCTTGATTCTAAAAGGAAATCGTCAGCCTTGTCTACCTAGAAGTTTCAGATAGGAAGCACCCAAGAGTACAGTAATGAATATTTAAGGGAACTGCAAGGTCTTTTCAGTGACTGCATGTCCAAAACAACCAAGACAAATAACTCTTAGACACAATGGAAGCCTGAAGATTCAGGTAACTATATATGTTCAATGATACACCCCTTCCCGGCAAAATATGTTTTGAATTTTGAAGTACCCTGACTGATTCCCTTTCCAATCTGTACCTAGAGGAAAGCTTACTAAGCTAACATAAAAGTTGTCTACCTTCCTTATTTTTGCATGATTCGGGGTTTTTGTTACCAAAACTATCATTATTATCCATTGATTTTCCATTTCTGTACGGAAAGGGCATCATGTTAATAGCTTCTATTGGCTAATCATATGCATTTTAACCAAACCGAAATAAAGTTGAAGAAAAAAGTGTGGAGAACAAAAAATTGCAAACCTAAAGTCTATAATGATAAACTCAGCCACAAAAAGGCACAGTTGAAGTTGCACCCAGCACGGTAGCTTCAAACATGCCTCAGCATAATTTAAAAAGGGGAAAATGGCTCCACTCTCTTCATCCCAATTACACTTTTAACTTTGAAGATTGATAAACCACCGTTTCCATGGGTAAAAAGTTTACTTCACGCACTCCGATAATCAGTATTATACGTATGCGCATCTAAATGATATCATAATTGGAAATATAAAGAGCTTGCCTCACTTACCATAACAATTCTTAACTTTTGTGCTTGAGACATGCAAACTCAAAAACTAATATACTTCTAACTTACAAAAACAAACAAGGAAAAAAAAAATTCTTTGTGATCTTCAATTGAGTAGGAAACTTCACAGGAATTCACAACAAAGAGAATGATCAATGGGTATTATAATGAACATATGCAGGTGCATAAGAGGTCAGCAGACAAAAATGACGAGAGATAAATCAAATTTGAATTTCCACATGGTATTTACAAGTATGACATATGAAGTAATCACATCCATATTTTCAGAAGGACAGAGATAAAAGGAAAACAAGTTCCTCGCCTGCTCACTGTGAACAATAGATTCCAGCTGCCGACCCTGCTCATACGCAGATCCCTGCAACCGTGAATCAAGCATCTAAACAAGATATCCAATCGAGGACAAAGAAGAATGCACCTACGTTGAATAAAATCCAAACAATTGTTGAAATTGGACAACTGTTAATGTACCAGATTCTTTGCCTTCTTCTTTTTTGGCTTCGTTGATGCTTCGGTGCAGTTGTGGGGAATTCGCTTTTCAAACTCTCCAACCGACTCAATCTCCATGCTTTTCAGGATTTGGGATCCACCATGCAAAGTAATCTGATCCTCCTGAAAAGAACTAGTATCTCCACTTGATGCATCTGTTTTTGCTGGAGTCTGTCCAACCCCAGGCGCTCCAGCACCAAAAGGAATTATAAACCTCTGCCTCGAAGCAGTGCGCATACGTTTTGGTGGAACTGGTCCAACATGCAATGTACTGCTCGGCCTTTTCCCCATTAAATTATTTTGTTGACAACCAACTGAATTATACCCATAAGGTAACTCCCCCCCCAAATCATATGATCTTGAGGAGTATGACTTCATAAGCCTTTTATGTTTCTTCTGGACATGTTTAGTTGATTTGCTACCTTCAAAGCTCCCATGTAAGTAATAAGTGCTTGTCTCTCCTTCCTCCTCGTCATATGCATTCTCATGATATCCAAAATCTGAATTTTAGAAATGAACTTGTAAAATCCATGAAAATAAGCGAAAAGAGATGTGTCAATAAGAATATTGTTCGATGTTACCTGCTGCTCCATCACACATAGAAGTGTCAACTTCCTCTTGTATGCTACTAGCAGTTTTCTGAATGAAAATAATCCAGACACAAAAAGGAAAAAAACATGGGAATCGACAGTTGCGAGTTACAACAGTTGCGAACATCAATCAAGACTGATTATTAAATGAAAATATTGAATGCTAATTGTTGCGATCATAAGCTTCTAGGTTTCTCTTCATTTTGCAGCCAAAATTGTGTAAATGTATGTTACATGAAAGTAGCACAATTTAACTCAAAATCATTCTCCAATGTAATTGGTTTTAAATTCTTTTCTAGAACATAAAGCTCAATTAAATTAGTAAATGCAGAAACTGAAGATATCTTTTTTCACCTTGCAGTGTGATAAATGAGATTCAATGGAGGCTCTGTAGGTCTCCATTGCGCCTGCAGGTACTGCATAGAAAAGGCTTTCCTGCCAATTACAAGAAACAAAAAGGAAATCTTCAATCATTTATAAAAATTGTGCAACTGAATAATTGAACCATGTACTTAACAGAATAGAGAGACATCGTCTTTGGTCAACCATAAATAGCAAATTAAACTTATAAGAGCCATATGGAAAGTAGCCTCATACTTCTGTAAACTGATCATCCCATGAAACGTCCATAATTCCCAAATCAGCAACTCTATCAGGAGTTGCGGGGGCTTCAGCTTGCACAGAAGGAACCGGAGAGCTGTGACATTTTAAGAACCTCACAGCATATTCCCGAATCGCATGAGCAAAATTTTTACTTGGAATTTCTGTTAATTGTTTGCATTGTTCCTGCAAAAAACAAGGCGTTTTGGAACATCTGTAAGTTGTATAATATAAGCTTTAATTGCTACAAATTCCAACGAGCCAGGTAAGGTACAGAACAAATGACTCTTTAAGCCCATCTCTTGATGTATCTAAAGAAGAACTATCTAAAGCACACATATATGGCGCAAATATTCATTCAGTATATGATGTCTTGCATTATAGTGAATAGTTTCCTCCCATACAGAGGTAGCAATGGAATGTAGTTATTAATCTAATGAAAGAATAATTATTTCTGCTATATGGGACAAAAAGTAAACATACAGCTACTTGATTAGACAGATATAAGCAAAAAAAAAAAAATTCTGTAATCAAATTCTAAACCAAAACTGAATTGCACCTGATGAGGTCCTCCAATCTTGTCCTCAGACAATTCCTTCGCATCAAACCTCCTAGAATCATGTTCCCAATGTTTTACAACATCCCCCTTATTGTCACTATTTGTAAACAACTCCACTGAATGCCAGAACTGCATGACAGCCTTTGCCAGAGTGTAAGCAACCTTTTTTAGCTCCAGCTGTTGATTTTGTTCTCTCAACCGTAAAGTAAAAGCAACCCTTCGACAAATTTGAGCAGCAGCAGTCGTCTTCCAAAGACGCTCCTATAATCACAAAATAAATGATTGACAAATGTAGTGGATAAAACTTAATATCATACTGCTATCTTAAAAATAGAATATTTATTTTCTGAAGGAATGATTTCTAGGGAGAACAGAAATAGCGACTTCATCAAATTTTTGAAATGTATAAACATCAACATAGTCACACCTGGGCAAAATCATTTGCTAACCATGCCATTTCTTCAAGAACGAAGTCCCAGTGTGATTTCCTACAAGCTTCTAAAGGTGTAGTACCGATTGACAACTCAGCAATCCTCTGACGCTTAGCCTGTTTGCCATATCATGGTAATGTTCAAAATTATGTGAAGTAGGAAATACATTTCCATCTATATTTCACATGCAAATCACAAATCAATGGGAATATCAGATAACAACCTCTATAATTCTTGCCTCTTCCAAAATTGAATCTTCACAGGCCCTATCTACCAGTTTTAATTCATTACCAGAACAAGTTAGTGATTCAGGAACAGAAGAACGTTTGACTGGCTGCGTAGACGCAGGTACATGAAGTTTAGAACAATCCAATGTGCATTGAATTCCACCACAACAATCTCCTTTGGGATTAGAATCATCACCCAATTCATTGCCCACTTCTTTATCAGTCTCAGATATAATGTAAACCTTTTGCTCCACTTCATCATTGTTTGGGCAGTTCACATCATTTTTCAGGTCAGAAGTGATCTGCATTTCTTCCTCAATTTTGACCACAGAACTGTTGCTAGAGTGGTTTTCATGTACAGCAATATTGTTGCGATTGACAGCATTGTCATCCTCAACAGCTTTGGCGTCATTTTGTTCATTTCCCATTTTATCAACAGCTAAATTTTGTGTTCCATCAAATTCTGAAGTTTGTCTAGTGACACCATTAGCGTCATCATTTTTACCAGTTATAAGCAAATCACTGTCATGATTCACATCTAGACCAAGGCTGCTTTGGGTGCAAGAAGACTCTGAATCTAATCCCTTTATTGGGATACCATTTTGACCTTCATTGCAATCTCTTTTTAAGTCACTAAGCCCATTCATATGAGCAGAAGTAGTTTCATTCTCATTTTTCCCCGTAACTGCAGGACATCCAGAAACACCTGCAATTACCAGTTCCTTTCCTCCAACAAAGTTATTTTCCCCACAAGCAATATCAATGCGAGTCTCAACTTTAGAATCTTGATGGTATGGCTTATCCCTTGTAATGTTGGACTCCGTAACATCTAACCCTTCAGGCAGACTACTTTTAGGTGACTCAACTTTGATTTCCAAAGCTTGTACACCACCAACCTCCTTGTTGGACTGCGTTTTGAGAATCTCCACCTGAGGTACCACATCACCGTTTGAGGTTGCAGTTTTCAGGTTAGAAGCAGATGAAATGCTTTGGTCCTTACAATTGTTTGTTTCAGATTTCAACCCCTTGGACTCCCTTGAACCAGCACGAACTTGTAAGGATAATCCATGCCCACCAGAACTTTGAACAACATCCGTTGAACTTAATCTAGTTCCGTCACGACTTGGTCTAGATCTATTCCTCCTAATGTATGAATGAACAATAGCAGAATCTTCGGATTCCTTCACATTTGAAGTCCCATCCATCTGAGAAGACTGTTCTGATGGTGCAACACTATTCCTTCTATTGAAATGCTTAGATTTCCTATCATGTTCAAGTAATGAATTGTCACCATTGAAGTTATCAGCACTATTTGGTTCACAAAGTGTAGGCACCAATGGTCTACCGCTACTTTCAACAGAGTCTCCATGAGGTGACTCAGTTAGAGCAAAACTACCTTTAGCTTCACTGCATTAACACCATGACACAGGGAAATCGAACAGGTGAATTTTGTTTTGTTCAATTATGCTTTCGTCAACTATAATCCATAAGACTCAACAGCAAAAATGAATATACCTAGTTACAATATGCTCAGCTTGATGATCAGTCAGTGATGTAGATTGGACACTAACTGCAGCTGCATTCCCAAATTTGAAGTCTAAAGGATTGCCACCCTGCAGGTAAGGAAAATTATAGAGTTATCACCAACAAATACTATTGAAATTGTCAAGAAGAGGAACGAAGAGCATACTTTTTCTAGAAATTCTAGCTCTCTACGCCTTTCCTCTCGAACATCATACTCCTGCCTGTTTACATCAAATAATATTTTTCTTTATCAAGAAATAAAGGTGAACACAAATTCCATAATATTGGCAAGAGACATGGAAACTACAGAGCAATAATGAACACAACAAGATATGAATATTACCTAAGCTCTGCCTGAGCTTTGTCAATTGCTGCATTGCGCGGAGAGGTTTTGATACCAATACCAACTCCACCTTCAACAACCCCTCCCATGGAATCAACCTCAGCATTTACTATGAAAGGAGATCCTGAACCACATTCATGCATTCCTAATCTGCTACCTACAAGCTTTCGCCTCCCATTGATTCAAAGAACTATCATATTAATGAAGCACTCATTAGAAATTTAATATATATAAATGATAAATCAATGATGAAAAACCAAAACACGCTTTACCCTTCAATAAACTGAATGTAGCATTCACGATAATGATGTAGACAAATCACTTAACTTGAGCAAATTTGAATATCAACAATAGATATCAAACAATTAGATGTTTCAAAGTATCACAAGAAAAATGGTATTGGAAACCTATCTTCAGCATTACAAAGTATGGAGACTATAGCAAAAAAAACACTAATATCAATCACCGTGTCAGAATCCATATTGTATGCATAAAATCACAAAAAGGAATTAGTCTCAGGAATTTCAAAACATTAATACAAATCAATGTCTTACAATGTCAATAACTAATGTATGATTTTTCATCTCTTCTTTAATTTCATAATAAAGTTTTCTAAGTAAAAGTTTGTGCCCCATACTTGTGTTCATGACTAGGATCACTTCATTAGTGGGAAAAAGACAATTAAGGAATAATGTCTCATGTCCAGACCACAATCGAGGGTAATGATGGTTCAGTTTTAACTAACATAAAGAGAATTGTTTTTAAAGAACAAATCACTTGTATCTAAACATTCTCCCCTAATGCATAATAACTTATAAGTTTAAAAGAGAGAAAATTAATCAACCAATAGTTTCAATTTGGTGGGATGAATAATGGGAATTGAATTGACAGCGAGGACAACTTATGTTAAGTTTTGCTTATTAGATAGGGAACATTAAGAAATTAGATATATTGTCCAAGTTTGTTTAGGACTAGGTTTGGCATTGGGTCGGGCATGAGCACTCAAAAATTTATTTTCAAATGTGGGCCCATATCGAAGTATGATCGGGCTTAAGCCAAGCCTGTTTATTTTTTTTTTTAATTTAAAATTTGAAAACAATGTCATTTTAATCAAAAGGGCATCTTTTTACTGGACATATTCAGGCTTCAAGCCAAATCAAGCTCTAGCAACTCGAAGCTTGAAAATTAGGGGAAAAAAAAAGTCTAAGCTCAGCACAAAGCTTGACAAATTGGGGTCAAGCCCATGGACTTTGGGTTGGACCAAGCCATTGTCATCTCTGTTTAGGATTCAAACTATTTAAAAATAATGAATCCTTTATAGGATAAATTTCAATTTTGGATATTTTAGAATCTTTTCCTACTAAAATAAAGATTTTAAGAATTATAAATATGTGGGCGTGCTTGACCCTTCAATAACAAGCTATCCTCTCTTTTTTTTTCAAATTTGTCTCTCTCTTTTTTTTCCAAATTTGAGTTTGCAACTAAAAGGTGCAATGCTTTTACTAAGCGTGATTTTTAGACTGATTCCTAGTTTCCTACCCCCAACTGTTTGTGTTCCTCACTAAATTTTAGTAATTCCAGCCTAAAGTTCCAGTAACCAAAACCTTAGAATATAGCCATATCAAAGCCATATTATAAACACTAAAAACCTAGCGTAAATTTTCAGCAATCAAACCCTAAAAAGCCAACTATATCAAATCTCGAATTTCAACATTCCAAGCTAAAATCCAAACCTGAAACTTGATATACCAGCAATTTAATATCAACATTATTTGTCAAATTTTGTAAGTTTAGCTACTGGTTAATATTTCTTTTATTTGTCCTACATCAATTTGGTATCACAATTTTGGTTCACAATGGTAACACATGGTGGAAAGACATACATAATAATATTCAACGACCTAAATCAAGATGAAATGCTTCTGAATATTGCAAAAAAATTGGGCATCAATAATCTCGTTCACAATGTGCTCCAAAAACCAACTTACATTTAACAATTCAATTCCTATATGAAAACATGTTCGACAATTTGTGGAGACGCTAGATAGCCTTGGCATACATTCCCTAAAAGTCAAAACCCCTACAAATTATGCAAACCAACAACCTATACTTGAAGCTAACACGGAGAAGTCGTAATAAGCAAGATGAAGGGAGAAAAATTGATCAATAGCATACAACTCAAAGGAAAATCTTTCCTTAAAAATTATGTACTAATTTTGATTACACAAATTTAGCATGCACTACCTTAAAGAAAATGTTTGTTCTAAGTGGAGTGATAGTTGACACCTCTCTGTCAGACGTCGAGAGTTTGACAGTAGGAGCTGATCAAATTGGTAAAGATGAAGGAAAACATAACCAAATGGATTCTTTCACAAACCCCTAAAGTTGAAACAATTGAACAACAAGTTGAAACAATTGAACAACAAGTTGAAACTCTTAAACCACAAGCTAGAATGCCTTAAAATGAGGCTAAAACACCTAAAAAATAGGCTAAAAGCCTTTTAAAAAAATCAAAACACAAGAACAACAGATTGAAACAACAGGGCAACAACCTGAAGGAATATGATAGCAAGCTAAAATAATAAAGCAGGGGGATGAAAAGATTAACCAGTTACATAGGAATAAAGGAGAAGATATAACTGCACTTGTAAAGTCAAAATTTAGAAATGACAAAAAGTTAACAAATTGGACTATAAGAAGCAACAATATGTATGTTCTTGATGCCTATGCAATAGAGAAGCCATGTGGTTTTGTTATGAAACCATCTGCAAATATAATGGTCGGGACTTATAATGTTATCCACACTACTAAACTATTCTTCAAAGAGGTTGCACGTCTACATAAATTACCTTTAATGATCATCTCTAAGCGTAATCTGAAGTTATGAGTTTTTTTAGAGAATTCCATAGAAAATATTGAACACTAAGCTTCAATTTTCTAGTTCTTTCCATTCCCAAACCAATAGACAAACTGAGGTAGTGAATAGAAGCTTAGGAGATTTGTTAAGATGTTTGGTTAAACACAATGTGAAAAATTAAGACCTAATTCCTCCTATGGCAGAATTTGCATACAACAATTTCTACAAATAGATCAACTAATAAGAGTCCTTTTGAGATAGTTATGGGAGTTCAACCAATGAAACCTATTGATTTGGTTCATTTACCACAAAAAACACAAGTTAGTGATGAATCTGAAGCTTTTGCACAACATATGATAGATATCTTTAATAAGGTACGAAGAAAGATAACAATTAGCAACTTGACTTATAAAGAACGTGCTAATCACTATTATCAATTGATGGAATTCAATGAAGAGAATATGGTGATGGTAAGGATTCGTCCAGAACATTTTTTGAAAGCAAAATATAACAAACTTCATTAACAGTGTCGTCGACCTTACAAGACCCTCAAGAAGATAAGTGCTAATTTTTATGTTTTGGAAGTACCAGGTGACATGGGAATTAATCTTATCTTTAAAGTTGCAAACTTAACTATTTATTGTGGACATGATGATACGCAATCCCCTATTGCACTGTGAGAATTCCAGTCATTCCTCACCTTAAAGAGGAGATAAAGGATGTTGTTGTATCCACAAGAGCTGGTGGGTATTGACGGTTTCTTGTCAAGTAGAAAGAAAGATCAAATTTCTGATAGCAGAGGACAACTTCAGACAAGCAGAGGACAATTGATGCAAAAAAGCTTAGAATTTATAATCGAAATGAAAGAGAACAAATTAGTCAACCACAAACTTTAATTTGGTGCAATGAAAAATGGAAATTGAAATGATAGCAAAGACATCTTATTTTATGCTAAGTTTCCTTATTAGATAAGGAATAATAATAGGTTGCATATATTGTCCTAATTTGTTTAGGACTTAAACTTGTTTAAGAATAAAGATTCCTAATTAGAATAGGACTCAATTTTGGATATTTTAGAACCTTTTCCTATTAGAATAAGGATTGTAAGAACTATAAATATACATATACTCACCCTTCAACATTAAGCAATCATAAATTTTTCCACAAATTCGAATTTTAAACTAGAAAGTGCGAAGCTTTCTTCTAAGAGTGATTCCTAGTTTCCTACTCTCCATTGTCTGTGTTCCTCACTAAATTCTAACAATTCTAAAAGTTCCAACAACCAAAACCCTTGATTCTAGCCATATAAAAACTAAAATCCCAACCTAAATTTCTAGCAATCAAACATTAGAACTCAGCTATATCAAATCTGAAATTTCAACATTCCAAGCTGAAATCCAGACCTGAAACTTGATATTCTAGCAGTCTAATATCAGCCACATTTCTCAAATTTTGTGACTTTAGGTACTAGTTAATATTTCGTCTATTTGTCCTCCATCATCTCCTGAACACATTTTGAAACCCAATAGGTACATCTCTCAGCATCCAAACAAGTCCCACATGATCCAAATTGCCAAGCAAGCCTAACAAAAAGTTCTACTGCCAAAAAAAAAAAATGTTACGTAATAAGATAACTGAAAAGTCACAAGGTTATTATCATAATAAAACTATAAGAACCTTCTCACCACTAGTTTCCTACTTCAATACAAACTGCCAAGTACATGAAGCATATTCTAGATCCTATTATCTGCATAGCAAATACTAAACAATTTAACGTATCCACATACTCTAGAACAGCTTTCCATAATATGTGCAAGCACAATCACTTTATGAAGAATTAAGCAGCTCAGCTACTGCGTATATATTCTTTTCTGGATATAAGAAAATTAAATGAGCAGCAGTGCAGTGCAGCATTGCAAAAGTTCATATTAGCATTCCAAATAACAGTGGAGATCAAACAGCTAAAGTTTACAACTAGGAAAATGCATCATCGATAGCAAACGTCAGCAACCAGAGCAATGTTTACAGATAGTAACCGATGATTGTACAATATTCAATAAAAGACCTACAAACTAGGAAGGTTTCTCTATAAAGAAGAACGAATCACAATTAACGCCAATTAGTACGTCCAATTTGCATGCTCAGGAAAAAGTTGAGAACCGCACAAAAACGAACATTCAACCAAGAAGCATGAAATGAAACCACAAAAGGCAACGAACACACACTCATTGCACGAAATAAACAAAACCTAATCTCCACTCATAACCCACACAATTTCAATTTATTCAACAAAGCACCCCAAACGTCCTAACGGCCCCAAATGCTAGGGTTCCAAAAATACTCGAATCAAACCCAAATTTCGAATAATAATCACCTGAAGTACAAAATTGGGGAGCTAGGGCACGAAGCAGAGACAAAGTAGGAACGACCACTCAGGTGAGTTTGTGGCTCTTTCTCTCTCCTAGGGTTTTTGAACGGACAAAAAACGACCACAATTAGCCCTAGAACATAACAGTCCGCGGCAAATGTCAGCCATGAGACAGCGTTAATTAGGTCTCTGAGTTTCAATCTCTCCCCGGAAAAAGGTGTAATCAACAATTTGTTTCTTTGATTTCTTTTTTTATCGCTCTGGCACTTTTTAGATGTGTTTAGGGGGAAAAATGTCTCCAGGATCTGGCATTCGAAGAAACGGGGCACTGCGCTAGCGAGACTTCTGTCGCTCTACGAGTGCAGTGGGCTTGGGTTTTGGAGGAAGAAGAAGGGAGAATCGGATTGTCGGGCCTTCGAACTGCATGTTTGGGCCTTCTTTTTCACTTGCTTCGGTGCGTTTATACGTTACATAAACACTACATATTACAAATTTGTATTTAATCGATTGGATAAATTGTACGGTAGAGTTTTTTTTTTTTACAGTTCCTCCTGTAATTGATTATAAGATATTCAATCAACCGAATTAGTTGATATAAATAATGATGGAGTCAAAAATTTAAGATAAGAAGACTCAAATATTTAATTTTTTAAATTTTGAAGAGTCCAGTGTATCACTGAATCTTAAATAACTCCATTCTTTTATATATTAAATTTAGAAGACCGGTACATCACTAGCCCCAAATAATGTAAGAGAGACGATTTCCCTTATCTGGATGATTAAAGTTAATTTCATTAATTAAATAAAAATTTATATCGATTTAGTTTATCAAGTATGTAAAGGAATGACAACTATTTCATTTTTGTTAAAGATCAATAAATAAGAGACATGTCCTAGAGCGTACAAGAGATGTTTAAAATGACTATCTCCTTCAGTTTTCATTCTTCCACGTTTTTAAAAAGAGAAAATGAGAGAGAGAGAGAGAGGTTATTAGTGGTGAAATTAAAGAAATAACACAAAGACTAGATTAGGAGTTAGGACCTGTTTGTTTCTATTTAAATGTTTAGTTTTTAATTTTATTTATTTGCATTTTTTAGTTTCTTAGTTTTCATAATCTATGAAAACTAGAAAAACTGGTTTTCGTTTTTGTTATTTTTCAAAATTTAATCTAATACCAACTAAACTATATATTATCTAGTTATTTATCATTAATTATTAATAAAAATAATGAATAAATTAACTTACGATTATATATTTAATTATATATAATTATGAAATTTTTAATTTTTATCTAATATATAATTATTATTAGTAATAAAAATAGAACTACATTTACATTAACAATCAAACAGGTTCTTATTTTTATTTAAAAATTGAAAGTGAAAATAGAAAACAAAGATTAAAAACTACAACATAAAAACAAAAGTAAAACCAAATGACCCCTTGGAGTTTAAAGCATCTTAGTATATTAAATATAAGGGTAAAAGATATAAATCTCTTCTATAGTTTAAGAAACCTTAAAAATATAACTTTGTCTTTAAAATTCTCAAAAAAAACTTCTTCTAGTGTTTAGTTTTCTAGAAAATTCTCTTCTCTTAGACTTTGATTAAAAAATAACGAGATAATATGTGTAGTTTAAATATCAAATGAGAACTAATCAAATATTATTTTCCTGATAATTTAATTCAATTCTTAAACATGAACTAAATTAACTAAATGTGGATCAAACTAGTAAACTAATTATATTAATTTAGTTTGAATTTTATTAGTTCGAATAGGACTTAGGGGCTAAGTTAGTTTACTATATTATAGACATTTGATTAGTTCATATTTGGCATTTATACAACATGTATTTTTATTATTGATAATAATTACATATTATATAAAAATTAAAGACAAATTATTTTTAAATAATTAAATTTATTTTAATATCTTATATAATACTTATTAATAAATCATCAATAAAATTATTTTATTTAAAATTAAAATTAAATTTTATTTAAAATATATTTTAATTATTTAATCAAATTTTATTTGAAATTTATATATTTTGAAGATATTTTAAATTTAATTATATTTACTAATAATTATTTAATTAAGTTTATTTTATTTAATGACAAAAATAAAATCAAATTATTAAATAAAATCAAATTATTCATAATTTTTATTAATAATTAATTTAAATTAATTTAATATATAATATTAAATTATTCATAATTATTATTAATAATTAATATATCAAATAATTAAATAGTATATATTTAGCTGGTACTAAACTAGATTATAAAAAACAAAAAAAAACAAAAAACTACTTTTTGTAATTTTCATAAATTTTGAAAAATGGAAAAAACCAAAACAAAAAAAACTCAAACAAACAAGTTTCTTGTACTTCATATTGTAGTCAATCTGAATGTGTAAATAGGTTGTACGCATCTCTTACAAATTTAGCTTGATTTAGTTACTTTTGTTACTCTTATCGTTATTATTATTATCAGTATTCTCTTTCTTATTATTACTCTTCATTTCTTCTTCTTCTTCTTATTATTATTATTACTACTACGATTATCAACGGTAATACTACCAACCCTATCACCACTATTATTATTATTATTCCTTCTATTAATATTTACACTATTATTATTATTGTTGTTGTTGTTGTTGTTGTTATTGTTGTTGTTATTACCTCTCTATTTTTCTCTCTAGCTCTCTCTCCCTCTCCCTCTTTCTATTTCTCTCTCTCTCTTCTCTCTCTCTCTCTCTCTCTCTCTCTCTCTTGCTTTCTCTCTTTTCATATAGGTCAATTAGAAACAGTCTGTTTACTAGTTAGGGATAAGATTGCGTACTATTGAATCTCTCCAAACTTTGTGTCTTAGCAGATTTATACTGAGTGTTTGTAACATCCCGTTACCAATGTGAAGGGCATATTGGTAATTTGGATGGATTAGGTTTGGGTGCATGCATAGTATCGATTTGCTCATGCATTTATAGCCTCTATATTATTGATAAATGCTCATTATTGCACAGGCATATGTATGTACATACATGTATGACAATTTCCCGACTTAATTGTGTAAATTGGAAAATCAGGTGATAATTGTGCAGATTAGGTTTTGATTTTCGAATTGGAGTGAGAAATTGAA
>JANIJH010000004.1:37783188-37797060 GCA_024520975.1 Erythroxylum areolatum
ATTTATTAATAATTTTAAATTAATTTTATATATTAAATTAGAATTATGATTATGTCTACTTAAATATAAAATGAAATAGAAGAAATTCTTTGATGATACCATATATTTGTTAAATTTTGTAACTTGTTCTTCTTTTCGATTAATAAAATAAGTGACTACGCCGTGAGGATTTGAAGAGAACAAAAGTAGAGTACCTGTTGAAGCCAAGGATGGGCATGTGAAAGGGAAATTGAGTTCTAGTTCCAAAACGGGAAAGCACTTATTGAGTTAATTGGGAGGTGATGAATGACAAATTGCAACAATCAATTGATAGGTATTGGCAAAATAGAAAAATTTTGGAATATCTGGACTTAGCCGTTGAGCCAAAATCTGAAACAAAATCCATCGAAGGGATAGAATTTTCTTGTTATAAAGAAGGATTTAAACATCTTTATCATTCTGAAAATAGACAGTTAAACTTATTGTGTGATCTGCAGTTAAATACCTTGCATAACATTAGTGTTGTTTACGATCGTCTTGTTTTACTTTCAAAAGTTTGTTTAAAGCATCTGCACAGTCTTGAAGAAAAAGTTGAAAAATTAGAAAAAGTTTTGTCAATAGAAAATATTGAACAGAAAATTCAGAAAATTCCAACAAAAAGTGAAGTTGCATAGTTAATCAACTCAATAGTTGATCAACCAAAGAAAATCGAAGCTATCCAATTGCCCATACAATTGGAACAGAAAGTAGAAAGAATTGAAGGTCTTTTAGAACAACTGAACCAAAAGATTTGATGTCCTATTTGGTCGCTGCTGGTAATGAAGAATATAAAGAAACATTATCAGCAACTGAACTCTTGGGAAGTCCAGCAGAAGGATTCAGGAAGATTCACGATCCTGAAATAGTAACAAAAGGAGTCTCAAGCATTATAAAACAGAACAATAGTGTGATTTATCTTTTGATAAAAGCACTAAAGAAATTAGAAATTCTGGAAACAAAAGTTGCAAGATTAGAACAGTCTAATCAAGACAACAAAAGAAAATCCGCAATTTCAAGAGGCTCTTGAAAAATTAATTCAAGAAGTCAACAGAATTAAAATTACAGAAAAAGGAGAAACAGCACCACCAGCTGTAGTAAGAAAATTATATTTCTTCAGAAATCCCCAAGAAATTTTTGATTCGGAAAAAGCGAAATTGTCAAAATGAATCGACCGAGTACAAGTAGATCTAGAACGTCATTTGAAGAATCAAGATCTTCTAGAAACTTGATACCAGTTAGAGATACTGAAAGAAATGATGCAACAACAACGATTGATGATAGAATTCGAAATTATAATCGATATCGTCAAGCAACAAGGAATGCTATAAACCGTATAACGGGAAATAGAAATAGAAGAAGATCATTGGAAATGAATCTAGATCCAAATTATCAGCTTCAATTGTCAAACCAGAAGAGAGCAGCAATGGTGCCTGCAGAAGTGTTATATACAACAAACTGGAATGAGCCAAAGAATAAAGTATATCAGCACTATTCAGAAGAAAGGGCACTAATCAGAGGTGATACGCAAAAAGAAATGCCATTGATCATGAAAGAATCATATCAAAAGCTGAAAATGGAAGGACTGGATCATATTCATCTTGGTATGATTATGATAAGAATCTTTGGATTACACAGAAAATATGCAGGCGTTAAGGTTCTTGTGGTAATAAGAGACAAAAGGTGGGGCAGTGATGAAAGAGGCATATTGGGACAAATGGAGATAGACTTATCAAATGGCACGGAGTTAGTCTATTTTCTGCCAAAACAAATGATGACTATCACAGATTTCTACAAACAAATGGAAATCGTGGTCAAAACAAAAAGATACGAATCATGGGTATCAGGAGAAGCAAATCTATTGATCACTAGAGGAGTGGTAGCAAGACTGACAAATACAAGCACGGCATCATTTAAATTCAGAAATGAGAATCTACTTGAGTTTCTCTCAACTAATGGTGTCAAAGCAATTGCAGGAAAAGAATATTCCTCAGAACCATTTAATGGTGAATTGTGGAAAATAAACCCACCAGAAGGAATAGAGGCATCAAAAGCGCCTCAACATGTGCAAACATGGGAAAACAAAGATAAATCTGTAAATCTCATATTTACCCATTATGAAAACAGAAAATTGCTTGAAGAAGAATATGAAGATGAAGATGAAACGGAAATTGAAAGAGCTCTGGTTATAACTCATCGAGTTATAAAACAAGAGGAAAGACATATAAACAGAGTACTACCAGATCATTTCATTCAAAGTGAATTAGAAAAAGGCATTATCTGGGATCATTTGGGAGATGCAAAATATTGGGTAAGATATACTATCCCAGAAGAAATTGATGATGAAGTCGTATGTGATGGTTGGGGAGAAGAATTTGAAGATGATGAAGACACAATATTAATCTTCGAAGAAAATGAAGAAAATGATGAAGAAAATGAAGAAACAGAAGGTGAATGGCCTTGGCATTATGAAAATTCACAAGATACAGTTTTGATGGATGAAATGGAATATCCAGAATTAAGGCCAGAAGTAGATTTGGATGAAGCTCCATATTTACAAGAAATTCTCACAAATACAGTCAAATCAGCTGCATCAACTTCACAAGTAGTTGATTCAGGATTACGAGTCCCAACAGATTCAAGCATGGGACCTCCTCATTATCCACCTGCAAAACGGCAACAAACAATTAATGTGCCAGAAATCTGTGAAAAGTGGAAAATTTTCAGAGGAAAAAGCTTAAACGTCTCAAATCAGTGGAATTTACCATCAGCACAAGCACAAACAGGATCAATACTAGTTTTACCAACAGATGTTTCTCTATATGAAGATGTCATATCTAGATGGGAATCAAATAAAAAAAATTTGATTGATCGAATGACATGGGTAGACAACCAAGCCAAGGTAACTTACATTGAAAATCTCCTAAGAGAAGTCATGAAGAGAATGTTCCAACAATGGAGATTAGCCTTTCCACAGGAACATGAGATGTTAGTAGCAGCAGCTGATGATACACAAATCATCTTCTCACAAATAAGAAGGATGATTACGTTAGAAGATCCATATCAAGGATCAACAGTGTTCCAAGAAAGAGCATATGCAGAATTAGAAAGAATGCATTGCAAAGAAATACAACATTTGCCACAATTCATGGAAGAATACATGAATATTGCTGCAAAAACAGGAAGAGCCTATATGAGTCCTGAATTATCAGAAAAATTCTTCAGAAAGTTACCCGAACTTTATGGAAAGGAGATAGAAGAAGAATTTAAAAGAAAACATCCAGGTAATACCATTGGGATTATACCACGAGTTCATTTTACTTGGTTATATCTGCAGGAATTATGCAAAAAGGCTTCAATGCAAAGAGGATTGAAGGATTTCAATAATCTCTGCAAGCAAATACCAATACCAGGGTATTACAAAGAAAATAAGAAATACGGACTCAGGAAAGCAAGAAATTATAAAGGAAAACCGCATGATACTCATATCAGGGTTTTCAAAAGAAAGAAGCCACCTACTCATAAGTGTCGATGTTATACATGTGGAGAAGTAGGACACTATGCAAAAGACTGTAGAAATAAGCAAGGAAATATTGCACGAGTTGCAATAATCAATGAATTACAACTGCCATATGATTAGGATGTAGTATCAGTAGATATGAATGAAGAAGATAGTGATGGAATACTATCTATATCAGAAGATGAAGATCCTGATCACACAACAGTCTTAAAGACACTTACAATGGAACCATTGGAATCTCTATTCGTCATAACTGATAATAGAGAAATTCTACAAAGAAGTTTCGCGTGGTTGGAAGATGTAACACTTCCACAAGAAATGAAGACATGTACACATGAATCGGTACATAATCAACCAATTGCAGATTACATTATCGGAAAGGATAATTGTAATTATTGCAAAAGCAAAACTACAGAAGTAATGAGACTACATTGTCCAATGTGTCTCATGACAGTTTGTCCATTCTGCTCGGAATTATACCTTCAAATAAAGGTCAAAAATAGGTATTCAACCTATGTACCTCTATTCTCAAATCGAGATAATGTAATTTCTGAAATGAGCAACTATATTGATCAAATCCTTGCAAAAAATTCAGTCCTAGTCACTGAAAATCAAAGACTAGAAAAAATTACTGACTCATTCCTTGAAAAGAAATTAGATCGGTTAAAGAAATTTGATGAAGAACAATTAAAGACTGAGCTTCGTGCATCTAATAGATCTCTTATTATAAGAGATAAAGCTACAAACACGCCAACATCAGAGTTGCAGCAAAACGTGGTGGTACCTAAACAAAAACAAAAATCTGTTAAACAACAATCTGTTATTGATATCAGAAGAACGGTATCCTACGCAAAAATCCCTGATCAAAGAACTACAGGAGCAGCAGGATTTGATTTATACAGTATAGAATGTATGGCAATTCCAGCATTCCAGCGAAGATCTATTTCAACAAGAATACAGTTGGAAATACATCAACCAGGAATTTACGGGAGAATAGCTGGAAAATCATCAATTACAATTAAAGGAGTAGATGTAGCTGCGGGAGTCATTGATACAGACTACAGAGGCACAATCTATGTTATCCTGGTAAACACAAATCCTACTGAATACTTTGTGGATATTGGCGATTCAATAGCTCAGATTATATTTGAGTCATATCTGGTGCCAAAAATTCAGTTAAATGATCAGTTAACTGAAACAGAAAGAATGTCAAGCCCATTTGACAAAGATAAAGGAAAGATTGCTCCTTTTAAACAATCAAAAGAAAAATTGAATGCTTTTGTTATCACGGATGAAAAAATTGAAAGACCAAAAGGGAGGATCAATAATCAGTTATACAATTTTGACATACAGTTCAAAATTTCAGGATGTAAGGATTTTCAGTTAAGAGCAATTCTGGATACTGGAGCTATGAGGTGTTGTGTCAAATTGGATGCAATCCCAATAGAAGCAAAAGAGAAAATCAGCTATGCAATGGAAATTTATGGAATCAATTCCGTATTCAAATCTGAATGGAAGCTGAAAAATGGGACCATGATTATTGGAGAAAATACTTACAGAATACCTTTCACCTTTTGTGTACCAATAAATACACAAGATGGCATTCAATTTGTGATACGATGTAACTTCATAAGAGCACAACAAGGAGGAATACGACTAGAAGGAAATACAGTTACATTCTACAAAAACTTGTCAAAAGTTTCGACAAGTACAGAAATAAGGATAGCTACAATTGCTATACCTGAATTAGAAATTGAGGCAGATGAATATTATACTATAAAAGATATGGTATATTTCAACATTGGAAAAAGTATACCTCAATACTCAAAAGAAATTTATGAATGTCTCAAAGAAAAGGAGCAACTGGAGTACATTGGCAAAGATCCACAGAAGCATTGGGCTAAGAATGGATTACAATGCAAAATAGAAATTATCAATCCTAACCTAACCATTCAGGATAAGCCCTTGAAGCATGTCACACCTCTAATGGAAACACAATTTAGAAAACATGTGAAGGCATTACTGGATCTCGGGGTAATAAGGCCATCTACTTCAAGACATCGAACTATGGAAATGATGGTATACTCAGGAACTACAATAGACCCAGAAATTGGAGAAACAAAGCATGGAAAGGAACGTATGGTCTTTGATTATCGCAAGCTCAATGAGAACACCTACAAAGATCAATACTTGTTACCAGGTATTAATACTATCATTAAGAAAATAGGAAACAGTCAGATTTACAGCAAATTCGATCTGAAGAGTGGATTTCATCAAATTGCGATGGATCCAGACTCAATTCCCTGCACAGTATTTATTGTTCCTGATGGATTATATGAATGGCTTGTTATGCCATTTGGGTTAAAGAATGCTCCAGCAGTATTTCAAAAAAAGATGGATCAATGTTTCCGAGGACATAAAAGGTACATAGCTGCCTATATTGATGATATCTTGATCTTTTCGGATTCAGAACATGATCATAAGAAACATTTACAGATATTCTTTGATATCTGTAAACGATATGGCTTAGTCCTATCAAAAGAAAAAATGATAGTGGGTGTATCTGAAGTTGAATTCCTTGGTGCAACCATTGGAAACAGAAAAATTAAACTTCAACCACATATCATAAAGAAATTATCAGAATTTCCGGAGCAATAGCTCAAAGAAAAGAAAGGATTAAGGTCATGGCTCGGGATTTTAAATTATGCACGTAATTATATTCCAAATCTTGGAATATTAGTTGGACCACTGTATAATAAAACCGCTCCAAATGCTGGCAAAAAGATGAGCCCAGTGGATTGGGAATTAGTCAGAAAGATAAAGGCTTTGATCAATAAGTTACCAGAGTTACAGTTACCACCACCCGGAGCATACATAATTCTTGAAGCTGACGGATGTATGGAAGGATGGGGAGGTATTGCCAAGTGGAAGAAAAACAAAGGAAATTCAAGAACAGAAGAAAAAGTGTTTGCTTATGCAAGTGGAAAATTTGACGTCATAAAGTCAACAATTGACGCGGAAATAGCAACATGCATAAACACTTTGAATTCCTTTAAGATCCATTATTTGGATCAAAAAGAAATTACTTTAAGAACTGATTGCCAAGCTATTATTAGCTTCTACAATAAGCAATCACAGAATAAACCCTCTCGAATTCGGTGGATTAACTTTGTTGATTTTCTTACAGGTACAAGTGTCAACATAGTTCTTGAGCATATAGACGGACGGAAAAATATTCTTGCGAATCAATTATCCAGGATTGTTTCAAAAATCGCAACAACCTCATGGATAGAAAAGACAAGCAAATCATGCAAGAAGAACGAAGGGGAAGCAGATATGCCAAACCATATGTTACACTCAATGATCTGTACAAAAGACAGTTTGAGAGAGAAACAGAATCAGATGCTGAAGAATCTATCGCAAGCTCTGAAAGAACTGGAAGAAATGCCAGAAAAGAAAAAGGTGCCAGCTCAAAACTTGCTAAAGGTAACCTTGCAGGACATGTTCGGATAGATGAACTGGTAAACAGGGTAAGCAGCCTAACAAAGAAACGGTCCTCACCGGTAAAACATGAGGAAGAATATTGTCGTTTTGGTAAAACACAATTACCAATTCTGGATCCAAAAGATCCAAAAGCATACAAACCACTGGAAAATTTACCAATGGATAAACAGCAGAAATGTCTACTTGATGCAATTTGGAAGGCAAACAGTAGCAGCCAAAAGCATAGAGCATGTTGTGCTCTTCAGTATTACTTCAGCAAAATCATGACACCACCAATTGGTAAGAATTATTCTTACTATGCATTGGTAAATGGTCCTGATCGTGGAATTTATTGCTATTATTCGACATTAATGAAGAAGGTAAGTAAATTAGTCAAACCGCGTTATAAAGGATTTTATGCCTTTAATGATGCTTTAGATTATATTCTTCAAAATGTTGATATTGGCTATGAAGAGGAAATATTTGTTGAAAAAGAACCTCGAGAAGGCCCATTGTCTGAAGTATATGATCAAGAAATAATCAGATTGCAACAAGAAATAGATGAACATCTGGAGACAATCCAAGAATTGTGAAAAGAACAGCAAAGTCAGGAAGAAGAATAGGAATCAGAACAATTCAGTCAACAGAGACAAGGAATCTATCAAGCTTATCTAGACCAAGAATTTGACGAAGAAAAGCGGAACCCAAGGTTCCAAAAGAAAGAAACAGCTGGAACATGATCATTACGTCCACAGACTTGTGAACGATCGTCCCATCAGCCACATGTCCAGCATAAATGGCCAACAAAGAAGGACTAGTTGTCAAAAGAAAGATTCCCACTAAGTTGTATAATAGAGCTTCTTTTATTTTCGGACGCACACTTGGCGTCTTCTTTTTAAGTGGAGTGACTATTTTAGTTTGTTTGTGTCACATGGGTATAATAATTAGCCCATTAGTCAAAAAGGAGGATGATAATTGAGCAAAACTTACATCAATTGTCTACGAGGGCCCAATGAGCACCCGGATTGATGAGTCACTACTCAATTATTATTGTCAAGTATGAGAGTCTGAGATCTCTATATAAGGATCTCATTTGTAACCAAAGAGCACATCGGAAGTAATCAAAAATACTCCGAAACTCTTCTATCCTCTGTAAATCTTTGCAGTGTGAAATAAAAAGTTCTGTGTTTCGTGTTACTCATTTGCAATAATCCGCACTCGTTATAAATATTATAACAGTGTCTTGCAAGATCTCAAACTGGGCAAAACTGTTGTTTAAATACAAAATTTTGAAATATTTTTATTATTTTACAATAAATTATTATATTTAGATAATTATTATATATTGATATATATTATATATAGATAATTATTATATATAGAAATAATTAGAATATAATAAAGATATATATAAACTAAAATAGATAAGATATAAAAAAGTTAAATTAAATAAACTACAATTCTACAATATGATAATGAACTATTTTGTAATTTTTAAAAAATTTAGGGATCATTTTATATATTTAAAAAATTATTCGAAATGGTACCCGGTATTAATTGGTACCAGTATAGTACCGTTCCAGAGCCCAATCCGTTACCAAATCCGATACGGTATTCATAACATTGGTTTAAAATTCATCGATATATTACTAATTGGTATTGATTATGATATATTTAACACCAATCAAAAAAATTGTTCTTTATAATATAATAAATTAATTAACTAATTAGTTAATTTTGATTTAACCCTTGATAATTATATTATAATATAATATAATATAATTAATTGAATTATAATTTATTTAAAAATTAATATAATTATTACATTAATCAATATTTAGTATTATTGACTAATTACCCCATATATTTTGGGCCATTTTAATTTACATATCATTAATTTACTAATTCAATGATAATTAATAGATTGATTTGAACTATATTATACATATTTATATATTTATGTAACTATTCTTTTTTGACACCGTAACTTTAAATTTTATTATATATATTTATATGCATGTTGCTGCGCATGTGGCCATTTTTATGGTAAGAGACTATGATCCACCTACTCGATACAACGATCTATTAGATTGTGTTCTTAGGCATCGTGATGCAGTCATATCATATCTTAACTGGGTATGTATATTTTTAGGCTTTCACGGTTTTGGTTTGAATATTCATAATGATACCATGAGCGCTTTAGGGCGCCTTCAAGATATGTTTTCAGATACTGCTATATAATTACAACCCATCTTATATTTATTGAAAATATAAAAGGTAGAATATAAAATATAATATATATATATAGATATAATAAGAAATATATATATATTAGTAATTAGTATTAATCGTAATATATTTAACTTCAATTAAAAAAATTTGCGTTCTTTAGAATTTAATAAATTAACTAACAAATTAGATATCATTAATTTTTTAATTATGTTATAATGAATAAATTGACGTAAATATGATATAAATATTTTTTCACAATGTTTTGTATATATATATCTTTCTTAACAATCTTTGCTCTATACATTTTTAAAATTGAAGTTAATAAAACTTACATTGCAAATTTTAATGAATCTGAAATTTATATATACTTCTTATAATTAATTTTATTTTTGAGGAATTTAAATATGCTTATACTTACATGCTAAAATTTTGGAAAGCATGTTTACATTTGAATTCATTTCTAAAATTTTCTACTGAAACAACACATTGTATTAGTTAAATAACAAGCAACGAATAATCTCTAAAAAACGAACTCTACATAGAAATGAGTCAACTAGTTTGCGTGAGATAGTTTCCGAAGCTCGATGTACAATACAGTTGACTATTTCTATTGGAAGACCCAAAGGGTGCAAAGTTCTAATCAGCTAACTTTTACGGATTTCTTGAATAAATGTCATCACTAACAAGGTATAAGTCTTCTTGTTAGGCATAGTATTCCAGAGCATTTGTAAAAGTTCACCTTGAGGTTCAGGTAATGTTGCAAGTAAATTTATGAACTTTACTTCAACATCTGCGTAAGCTAGGCAACCTTCAAAATATAACTCCTGCATGATGTTATTAACTGAAATAACATACTTTGTTAGATCGTCCCCAAGCATTAGACGCATGTTAGCCAAGCTTATATGCATGTTGTTAATGCATTTTTCTGTACTTCACATCGTATAAGCTTGGGTATTTACTTAATAATAGGCATCTTACTGCAAAATACATTTTTAGGAATCAAAAGAGTGTACAAAATAATGAAGTCTTTTTGTGAAAGACATAGCGAACTTACAGGCATATGTAGGAATGATTGAATTTATTTATTTTATCAAGAACTTATTAAACTAATGAAATAATGCTTTTAATGTTTCATAAATTAGAAATTTATCTGTAATTTAGCACAACTTATAATAATTCCTTAAATAATTTCTAAAATAACAAATTATAAGGAAATTGTAATTATCATAATTGAAAACAATTAAAATAATAAGAATAATTAAAGAAACATAACGTTATTATTATTTATTATGATTTAATTTATAATAATAATAATGAATATAAATTTAGAAAAATTAAAAATAATTCTTAAAATATTTTATAAAGTAAAACTGATTATAAGGAATTACTAAAAATAAGCATATAATTTTTCCTTACTATTATCAAGAACAAAATTAATAATAATGAGGAATTTAATATAATCAATAACTAAATTATTAAATAATAATAAGAATAATAGTAAGTAGAAAATTGATAATTGTCAAATTTTTAAACAATTAAATTAATAAGAATAATTAAAGAACCATAATTATTATTAATAATAATATAATGGTGAATAATAATAATTGTATAGAAGAAGAAGAATAAGGGGAGGAGGATAGGCGACCTCGTTTAGAAATGCTTTGTCACTCTCATTTGAAATCCGAAAGCTAACATTTGATTTTGTAAACTTTTAATTTTTTATAATGAACCACTTCGGCTATTCTATTTCACAAAATGATTTGCTTCTGGAAAAACAAAAACAGAAAGAACATAACATGAAAAATGGAAATTGCACTGAACTTGGATATTGAAAATAATTCCTTAAACTTGTGTATTGCTGAAATTTTTATTCTTCTATAAAGCTCTAAAGCTTTCTGATACAAATTTTGAAAGAGACTGAACATAAAAACATAATCTGAAGAGTAAAAACAAGCCTAGTACAAGCTCTAGGAAGATGAAGAAATCCCTCCTCTACTTGAGCAGCAGATGTTCAAACTAGATGTGAAACTTCAAGCTACTCGATGGATCCAGCGGCACACCTTAAGGAAACTGAAGCTCTGAGTTTTTGTATTATTTTTGTATAGTGTGTATATTTGTATAATCTGATTGCTCTCAAACGTAAATAGTATAGGCTTTGTTATGATTGTAGTGTTTGAATTTTGGATGGAACAAAACTACAAAACCAATGTCTCTAAATTTGCTTATCACTGAAATTTCGATGTGTATTCTAAAAAAAGCAGAAAACAAGCATTTTGCAAGTATTAAGGTTTTCTTAATTGATTACTGAAGAAGGAAAAAACATTAAGCTTTTATATTCAGCTCTTACATGAAATTTTGAACATTTGAAAATCAAAGGGTAAAAATTGAGAACTTGTAATCCAAGAGACAACAGTGATCCACGTCTCATGGTCTTTTAGTCAACTAGAAAACAAAAACATGCTAAACAGCCACTGCCATACATTAAATCCTACTGATTCCTAACTATATCAGGAAAAACAGAATTTGATATGCAGGACCAGTTGTTTGCTTAAGGTACGAATGATCAGGCTCTCACTCACACCTTCCAGATCAGCTAGAAGTTGTGCTTTGACAGCTTTACTCCTTGCTGCAATTCTGCTTCAGGAAAGGAAAAGAACTTCTTCAGGTTTTTATCAATTTCAACAGGTTGCATCAAGTTTATGCAGGCATCTTGAACTGCTTCACTACCCTTCCTTCTTTAATCTTCAATCTTCAGAATTTAACTTTTTGAGGGCATTGTTTTCTGAATTATTCCCAAAATTAGCATATACATTGTGTAGTTTTTTAATTACATTTATGATCGTGATGATTGTGTTTGCAAAATTGTGATCTTTTTCTAGTTGAAAACTTTCATTAACATATAGAAAGTTAAATGGATCAAATTTCAATAACTAAGTTAAATGGCTGGCATCTATATCGATTTAACTTTTTTTTCCATGGATATGATACATTTGACTTCTATATTGTGTGCAATTTCCCTTTTGCTTGGACATATTCATAAGCTGCATATATAGTGATTCCCTGGATAAAAGAGCATTTAGTTGCCAAGAAGCATTTTCTATAACTTTGCCAGAACATAAGGGTTTGTTAATTGTGTTGGAATTGTTTGCTCATGTTTGCTTCATCTTAACAGATTGCTTATGAAGGACTCAAACGTAGGGTTTTTGAAGTCTCTCTCGCTGATCTTCAAAAGGATGAGGATCATGTCTACAGGAAGATTTGACTTAGAGCAAAAGATGTTCAAGGGAGGAATGTGCTTACAAATTTCTGGGTAGGTGACATTTTTCTTACTATCACAGATGGATGCACTCTGACGGTCCAACCCGTTCTATTCTTGTTAAAATATTTCCTTGTAGGGCATGGACTTTACAACAGACAAACTAAAGTCTATAGTCAGGAAGTGGCAGACATTAATTGAGGCCCAGGTGGATGTGGAGACGACAGATAACTACAGGTTCAGGTTATTCTGTATTCCATTCACTAAGAGACGTGCAAACCAGGTCAAGAGGACCTATTATGCTCAGTCCAGCCAGATCCGTCAGGTTTATTATTTATTCCAGGTCACTCTTGATTGGTTATGCATTAGTGACACCTACTAACTATGAGTTGCTTGTTTTGTTCCTTACATTTTCAGATCCTCCAGAAGATGATGGAAATCATGGTTAACCAGTCTTCTTCTTGTGATTTGAAAGATCTGGTGCAGAAGTTCATTCCTTAAAGCATGCATAGAGAGATTCAGAAGGCCACATCAAGCATATTTCCTCTACAGAATGCTTCATTTTATTTTGTACTATTTTCTTTTTTTGTGAAAGTATGCATGATCTTTGTGCCTGTTGACCTATCAATAGGACAAGCGAATTTTATAGATTTGATGCAGCATCCCTCTTAAGTTTAAATTCTTTTGTAGTTCTAGCTGTGAAACTTATCTTGTCATTTGCTTGTGAGTAGGTTCACGGTGACTACTCAGAGGATATTGGTACGAAATTGGAGAGGCCTGTTGATGAGCCGATGGCAGAGGAAGAGTGCCATTGCAAGGTCCTCAACAAGTTTGAGCATAACTGGTTTTACGAAAGAATTCAATTCAACACAAGCATTTCCTCATTTGGCAAAACACAAAAGCAAACAATTTCTCTAGCATAACCGAAACTGACATTGCTTGCAATTACTCCGAAACTGGTAAACTACAGGGGACATTTTTTGATGACTACAGAAATGATGAAGATGTTATGATGATCTGGCCATTTCTTCATTAATTAACTCTAATGAGGTTCATTTAACTTGATCTTTGTCCAGCTTGACATATCAAAAATCATGTAATTCAATGCTTCTTTTTCTTCTGCTTTCCCTTTTGCTTCCTACTCTCCAAGCACCTGATTAAAACTATCGAATTCTGAAGACTCGATAGCATCACATTTGTTTCTTCCACTTTTCCAATCTCTTTTCTGCCTTGTGCATCACCCATCTGATCTATGCTGAGAGTCATCATCTCCAGCTTCCATTTAATCCAAGTTTATCTAAAGAGATTGAATAATGTTATTTAGAAAGATTGAGTAGTTAAGATACATGTACAACAAACGTTATCA
>JANIJH010000004.1:37893189-37905103 GCA_024520975.1 Erythroxylum areolatum
TTCAAATCGACGCCGTTTGGAAACTTAGACCGGGTCGGACAGGGTAACTTGGACAGGTGATCTGCGCTCGAAGGATAGACCAGTATCCATCCCTACCCACTTGTAAGTATGCATGCAGGATGATAACTATCAGAACAAAGAAACAAATGTCCAATGCTCTCAGCTAACAGCTCGAAGAGAAGCTTCCACCGGTTATTCCTTGCATGTTGACAAAGCCTAAGAGTTCTCACAGCTGAACCACACGATCTTCTATTTCTCTTCATTCTTGATTGTTTATCATGGGTACCACACTAATCTTTAAGTTTATATCTCGGAGGCTAGAAGTGAAAGGATTCAAGTGGGGCTACATACGGCTAGTAAGTAACCTTCAACTTCTCCCTAGAATTTATTCTGCTGTTTTATCTTTAACAGCGGTGGCAAGTCAACAACGTCGAGGGAAGTAGGGAGCGTCAGGCTAGAGAACTTGAAAGAGGGCTGGCGACGAGCTAGTGGCCATAAGACTCGGTGACAACGGGAGCTTGAGGGCCGAGAGAAGGTGAAAACTGAAGAAGGAGGTCGGGACTTTGGGAAGGCTTAGAGTATTAGGGTTAGTTGTGAATTCCGACCACTACTGTAAGCCAGGATAGTACTTGTAGTTTCAATATCGTTTTTGGCTGATACAACACACACAAGTCATTGATCCTGACCAACTCCTATAAGCATAAGAGGTAGATGCCATGGGTGTAACAAGAGAGAAAAAGCCGTGTGTTAGGAGAAACTCAGTACATAAGTTATCAATATATTCCTAAATCCTAAGACATGGGATATCTAACTCTAAAAGATGGGCACGAATAGTTCTTGTATATTAGTTACCCCTCAGGTTTCATCAACATTAATGGAATCAAATAAACTTAAAGTCCACTTCATGAGTATTCGATTATATTTATTTAAGTTAAATAAAAGTTTTAATTAACCAAAAAGTGTTCAAATAAAAAAAGGGGTTTTGAATTACAAAATGTCAACAGCATTTTTGGATACTTAGAAGGTCTCTCTATCTAACTATCCCTATTGAAAATCATTATAAATACAACTCTTTCACCTCTCTATATAACATTTACTGACTTCGAGCAAACTCATCTTGAAGCTTTCCTAAAATTTCTACTCAAATTCCCAACTCCAAAGCCGAGTTTTTTTCTTAGTACATCCCTTCCTAAGATCTTGCATTCCTTTTATATATTAAGATGTTTCATTATGATATATTGAGTTTTGGTACGAGTATTGATATGCATGAAATATACATACTGTGTATAAGGACATGCATCTCTTTGGATAGAAATAGATGGCGAGAAGAATAAATCACACAACCGTTTGTTAAGGCGTGTTCCTTGAAAAAACTTTGATGTTGAGAAAATGTTATGTTACACGGCCAGAGAGAGACTACATCTGTTGAAAATAAATTCAAATTTTTAGAGTTGTTTAAATTCCTTTAGAATAGGTCTTAGATTATCTTAGAATAAGTTTTGGATTATATTTGATCTTATCTTGTAAGTTAGATTTGGTGGCTAAAAAATCTATTTAGATGTTTGTATTTTGTCTATAAAAGGCAACTAAGTTTAATAATAAAAGAATGGGAGTGTTAATTATTGTTTAAACTTTTCTTATCCCATCTCTTCATCTTCTCTTCTTTTCTTCAAAATTCCAACAACATCAAGTGTTGAAAAAGAATTCGAAGGATACACGCTTAGGACATGGACGTATTAGAGCCTGTGTTTCTCTCTTAAAAGGCTTGTGGATGAAATACACGATCTGAGATATAGTCTTAGATTATATCCACAATAAAAATCTATAAATAAAGAAAAAAAATCCTTTAATAAAATAAGATATTTTTAGTTTTGTTTTACTTTCTTTTCAAGTTGTAATTAGGTTTTACTAGTCATTAGGGAGAGAAAGTCCTAAAATACATATCTTGCAGCTGCTTTTAACAAGAAACAGATCAAAATCATTCCAAAGAAGTCAATCACATTCAAGGATTGAGATTATCATCAAGGGATATCTTTACAATGAGCTTTTCTATTGCTTTGTTTGTTTTTATAATTTCAAGAACGATTAGTGGCTAAACATTTTTATATTTAGATTAAATGAAACCTTAGCTTGTTATCACATCGATTTATTTTAATTTTTTATCATTAAGGGATACCATTACATTGATTTTTTTATTGCTTTGTTTGTTTTTTTTATAATTTCAAGAATGATTAGTGGCTAACAATTTTTATATTTAGAATAGATTAAGCATTAGCTTGTTATTACATTGATTTATTTCAATTTTATAATAAAGAGCTTTATGTTTGGAAAATATTAGCTTTGTTCTTTTGATATATACAAACAGAGCTTAAACTAAATCTAAATTTATATATAAATGTTTTCAGAAGAATATAAGTTTAGATTGACTTAGAGACCTATATTGAGGATTACATTGGAATCGAGGAATATATATATATATGATGCTTCCAATATTATGGTGACTTTTATGGGATTTCAAAAATCATAACATTAGGATATTTCATGGTCCAAACAAAAAAGTATATATGTAGAAATCAAAGATATATGATGATAAAAGTTGGAAGTCTACTTTACATGTTATTATTATCTAATTGCTCTAATTGATTATTTCAGTGGAAATCAGTTTATTTAGTTTACTTTAGTTTCAGTCATAGTTAACTATTCAGTCACTCCTATTTGTGACTAGATAATAGTAGGATAGTTAGATTTATTAGTTATAAATTTTCTCATAGGATCAACCCTCTACACTAGTTGCAAGACGATATGTCCACTTGTCTATAGTCTTGTACTTGGATAATAGGCAATACTTTAATCAAATTTTTAGTATTGTGGGGAATAATTTATTATTAAAGATACTCGATAATCATTAAACTAGTTTTCCATTTATGTTTGTTTCTTATTCTTTTATTTGTTAAGATTTTTGTGATTGTTATGATTTGGTTTTAACACTTGGTGTATGTTAAGGAATAACTCTTATGGCCTTGTTGAAGAGAGTCTTGAGATTGAAAACATGCTGTAAATGTTGAGAGAGAGGGAAAAGATATTAGTCCAATTAAATAAATAATTTGATAGAATAAAAGGGAGTATAAGGCTATATTGAACTATATGAAGCTATCATTGATAGGAATATAGTCTAGCATAACAAGATTGACAATCACATTGAATAAATTTAAAATCAAACTAACATCATTTAGATGTTACAATAGTTTATATAATTTGACAAATTGTCAAATGAAGATTTCACTGCATATATTGTGAACTTCTTGAAGATGTATGACACATTTAAAATCTCTAAAGCAACTAAAGATTCCATCATTTTAAATAAGTTTACATTCTCAGTATGGGATCAAAAAAATAATGGTTGAAATTATTACCTATTGCTTCCATCATCATAATAACTTAGTAGAGAAGTTTTTAGCTAAGTACTTCCCACATGCTAAGACTATAAAGTTAAGGAATGATTTCTCTACCTATTGATAGCTAGACAATAAGACATTATATGATTCATGGGAAAGAAATATAAACTTTCTCAAGAGGTGCCCAAACTATGGGTTATTGACATTGTTGTAAGGTTGGACTTTTTATAATGGTCTAGAGGATGCAAAAAAATAGATATTTGATGCAACAAATATGTGAACCATAAATAATAAGATTTCAAAATTGATTTAAAGTTAATTAAAGAGATAAATGTAAAAAAAATTACCAATAGCAATAAAGTAAGACAAAGGCAACTTGACTTGTAGGCATTCACAAGGTGGATGTAATCATAATACTAGTAGATCAAGACACTTATGAGGAGAATTGATATCCTAAATGGAGTAGTGTGAAATTCTCAAACATTATATTATGAGTTTTATAAAGGAGGACAAGACAGTAATAAATGTCAAGTTGACAGTCCCTTTGCTAAGTTAACAAACACATAGCCTATCTTGAAAACTACCAAAGACAACAAAATAACCCGTAAAATAACACCTATAATTTAGGATTCTGAAATCATTTGAACTTTGGTTGGAATAACAATGTAGGAGGTGTAAAATAGATACAAGGTAGAACCACCAATAATAATAAAATAACCATTATAATAGCATTTACAAATTGGGATAGTGAAATCATCTTAACTTTAGTCAGGGTAACTAAGCAAGAGTTGTAGAATAGAGAAAAAGTAACCCCTTATATTTCCATATAAACCCTAACTTATCAAGAAGGAAAACTAGATTTGGAGTTAGCTATTGAGAAGCTTGCTCATACAACTTCTCAATGATTTGAATAGAGTCAAAGGTACATCAATTGATAATTTCAAATAAGAATCTAGAGTTTTAAATTAAATGATTGACAAATTAAGAGGTTAGAGATCTTTTCATAACTACATAAAGGTGAACTCGAAGGAGTGGGTAATGGCTATCATTAAGGATAAGATAAGAAAGGAAGAAGGAAAAAAAGACAATATCTTCATATACTTTTTGGAAAATTAAATGTAAAAATTCTTTAAAAGCCATAAAAAGGGACATCACAAGATTGTGCCAAGCAAATAAAGTAAAACGTAAAATACAGTATCCTTCCTATAATCCTTGGAAAGAAACTAGAGAATTAAAGATTCTATTGTCTTCTAAAATGGGTGCCTAGTTTTCCAGCAACTTGATGAGCTACCAAAGTTTCCATAATCCAACAATGTAACTTGTGAATTAAAGTATGCTTATCTATTATGTTCTTATTGAAAAATCTTTGATTTCTTTCCCTCTAAACTGCATAAACTGCACAATTAAGGCTAAGGTTTAGACAAATTTGATCCTTTCCCAGTATGTGAAGTTTTTTTAGCCCATTCTAAAATATTGTCCCAATCTGTCTCATACTAATGCAAACTCAATATATGCTGAATACTAACCTAAATGGACGTTATGTAGCTGCATTTGAACTATAGATGATTAATATTTTCTGCCTCAATATTGTGTAGCTCATATAGGTTATCATTGGGTTCAACAATCTTAGCGTTTGTTTTTAATCTCTCATAGCTGCTAGCCAAGTGATGAAGGAGGGCTTTGGTTTTAAGTATCCTTTCCAAACTGTGTTGAACCAAGGAATGTGTGTAATGGTAAGCTTGAGAGCTTTAAGGCATGGAGAGATGGAGCAGTTTTCATTGTTGTTGATGGACCATAAAGATTTATCAGCTAATAAGGGATTAGTTAGATAGTTGGGAAAATATCTCAGGAGCCTTTAAGCACCCCTACTTGGAAAGTGCCCAGAGTTGTGCTCAATAACACTCCCAACTCGAGCATGTGAAGAAATTTTAGTAGTAAGTGAAAAAATATGATCTTGTGGGCAAAGGGGACTTAGAGAAGAACAGCTATCAAACCAGAAACATGTATCTTCACCATTTCCCACTTGAATTTTGATGAAAGAGTATACAACTTGTCTTTTTCTTAGAATTTGAATGAAAGGCCAAGAGTGCTTTTTCCTTTCTATAAATTTCCCTAAGTTGGGTCCTTTAAGGTAAAACCCACTTATTCCTTTACTCCAAAGTGATTCTTTATCCTTAAATAGCCTCCAATTCCTTTTATTCACTTTCATTTTTTGAAAAGTTTGGATTGAAGTAATGCCAAGTCCCCCTTCCTGCTTCCTCCAACATATTTGTTCCCATTTAATTTTAGCTGCTTTAGAGGTGTCACTGTTGCCCGATTAGAGCAAGCTTCTAATGCATTTTTCAATCTCCTTGTTGGTTCTTTTTGGTAAGAGTAGATGAGAGTTCTAAAGTTTAAAAAGATTGTTTAGTACAACGATAATGATTTAGACTCCCCTAGCCTGTGAAAATGCTTTATTCTGCCAAGAATTAATCATTTTCTTATATTTCTTCAAGATCCTTAAGCAATCCTAATATTTCAACTTTTAGAAGATATGGGAACCTTCAGGCATTTAAAAGGTAAGCTATGCACATTCAAACCAAAAATCTGATGAAAGCTTCTAGTGTTGGAGATATCTAAGGAGAAATTAACTCTACTATGTTATAGGTTGATGCTTAAGCTAGGAGACCTGTAAAAGATCATAAGATATTGATGCAAGATTAAGATATAATTCTGATGTGCTCCATATAACAGTAAGAGATCATTTGCAAAACTTAAGTAAGAGAAATCTCTTTATATTTATGATGGAATTTGATATCAGAGCACCTAGAGGTATTGAAAGATATGATCCTGTACATAATTTCTATAGAAATGAAAAAAGGTAAGGAGAGATGGGGTCCTCCTTCCCTTATTCCATTAGAGCCTCTGAATTGCTTAATAGGAACACCATTGATGATAATACTATAAGATGGAGTAGAAATACAGTAATGAATCCAATTAATAAAGAAATTGGGGAAACCAAGCCATTCCATGCACACTAGGTTGAATTTCAATTGAAATCTGTCAAAAGCTTTGGAAAAAATCTATTTTAATAACATAAATTTTAATTCCTTTGCCATAATTGTAATACATTATCAACTCCTACACTAGGAGTATGTTATTTAAAATTGATCTGCCAGGTATAAAGGCTCCTTGAGAATAATCTAGTTTAAGGTCTCTTTTAATTTGTTAGTAAAGAAACTTTGTAAGCATTTCATACACCATATCACAATATGAGATTGGATGAAAATCACTGAGGCAATTTACATTAAGAAGTTTAGGAATCAAGCAGATACAAGTAGCATACAAGTAGCATTACTTTCTCTCAAAATTCTTCCAAAATCCAAAATTTACAAAACAGTTTCCACTAGTAGATTACTTGTGATTTTCTAGGTTCTCTAGAAGAAATGGACATTAAACCCATCTAGGCTTAGAGCTTTCATAGGATTGAGATTGAAAAGCACTAATTTGATCTCATAAGGAGAAGTAGGTTTTTGGAGCTTTAACAAAGAATCTTGAGATAAGGAGATATTAGGACCAATTAGTTTCATAACTTCTTGCAAGCTAGTTAAAATAAATGTACTTGTACCCCTAAGCAAACTCTCAAAAAATTTAAAATCATATCCTTAAAGGAGGATTTACTAGTCCGCCATTTGATTGTTAAAATCTACATGGACATTGATCTTGTAAGAATTTCTTCTTGCTACGATAGAATTATGGAAGAATTTTGGTATTGAAAACACCCTTTTCAGTTAGGTGATTCTAGCTTTTTGCATAATCAAAGAATGGTGATCTTGGAGACTTAACAGTTTTGAAGACAATGCTATCAGGCTTAGGATAACATGCCTCTTGCTTTCCTCAATTCCTTGTTAGCTTCATAAAGCTTGACAAAGGTTATGGACTGATTAGCTTTATGAAAAGTCTTTAGCTTATTTATAAGAATATGAAGTTTTCTCATAAGTTGGTAAGCATTGCAACCTAGTATTTTGTTGCTCCAATCTTCATTCACTAGTTCTATAAACCCATCTTTGTTGATAAGAATGTTGAAGAATCTGAATGGGGCTTTGAAGGGGGTTAGAGGGATGAAGTTTATAACTTCCATACTAGAGTGATCAAAACATAACGGAGATCCAAAGAGGGAATAAGAATTAGGGAATTGACTCAACCAAAGTTGATTAACAAGTATTCTGTCCATCTTCTACCTAATGAAACAATTTCCTTGTTGCTTATTGCTCTAAGTGAAAAAACTCCCTATTGATCTAAGATCAGTCACCTCTAGCTTTATAATAGCATTTTCCAACTCTTTGCCAAGATTAGATGAATTAATCCTATCTCCCTAAACCTCTGAGGGATGAAGTACATAATTAAGGTCTCCTATAATCAACTAGGGCTTATTTATAGAAATTCCGATAAATCACAATTCCTCCTAGATTTTTGCTCTCTGAAATTCAAGGTTAGCAATATAAATAATAGTATTTTTCAAACCAAATCCTTGAGTCAGTGAGCTTACAGATAAGATGGATATATTGGTTTGAAGAGCTTAACACAGTGACCAATATTTTTTGATAATTGTAAGCACATAAAATTTTGACATTTTAGTGATGATCATGATTGGAACCAAATTTCCAGTCTTTCCCTAGGATTTTCATAAGATTGTGGAGCTTTTGGCTTTAGTTCTTATTTCAAGTGATCTAAGTACGATTGGATTCTTTTTTGGCAAAAGGTCCTTGACAACTTGTCCTTTGTGATGTTCATTAAGGCCTTTAATAGTCTAAATAATCCTAGAAATTTATGAATAGTGAGACTACCAACCCCTTTTAGGTTTCCCCGATTTCCTACCTGATATTCTGTTGGAAGTTAGAGTGAATTGATCAGTCCATTCCTACCTCACATCAGAGAGACTTTGTTGAGGTGCCTCCTTTTCATGTTCACTATTAGAAGCCTCAGTATTAGTTTTTCCCTTCTCCTTAACAAGTACAATAATTCTATTTGTGTTCTGTTTATTAAGATGGGCCTCACCTTCAATTGGTAAGGTTTTTCTGGAATATCATCATTGGTATTATCTTCAATGTATTAAGTTATAAGATCATCAACTATCCCCACTAACTCATAGTAGTCCCTTGTTGACAACAGTCTCCCTGTAGGTTTCTAGATTGGTTTTTATAGCTGAGGTTTTCAATTGTAAGTTAATTGGATTTCAACTTTAACTACTTCATTGACAGGATTAAGTTTCATAATAGATAGAGCTTTAGGATTTATCCCCATATAGATTCTTGCATAGCATACGTTCTTTAGATTAGCAGTAGTTGAATTAATGCCAATAGATTTCCCAACTGAACTAGCTAGAAAGCTTAAACCATCTAAAGTCCAGTATTTAAGAGGTATATTATGAAAATTGATCCACAAAGGAATTGTTGCTATGCTATTTCTATCAAATTCCAAACCTGGAACCCATTTATGAACGAAGGCTGTCCTCTAACATGCTAAGGGCCTAATTCCATTATCTTATACATGCTATCCCTATATGTGAATTTAAATAGAAAGGTGTCTCCCTCAATGAGCAAGATTTTGTCTAGTACCTTATTTCCCCATCTTGTTTAAGGCCAATTCAATTCTACATAAAAGGAAAGTTGGCCTTTTACTCAAGAAGAAGCCAATCGAAGTGTTACTCCAATATTTTGCACCTTCTTGAAGCATCTTAAAAGGAGGAGAGACAATGCCATCAACTAAAGTGGAGGGGAAGAGTTTTAGTTTTTCATGGGAGGTTTATATTAAATATACATTTCTCTATGTTTTCCTAGCTCCATTCATTCCTTCAAATTTCTACTTACTCATTTCTCTCACAATGTTAGCATCCATTGACTCTTGTTAGGTAGGAAAATGATTCTGTTACAATCATATAGGAGAAGACCCTCCCTTAGAGGCTTCTATGGAACTTTCTTAAGAAGAAAGTTATTTAACGCTAGCTTGGAAGCTGCCATAAAAGCTTCTACAAATGGAAAGTTACCACGCAATTTAGAGGGAACACTGTTCATTCGAGAGGGAACTTTTTTTTGGGTGTATTTAGGACAAATTATTTGTTTAACAACATCTTCATATAATGGATGATAAATATCCTTCTCTTTCTTAAGAAGATTTATGTTGTATTACTAGTTTTATAAAATCTAAATCTTATAAACTTTTACAAAAATTCATCAAGAAAGGTTCACGAAATTTATGCATCACATAAGGAAAAGAGTTACAAGTTAAAAATAACAGGTACCATAAATGAATAGAGAAGCATGAATAGGATAAGGCTCATCAAATTATGGAAGAATGCCTTCATATGGAACCTATACAACTCTCTGCACATCCATCACCCTATATAACGATAAATACTGAGGAAAGAATTCAGCTAATGACTTTGAATAAGTATTTGTTAGGAGGTAACCTAAACAAATTTAATTTTCACAAAATTTAATTTTTTCCATCCAATTACTTTTAATAAAAAATAATTGTTTGGATTTTAGATTTTGTTTGGCTTGTTTAATTTAATTTTGATCCTTATCTTTAGATTTATTTAGGTAATAACTATTTTGAAATCCTTTTTAGAATGTTAAAATTTGTTTATATGTTTTTGTTATGGATTTTATAAATAGAAAGAAAAGAAATATTATTAATTTTATATATAAGGAGAAAGGAATAACTTGCAAAGTATAACGGGTTAAATTTTAATCCTAATTTGAACTAGACCATGTCATAATTTGGACCTTGAAAGACATGATCATATCTCCTCACACAAGTTCAACACGTATGGAATGAACCTTAACATTTCACAAACTTTCTCTTTCAACCTTCGTTTAAATTTACAGATGGTATAATTTATTATTTTTCATGGGTCCCATGCCATATGTGCATTTTATGTGGCAAAGACCCAAAAAATTAAAAAAATTTGTAGGTTCCATGTTTTTTCCCTTTACATTTGTTTAGCTACTGTTTCTGTCTCTGTCCTTTCTTTCTAAATTTAATTTCATTTGTTTTATCAATTTCTATTGTTAAATCAGAAAAAGCATACATGAAACATACCATCTCCAATTTCCTTACGAAGTGATTGTTTTTGTCCTTCACCTTCCTACCCACAAAGCTTATCCTTATTTGTATAACCATTTGGTTGATCTTATATAGATTTTATGCTACCATGGAATGAAAATGGTTAAGTCCTAGAATGACAGAGAGGTGATGACAATTGATAAGACATTGAGTGCTAATTAGGATCAAGGTTGGTGTTCCATTGCCATTTTGTTCATTTCTTTCTCTTTTCTCTTGGTAAGCAACCAACTTATCATTTATAAAGCAACAATCTCGTTGAATCTCTACTTCTGATTCACAAGAACTCTTCTTCATCAAACTATTGGTAGCTTTGATAGAGGGAAGGATAGGTAAACATTCAACTAGTTTAAGATTCTCATTTACACAAAAGTTATGTAAGAAATAAGTGTTTAAGGAGGTAAGATTTCATAAGTTAACTAGGATAAGTTTGACATTTAGCTTTGCATCTCCTAAAATGGGCCTTTCACTTTTATATTGTTTGGAGTTGACCATGTCTTTATTCTTCTTCTTTAGTGGAAGTATTCTTCTTCTTGATTTTAGGAGAGGGCTTATTACACTTCCTTCCTTCCTTATCATTTGGTTTTTTAGTAACCCAACTACTTCTCTAGCAGGTGAGTTAGCAGGTATCATGTTTATTTTCAATAGAGGAACTCTATGCGTATATGTATTATAGTAAGACTTAGTCTTTTTGATTTTTTAGGAGCTAAATCACTATTAACAAAAGAGTCATTCTCAAAAAGAGACCTAGACAACTACTTACTATTCTCTTTTATATCATAACAAGTTTTATCTAAAGCACCTTGATCTATTATACTTCTTTTCATGTTAGAAATTGTCATAGTTTGAAGTCCTAAATTAGAAAGAGAATTTGTGATGGGCACTGATGATGCAAATTAGTAGGACAATTACTCTAGGTGAATTTTCCATCTAAAGGTTGGGTTTATTTATTCCTCACCTTCTACAACTTATCATGTACCCATTTCAAAACTTTTTATTTTTTTTGGTCTTTTTCATATAAGATAAGCAAAGGACATGATACTAATAAAAATTTATAAATAATGCCACCTATATTTTCTTTAATGGAGGGTTGATGGAGATATTAATTTGGGATTCTTTTTTAATGTTAGGATTTTTCTATGCCTACTCCTTTGATCAATTAGGTGATTCTTTGACAAAACTATTGGATCATAAAATTTACCAACATCACCGTACCAAAATTAGCATCTTTTTAGGACCTTTTTGCTTAAGGGGGAATGGTAGAGCACTAAGTTAAGAAGATTATATATCATAAGTATTAGCTTTAATTAAAGATAATGCAGTTGTATATTAATGTCTATAATCTTGGAAAATGATATCCTATTATCATAGACATGCTATATACCACAAATTCTCATCGATTTCCATAGCTATCA
>JANIJH010000004.1:37947480-37968610 GCA_024520975.1 Erythroxylum areolatum
GAGAAATGTCCCATTTGCCCTTCCATTTATGCCTTATGTCTTTTATATTTAAGTGTCTTGCCAAAAGTACCCTTGAAGATTCTGACATAATACTTTCTTCTAGAAAAAATGTTCCCCATTGTATTAAGTTTCTAATGACACCAAAATCAATCCATTTGGTTCAGAACTCTAAAAGTATTACCTCAAACATTTTCGGACTGTTCTTATATTAAAACAGTACATTATACTTAAATTCCTCATAGAAATTGAAAGTCTTAGAGACTGAATTAGATTTCAATTTCTTCATATCATTTGTAGATACATGTCTCTAGTTTATCTTGAAATAATAATGATCTTATTCAGAGATATAACAATAAAGATATCATCAAAATACCAAAGTATGTTTAATAAAACATCCCATTCATACTCTTCCAATCGATAGCCTTACTTTAATTCATTTCATCTTTTTTGAATCAATACCAAATGCTATCAAATTCTATGTAGGCATAGAAAAATGTGTTAAGAAAATATTGTTTCAAGAATGACTCCATTTGGAGGTTGGATAACAAAGTTATGTCCGAAAAAATCAAACATGATTTTGCCCTCAATCATATTGAACCTATCTTGGGACAAATGGCATGACACTCTCTCTACAAATGTTGGATTAAGATCATCTTAGAATAGTTTTAAAGAGGACTTTGAGATATACAACTTTCAAGAAGACCTTGAGGACAAATTCTATCATATGAAAAGTCAAAAATAGACCAAATGATAGGGTCAGACAAAACCAGACGAAAAACCAGACGAATTGGGAAAATTGCCATAACTTTCCCTAAAGATATCAGATTAAGGTATTCTTTAGATGGTTTAAAAGAAAACTTCAAGATCTAAAACTTTCATGAGACCTTTAAGACAAATTCTATCATCTAGAGGTTAAAAAATGGACCAGATGATAGGATCAGACGAAACCAAACAAAAAAAGCAGATGAATTGAAAAGTCAGATGAATTGGGAAAATTGCCATAATGTTCCCTACAGATATCAGATTAAGGTGATCTTTAGATGGTTTGAAATAAGACTTCAAGATCTACAGAACTTGAAGACAAATTCTATCGTCTAAAGGGTCAAAAATGGACTAGATGATAGGATCAGACAAAACCAAACGAAAAAGCAGACAAATTGAGAAAATTGCCATAACTTTCCCTATTGATATCTTATTAAGGTTTTCTTTATATGGTTTGAAAGAAAACTTCAATATCTACAGCTTTTATGAATACCTTGAAGACGAATTCTATCATCTGAAGTGTCAAAAATGGATCAGATTATAGGATCAAACAAAATCAAATGAAAACGTAGAAAAATTGAAAAGTTAGATGAATTGGGAAAATTGCCATAAATTTTACTACAGATATTTGATTAAGGTTTTCTATAGATGGTTTGAAAGAAGACTTCAATAGCTACAACTTTCATGAAGACCTTAAAGACAAATTCTATTGTCTAAAAGGAAAAAATTGGACCAAACAAATGGTATACAAAAGAAGAAGTTTTGGTCAACAACAGAAGAAGCAGAAAGTCAACTATAGAAGATATGATGTCATCACAGACGATACGTTTTTACAGACGATATGATGTTATTATAGATGATATGATCTCATCACAAACGATACGTTTTTATAGATGATATGACATCATCATAGAAGATATGATGTCATCACAGATGATATGACTTTACTCTTGAACATCTTCCCTTATAAGGACCATAACTTTCAACTCAGATGTCCAAAAATTACATACTTTATACCGTTGGAAAGCTAAAAGAAAGACCTACAACTTTCCGAAATAACCTTTATCTAATTCAGCCTAGATCAATCCAGAATACTGCACTCAGTTCTCAACTTTATGACAAATTTTGAGATTCTTAAAGATATAATTTAAATTCAATGTGTTCACGAGAAATATAGCCATATATCTCTGGTTATATGCAAATCAATAATCATCTTGTTTGGATAACCATAGAAAAGTTATGGCTAAAAGACTGAAACAAACTCAGTGAACATTTTTCAGATCAACTACCAATTTTGTCTCCAAATCTTTCCTTAACACAACTCATACCAAGATCACCCTTTTCTACTTCATTTAATCTTCATTCTCAACTTCATTTAAAATCAATATCATATATAAAGAAATTATAGTTCATGATTAATCATGAACACTAATAACAGAATATACACATATATACATATTTTTCATGAACTTACTACACATATTCTACTTCATTTTTGCTTTCATTTTACTTCTAACTTTCACCTTAAATTTTCCTATTTCATAATCTCTCATCTACCAAAAGCACTAAAGCAAAACATGAATCTATCCTCACTTCTCATTGACTACTTTAATCTCGTCTATCATTTCTAATTCAAGAATTTTTATCATTTGTTCTTTACTCATTACTAATCGCGAAAATTTCTCATTTACTAGTTCTAATCTTCTAAGAAAAGCACGGGGTCCAACAACTTCTTTATTTTGTGTTTCTAAAATTGCAAAAAGAGATTTTTCTACTACATAGGTGTCAACTTGTTTCTTATTCATATAATTATCCACTTGTACAATTAGGTTCTCTGCTACTTCATCATCCTGCATTTCCAAATTAACAAAAGTAGAGTTCTCAAATTCTTTGGTTACTTCTGGCCTCACATTCTCAAAAATAGTCATTTGTACTATTGGATAACTACCTACCTTATCCTTCTATACTTCCAGATTAGTAGGGATCATCCTAGTTTCATGCAAAATATGATTTGTGGTCTACTCTAAAATACCATCACCTTCCTTTAAGATGTCACCCTTAGAATTCTCTAAAGATGTCATGCCCATAAACTCAACATGGCACCTAGTTTTGAATAAATTTCCAATTCGTTGCCAGCATTTACTCACTGAATTAGGTTTCGATAGATAAGATGTTGACAATTCTAACTTTTTAAACTCTCCATCATCTCCTAACTTCAATATTGGTAATTGATCTGGCAATGTAGAATCCCTTTTTATCTCAATACGAATTTTAGCAAAATAAATATGTTCTAATGTTCAATGTTAGAAATTTAAGTGTCTATACAAATAGGCTTTGCTAGGAAACTTAAGCCCACAACTGTCTATAGTTTAAGAGGTATATTATGGAAATTAACCCACAAAGGAAATACATCAATGCTTCCTCTATCAAAATTAGTAATTGGCCTCTTTTTTTAAATGGACATAGGTTGGCCACTAATATGCCAAGGACCTTGTTCAATGATCTCATTTAAACACTTCTCATTCACAAAATTGAAGAGAAAGGAATCATCATACATTAGCATAACTTTATCCAATACCTTCCTACCCATCTGGCTATGGCCCAAGATTTTATAACTAGAAAAGCAAGCCTCTTGTTCTAGAAGAAACCCATTGTAGAAGAAGACCATACATTGGCACTAGTCTTTAGAAGTTCTACTGGGGATATGAAATTTCCTACTTCTAGACATTATGAAGATGCTTTAATTCTCCCCTATTTCATTATATCTATGGCTTATTACTCAAGGCTCCTTTAGTTTACTTGACACCAACTAGCAGGTTTATCCCTTGGCTTCTTTGCATTTAGTCAACTATTTAGAGCTGGGAAATCTCCAAAGTTTAGGTTAGAAGGAGAGGAACCCTCCTTACTCTCCATGCTCCATATCTTCTAGGTGAAGGGAAGTCATATGCTAAGGAACAAATAGCACTATTCAAGAGAACTTTATTAGAAGCGGGAGAAAAAATTTCCAATGGTGGAAACAGTTAAGGGTAAGATAGTAAAATCAGATAGAGAGATGGCAGAGAAAAATTAGCTAGAGAGAGAAGCTTGATTGGTTTCTTATCTTTCACAAACAAACTTTAGTCTTGTTATGCCTTTTTGAGTTAAAACCCATCAACCCTCTTTATTGAGTGCAAGAAAATAACAGTTAAAGAACTTAAGTATTTTGGTAGAGCTTGTCAAAGATTAAGAATTAATATGGATTCAACTAAATATAATGCTACTGACATTAAGATTCAAACCTGTAATATTTTTAAGGAACTTTGGAGAAACAAATTTCATGGATTGCAATAAGACAAAGTTGGTGAATGAATACACTAAAAGGTTCAAGCCAAGGAAGTGGCCGAAGCTTTCATACTTGAAACTCTTAAACTTTATAGGAAATAAAGATGCACTAGTAAAATTATTTTAGTTTGCTAAAAAACCAAACAAATCAAGCAAACCATCTTAGTTTATGTTCATTATTTTTTATATCTACTACATGCAGGTATGTAAGTTTTGATACATGCAAGATCAAGTCATATGAATGAATAGTTGTCAAAACTATCTAACAGAGGGTTATAAAATCAAATGAAATAAACTAATAGAAAAATTTTATTCTGAAGAATAGTGCCAACTGATGTCAACTAAATTTTTATAGTATTTATATCATCATAAACTTAAACGAACAAAAAAATTATAACACATTAATTTTATTTGGACATGCCCCAACACTTAAGTTAGATCCGAATAAATAATGTAATTTTATGAATTTATAAACAAAATTTTTAACCTTTTTTAGTGGGTTTGATGTCCCTTTTATATTGATTTAGTATATAGAATTTGAATAATATAACATTTTTATCTTTATAAGATAGTAGTTTTATCTATATAAATATTGTAATCATGATAAAATTCTATTGCATAGAACAAGTTTTCATAAACATTGACATAAAATTTTATTTGATTTGTATAAATAATAAATACTCATTAGATAAGGAGATGATCTAAACATAACAGCTAAGAAATTGACAGCAATTAGCAACCTAACTCTATAAAACAATATTGTTAGGCTTATAGGAATCATAAATCATAATGTTTAGCCCTTAAAAAATAATCAACTTAGCACTCGAATTTAACAAAAAAAAAAAGATGGTTTGCTTGTCAAGTTTACCAAATAACTGAAAACTTATTCTACAAGTTCATCACATTGCTACAACATATAGATTAGAAGCTAGTCATTCAAGGAGTTAGTGAAAATTAATTATGAAAATAGAAAAAACAACAATAGAAAATATACTTTATTAAAAATAAATATGTTAATATATAAAATTTAAAATTGTTATTCATGATTATATATTCAAACAAACTACGAGACCTACTTAAGATTTACTAAGCATAACTAAAACATAAACAAATTTGATCACTCACGAGGAAACCCGAAAAATAATAAAATAACAAAAAATTCTTAAAAATTTAGAAATGTTAGGATATTCATCATATCATAGGAATAACTCAAAACACCATCAAAGAAAAAATCTAAAAAAAACTAATAAAACATTTAGCAATTCCTAATATATGATGGAACATTACAATAAAGGATTAAGGAAGAAATTATCTAAAATTTGGTACCAATAGAAGGAAATAATGGAATATCAAATTAATCAAACCAAAAAATGTTAAGATAAATAAAAAAGTTCAACAATCAAAATACAACAAGGTAACAATATATCACTAAAAGAAAAGAAACATTTTATTAGTACCTAGATCTCACATAAGAAGTGGTTGATTATATGTTTTAACTTTTGGCCTATTTAAAAATTAATAAATGAATTGACTATTCTAATAAAAGGATTATGAAAAAAATCTTATTTGAAACTTATAAAGCAATTTTGATAATTATAGAATAGAGAAAGAGACATAATTAATTTGTAATAGTTTGTCTAAATAACATTAGCGTACATCCACTCTCAAAGCTTTATTTAAGGATCAAATTATCTTTTTCCTTCAATGGGTGAAGAGGAATCCTTTAAATGACACTTCTTTGCCATAAATAAATATAATTTTCTTGCTTTATTACAGGTAGAGAGTAACTATTTATAAATTTTATTCAAGGCTAGGAAGAGTGTTCAGAATGTATATATGAAACAATTCCCCTAATTGCTACATTAGCACAACCATATATAACTTAAAATATACCTTTATTTCTTATACCAATGAACTAAGTTTCAATATGATTTAAACAATACATGCATTAACATGTACATGTACGTAAAGGCACTCCTCTAGCCTCTCTTAATGATCTTAGTAACTTTTTAGTATGTCAAAGGTTCTCAAATTTTGATTATGTTCTATTTATATAACTCGAAGTTACATTTTTGTAACTTTTAATATAGTCTACTGGTTAGTCAACTATCATATTTTAGTTGGTAGGTTGACTATCAGTTGGCCCATTGGCTACATGATGGTCTAGCAGGTTTTAAACCACCTATCATTTAACCTTTTACACTTTATCTGGCTAGTCGAATCCTATAGAAACTAAGTTTAAAATTTCAACCCTAAGTATTTTTAAAGATAAAACACATTCCTTTGATAAAAATTGAAAACCATTTCAAAAGTTCATCGAAGTTTGATTTGTAGATCAAAAGGATTTCTTTAAATATTAAAATAAAATTTATCTTGATTATGAAAAGATTAAGCCCATAATTCATTGGTATGACTAAAATAAAGTTACAAAAAGAACTAAAATAATTTGTTAAATTTTAAGGTACTTGATTCCTTCTTCCTATTTTAATCATTCATCTAAATTTTCTTTAAGATCTGTTAAGTTACATATTTGTTCCATTTTGATCATTTTCTTCATCATTTGGTTTCTTAATTGATTTAATTGGCATCTTTTTTTAAATTTTCTCTTCTATTAAACTTGATTTTAATTTCATTATAATAGTGCTACTAATATCACTAAAAGTAAACTCAGTAATAGTAATATGTTTTCTCATCATAAAATGTCATGGCTTAGGATCTCATTTAACATTCAAGTGAGGAAAAGGATTAAAGCATGCGAACCCTCTTTCCCCTACCTATTCACAATCTGTATAGAATTCCTTGTAAGAATAGTTGATAGGAATATTAAAGAATGGGTCAGCTTTACCTACCACCACAAAAAGTCAAAATGTAAAGAACAACCATTTATCATTTATTGATGATCTCATATTATTATGTAGAGTTAATGAAAATTTATAAGATTTCACGTGGAATAATATAACAATTTAGTGACATATTGGGTTTAAAAATCAACCTAGAGAAGAGTTGCATATTTTATCATGAATCTATCTTAACTAATCTAAGAATTTGTCAAACATAGCTAGCTTAAAGCTTAAAAAACCTCCATTCAAATATCTTAGGATTCCAATTACTATTATAAGGCTCAAAAATAGATATTGTCAACCTTTATTTGATGCTATTTAAAGAAGAATAAGGAATTAGAACAATAAGACCTTTCATACGCTGGAAGATTGTGATTAATATCTCCTATCTAGAATAATATATATGTATATTAGAGCTCCTAGCTTTGCTTTTCATGTAACATAATCAAAGCAATTAACAAATTAGTTAAAAACAAATTTTGGATAGGAGATCCAAATAAATTATCACATACTAAAGTAAAATGAATAGAATTTTACACCACTAAGAAGGAAAGAGACTTGAGGATAAGCTCAATTAAGTTAGCTAATAACATGCTCTTGGCTGAAAGAATTCGAAAAATTCTTACATATAAGGTTAAGTGGATACCACCCTTCAAGTAAGTACCTCTTGGACATTAATGAAAATGTTAAAGTTAACGGAAACTTTGACTCAAAACATGAAATGCATCATCATCAATGCCAATACTACATCTTTCTGATATGATAATTGACATAATCAAAGGCCTTGTTCATAAACTCCCAAGTCTCCATAATCTTAAGCACTTGATGCCAATCAATTTAAGGTCAAGGAAGTGGTAAGAAAAAGAGCCTAAAGATGCCAACTAAGGGGATTATCATATAATATGCCTAAGTAACATCATACTACCCCAATGTTGTAAGAGAGAATATAATCATTAAGATTGCTCATACATCTGGCATGTATACAAATAAAACATGCCTAAGATTATGCAAAACTTCCTCTCAAAGGGTGAATCGACATCTAGTTTATAATCAATGTTACATTCTAAGAGCTATTTTTATCCTGTGGTTAGAAGTTAACTAAAACATTAGAAAATATATATGATTAGACATATCCAAACCAACAATATTTGTTGCCTCTTTCAATAGGAATAAGAATTTGTAAATCACTTATTCTTCAATTACAATTTCTCAGTAATAATATAAGAATGGGAAATACAGTGGTATAACTAATTTGGTATAAAAATGAAAAGGAAAATTTTATCATATAGGCAAGTAAGATCAAGTAAAACTCAAAAGGAGAATTGAAGCTATTCAATATAATTGTAAGTTGTTGTATATATTTGATTTGGTAGGAAAGAAACTTAAGAATCTTTAAACACATTCACCAAGATATAGGAAGCCTAATAATGAACTTTAGGAGCTAGATAAAGGAAATTGTTATAACTAGGGCCAACATTATGCAACTAAGTTAAGGAATTACAAATGAATGGAATGTGTAGTAAATGCATCAAATGATGATATTTAAAGCTCTGGTAGATGAAACATAATAGAAAAAAAGTTGTGGAACAGCAAAAGCTACCTTGTTGATGACTGAACACCAAGATATTGGCAGTATAAACCTAAAGAGCTTAATATTGATGCTCTAAGATTCATAACTCAATTAAAGAAAAAAAATAGTCCATTGTAGCTTCTTTAGAGTACTAACATCTATCTCTTTCAAGTTTTTCCAACGGTCAGAGAATATTTTGTTAAGTTTTTTATATTTATAACCTACTATTTGAAATATTTCTTTATGACTTTCATGCTAATGCAACTTTTTATTCCTTTTTCGCAAATTCCAAACCATCTGTTCTTAATTCTAAATCTGTTTTTTTAACACTAACCAAGTGACTAGTGAAGCTTTGGGATTTAGAGATTGCCTCCAAAGGGGTTCATGCCATGGGATTTCTCCTAGACCGCTTGTAAGTATCTTGTAATTTAACCACTTATAATTCAACTACTCTTTAAAGACTTTTTAGCTAGACATCCTTGATAGATGTGGAGTTATATGGCTTTTAATGAAAGGAAATATTTTTTCTTGTGGATACTAACATCGTAGAACTTATGTAAGGATGACTCCAAATTCCTTCAAATATCTATGGATTGCACAATTTATAATCAATGGAGAGAAAGAAATCAAAGAGTCTTTAACGATACATGTTATGAATTCCAGGAGCATCAGCTCAGAAATTTCAATATGAGTAGGGAAATTGCTATGATGAGAGGAACTAGTCTCGTACTATCCATTAAGCTATCCTCGACTAGCTAATATGATGTATTCTCTTCACTTTCCTATAATAGTTATTCCTGCACTTCATGATCAATATACTTGGTTATATGTTATTTGAGGATCAAGGCTAGAAGTTCATAAGATATGTACACTATAAGGCAATTGCAGTTAACCATAAGAGTTGTTTTATTTTCTTTTCTAACTTGTCAGCTAATTTCTTCTTGTATTCTAAAAAATGTTCCCCTTAGGATTTTGCCTTGTCTTAATACAATTTTTAAACTTCCAAAGAGAAAAATATTAGAGAACATCCAACAAATGTATTATGTAATAATTTGTATCAATTAAGAATTTAGACTAAAAATATTCTTAAGAAATTCATTCTTACATTCTATATTTCTTGTTGAATCCATAAACAAAACAAGAACTATTGTTTTAAAGATTGATCTTAAAATAAAGCTTGAATTTAGATAAAATTTCTTTATAAAAGTACAAAAATAACCTTTGTTTTCCACCTTGTGTAATTACTTTGATTACAAATATACACTTGATCAATTTTTTCTAATTTCATAACAATGAATTAAAATGCTTTTGACTAGTTCAATTCAAAATTGAGTAGAAATATTTTTTCAACTAGATACAAATAGTTGAAAGCTTTCATTTATTAATATTTATTCTTTTAGATGAATTAAAAAAATCTTTAAAAATATCAAATTTTCAAAAATGAATGGCTTCTAAAAATGATCAAGATTATTTTTTATCAGGTAAAATTTGGTAGATCCCCTGTGGTTTGGCATATTATCAATGTGCTCTTGACTTTTAAAAACTATCAATAACCTCCTATAGTTTTGATTTTATAACACTTGTCCCCTGCCATCAACTTCCATTACCAACCATAACTGCAAACTTTAAAATGGCATCATAGTGCCACATGTAATGTCACATATAGTTCCACGTGATGAAAATAATTTCTTTTTTAGTCTATGGTTAGAGTTATTATCAGAAGTTGATGGTGGGGGGATGATTGTTACAAAACCAAAACTATAGGAGGTTATTAATATTTTTTAAAAGTTAGGGAGTACATTGATAATATGGCAAACCATTAGGGGTCCAACAAATTTGACCGTTTTTATTTTTTGGCTATATTTCAAGTTTCTAAGTTAATGAAATTGAAATACCATATATATTTTTATAAGATATGGACATATAAATCTATAAATTCCTTTGAAATGCACTTCATTTTTAAATTAAGATATTCTTTTCAAATGTGAAATAAGTTTGATTTTTCATATTATCTCCTGTACATAACTAAATTAGTAAGCATCTATCTATCTCTAACCAAGATAGAATATTCATAGTCAAGAAAAATAATTTATTTTTCAAAATAGGTTTTGTTCCAATGCTAATGAAGTAGAATAAAGGGCAAAAATGTTTGAGACCCTACAAAAGGACTTATCAATTAAGGAATCCGAGGACATCATTTTCATGGAAGGGACACAATATTAATTAAAGAAAGAACATTAAGTAATTTCAAAAGAACATTAAAACAACCTTAAAGAAAATGAGATTACTTTGTGCAATGTTATATTAAATTACTAATTGATGTCGTAAATGAAAATTAAGGAGTTTCAACAAAAGAGAACTAGAAAGGTAACTGAGAGGAATGGACTACCTTATCATCCTATCTTAACATATCAATATTGCTACTTTACCATATTACCATGGCTAATCGCATTAAAACATATATCCTAGCATGTCTTCAAAAATCCTAAACTTACAGTCTCTATAAATAAAGAGTTTTTACTATAATTTTGAAGAATTTAGAAAAATAACTTTGAATATGTTATATGATCACATAGTGCATTCAAGACATGTAGGAATCCTAAACTTATAATATCTATAAATAAAGAGTTGTTACTATAATTTTGAAGAATTAAGAAAACAAATAAGAAAACTCTAATTATAAAAGTATGTTCTACATTCTTATAGTGAATTCAACATATGCATTCCAAAAGTGTATAGTTTAATATTTTAAATATTATTTATTTCACATGTCATTTTAGTATTTGAGTTAAGGATTGTGTTTATGTTTGTATCAAATATATTTTCAATTATTATGATATGATTTTGATGTTAATTTTTATAATATATTATAATTATATAATATCAATTATTGTAATACTATACTATGTTGTACTATCAATAATATCTTTATCACTTTCAATAAAAAGCTTAGATTAGAGAAATAAAACCATATATAGAATACTTTAAAGAACAAATATTGACCTATAAAATTTCTTAGATGTCGTATCATAATTCTAAAATTATATATTTGATATTATGATAGAAGCAGTAAACTAGATAAAGACATAAAAGGTGTTTTAATTATGAGAAGAAGAATGACAAATTTTTTAAATTTTGATGAAATTAAAACTAAAAGTTCATTTTAAATAAGTAAAATATATATTAATTAGGCATTTAAAAATATATATTAGAATATTAACTTCAAATAGATGAGATAGATGTTGTAAATAAGAAATATAGTATTAATAGAAGTATTATTAGAAATTGAATACTTGAAAACTCAAATTAAATTATTAAATAAGAGTGGGAATTAATCCATTGCGAATATGAGATAGAATTTTGGTTTTGTAATCATTGATTTCTTCTATGAATAGTAAAATGATTGATTTTATATTCTTTATATAAATAAAATAAAAGTCTTTTAAGTTACTTTTACGACGATGAGTCTTGAAGTAATTGATAAAATTACTTTTTTTGTGACCAGAAAGTCAAACGTTCAAGTTATAAAAACAACCTCTTTATAAAACTATAAAGGAAAAGTTGCGTATAATTAATATTCTTCCTCCGTAATCTCGCCAAGTGGTGAGTTGCAAGAGATAGATCTAAATCTTATATATATAGTGTTTGAAGTATTAAAAGATTTTAATCAAATCATTACTTAAAAAAATTGTAAGGGAATCCAAATAGAAAGAAATGCGAGCAAAATTAAAAATTCATAAATACGTGAGTGTAGAAAGGTCTTAAAAAGCCTAAATCATTACATCTCGTAACAAATTATAGAAAAGAAAAATGATTTTGCAACCCTATTGAAATTTTTAAAATTTTAGAACTATTAATTAATTCAACTTATTAATACCGTGCGAACTTGAGCTCAATCAGGTTTCAGACAGTATAAATTCATTTACAGCCCGAATTCAGCCATCTCCTTTTACATGCGCCTGTGGTACTTTCCAACTTCAAATCATCATCTTTCCAGTAATAATTCATAAAGTAACTTCAAATTTACAGTAATTTTTAGTAATACTCTTATATTTTTATTAACTCGTGAAGCATGAGATCGAACAAGTCATCGATCCCTCTACTAGTAATATTCGCTGCATAACTACTGCTTTTTAACTTTCAGATCTAGTTTTATTGCAGTGATGAGGCAAACAAATAAAGAAAACGTGAGTGGCAACAAAAGAGATGAGAGAAAAATAGAATAAAATCTAAACTCAATGGTGAAAAAAGAAGAAATAAGCGACCGCGATTGAGACGAAAGAAGGCGGTAAAAATGTGGAGTGTGAGATTTCTTTTTCAAAAAGAGTCCGAACTTCCCTAAATTATAATCAAGTCAGTTTAAAATCGAAGAGCCAAACCCTAATCAACTTGCCGTTAGAAAGAGGTTGTGCTTATTGCTAAGTGAGATTCTTCAATTTTTATAACACACACTCATAATTTTGTTTCCCTTATGCCTGAGAAACTTGAATACAATCTTGCAATATTTACGATTATGGGCATTCAGAATTTTCAGTCAAGATCGTACATCTTTTCGTTATCTCAGAGCAAATTGTTGAAGTTCCACAGCATTCTTTCAGACATCAGATCACGCTGCATCGTAAAATTTTGTTGCTAACTGGGCTGATAGACATTCAACTTTAGAAAGCTTATTTGAATAGGGAAAGGCACACCAAGTTGTCACATTCTCTTTTTATCTGCAGAGCAGTTACCTATGTATCTCGATTAACTAATAAACTCAGATGAAAATTATAGAGTAAAATACTAAGATGGTGATCCAAATAAAGGCCGAATATATTGGATACACGGCAGATGGAAGTAGATGAGCAGAACATCAGAGGGAGCCCCTTAAAATGGGGTCCTAGAGTCCTAACTTGTCTCAGTAGTAGAGGTGGTGGTTTCATCGCCTGATGTTGATGCAGAAGTAGTAGTGCCAGTACTTGATGATGAATCTGCGTTGGTGCTATCAGCGGATGTGGAAATAAGTTCCTGAGCCCCTGTGGTGTCTTGTGCTGCGTTCTGCTTGGCTTTCTTGGCTCTAGCCAATACATCAGCCTGCAATCACATTAATGGATCAAACTCAAGGATTTCAAACCTCAAGGATTGAATGTGTGCAATCTCAGTAAATCAATTCTTTCATGAATTCAATATTTAATGTGATGTTTAAATATATGAAAAAATGGAATTTCACTTTAAGAAATGGATTATCTATTTAAATACAAATTTTTAAAAAAGTTGTATATACACCAACCTATGGGTGTACTTGGAAGACGCTCTGCATGGCAAGGAAAAATGCCAAATTTGACATTCAACATTTATCTAACAATTCAGTTTAAGTTAATCCAAGTACAAAAATCTATAAAGCCAGTGTAGCAGAAGACTTTGAATTCAGCCTAGGAGATGGAGAGCATGTTATAATGCAGTTATTACTCAATAAAAACAAAGACAAATAGAAGATTATAGCAACTCAAAATCAGGAAACAGGTCCTCCAACAAGTAGTAAATCCCTGTCGATAACTGGTTGGAAGTATTAAGTAACTTTGAAACTAATCACATTTTGATCAGCTTTTAACCAGCAACCCCCTACCCAAGCCCAAAAAAATGGAATTTCTTTCTAGAAAAAAGGGTAGTTCAAAGAACTTCCGCTTGCCTAGAAAATAGACGCAAACAACCAAGCAACATACACTAGATGAATTTTTTCAACAAAGGTTCCGGTACATTTCACTACCTGGAATTCCTGTATTTGCTTTTGCTGGCCGGACTGCAACTCGCTCACTGTACTCAAAAGCTCGCCCACAGCAGATTCCATCCGTTCATTAAGTGCTTCTGCTAAAGCCTTGCCCAAAAAAAATGCATCCAGGATGTTGCCGCCGTCACTATCACCTGAAATATTGATTTGTCACACATGCTTGGTTGAAAAGAAAGGAAAGGAAACGCATGAGGAAGTTATGATGGCCCCTCAAGAGATCTGGTAAATGAAAATACTTGCATGTCCTCATTTCTAACATACCCTTTTTTTATGAGTTTTGGATTCTGTCACTTGTCGTCCGGAAAGTTATTTATATATGCGTTCAAATATTCTATATGGCAAAGCTCATAAATTAATAGGTGGCGTAAGTTCACATCAATGTGTAGCTACATAATGTAAATTAACGAGTACTAGGGTTCCAGCATATGTTTCTCATACAACTCAAAGTCATGAATGGTCTATTCAATTAGGATGCAATACCTGCAAAAAAGAATGGTTCTATTTTTCTCGTTTCTTTTAAACTGGGAATCTGCTAGTAACAACGATATAAACATTATGTACAGGAAAGGCTGACTGCGTGTTACATTCAATCACAAGAACACAGGCGAAAGTTCCAGCGAATTCTAACCGGCAATAAATGTCACCAGAAATAGCATTCTGGGAATATGTTTTGCTATATCACATTTCTTTTAAATTTCACTTTGAAACAAACAGAACATATGCAGACCTCAATCCCAGTGCGAACCGTAAATTCCAAGGAAGAACAGTTGGCGATAATACATGCATCATTTCCCATTATCAAACAAACGAATAGCGTTTCATGAATCAACACAGGGCATAATCTACATCCAAATGTATAAAGAAAGGCAAACAGAGAGAGAGACAGACCTGAACTAGAGTCATCAGTGCTGCCTCTTGCAATGGTTCTAACGTAGTCTTTTCTTGGTGATCCAACCCCCAGACCCAGTTTGATTCCGAGCATGTTGTCCAACAGAAGAGAGATACCAGGTTTAGGCGAAAAATGTGGAAAGGTGTAACGGCTAGTATTAGTTGGGGTGGGGATCTTAGAGTGAAGAGAGTAGATGGCAGAAGACGGGGAAGCAGAAATTCCACTCATGTTGAAGATTTTTGTTAACTAGTTATTTTAAGTTTTGTCGCGCAGAGCTTCCGTCGCTTAAATAGAATAATTTATGTTCGGGTTTTAACCCAACTGCCGGATTGTTCGGGTTCGGACCAACCCAATTGCCTGATGTAAGAGGTTTGAGTATTTTGTGGAAGTGAGTGGCGGATTCGTCAAAGATCGATGACGGTTGGTTGGTGATTTTAAGTCTGGGTCATTGTGTACCGTGGAAGCGTGGAAATGTGTGTCGTAAGCTGTCCAATTCAACCAATACCAAGCATTGGGGAGCAGATCCTCTGTCTCCTTTTATCCAATACCCTCTGTCTTTTTTTGATCCCAACCATCCAATACTTTGTATTGGATGATTGAGATTAAAAGGAGACAAAGTAGGAACAGAATAGGGGTACAGAGGATCTCCTCCCCCAAGCATTGTGTCGCCCAAGGTTTGAAAGAGTTCTCAATGGTATCATTACAAAAAAGTAGTGCCCGTTTGCATCCGAAAGTAGGGTTTAGCAAAAAGTTTGGTTCTATCCTGTGCCCAAATTACTAAATAAAGATAGATGTAATTAAACTTTAAACTATATTTAAAACTAAGAAAAAATTTAGATCTTGGATTGAGTTTCGAGTTCGAAAGATGTGGAATGACTTGACCTAAACTTATTTAAAGTTGCTCCAATCCAAATTTTAACTTGAAAAAGTTAAATTTGTCATCTTGAACTCAATCAAATTTTAGACTAAGTTTAATTTTATAAAAAAATTGGAACTAATTACAAATACTATTATTGTGGCTTTTAAATTGTTTCACGTCTTGAAACTATGGAATTTTTATTATGATCACTATTTAGATTGACGAATTTTTCAAAATATATGATCAAGTTATTTGGTGATTTCTACAATGAATTTTACTCAATTTGAGAATTGATTAAGGTTTTTTGAATTTGCTTATGAAGTGTGTATTTACCAATAATTTAAAATTTGTTTTCAACTAATCAACTCAACCAAAACAGTTGTGAATCAGTTATTTTTTTGAATCAATTTATTATAATGATCTATTATACAAGTATCATTTAAGAATTCCCCGTAATGCTAAGGTGAAAGTGATTAATCATATGGAAATTGGGACAGCAAATTTAGGGGCTCATATTGCATTGCTAATCATCTCCCTCCATATAATCCTAATCCTAATCCTATTAAGGAGGATAGAAATATGGGATTCCTCTCTAATATTCTCTAATTAATCTTACTCTAGGATATTCCGGAACTAATTGTAGAATATTCTAGTTTGACATATTATAGGCCAAAACCTTAATTCTAAAAGCTTCATTGGTTAGTTAGCAATAAGACAAAGGCTGAAGACTAAAAATAGATGGATTGGAAGCCTAGATCAATTATTCCTTCTATATAAGTCCTTCTCTAAAACATTTACTCATTTATTCTTTCAATGCTCATGCTTGCAACCTACCTATCAAGAATATAACATCTACTGCATGAGTTATGTGGGGAAAAAGAATGGATCAACATTCTAAGATGGGCTAGTGATATTTGTAAGCAAATGAAACAAGATAGTTACTTCTTCAAAATTACATTCAACTGTGGCATCTATGTTTATTTGGCATGAAAGAAACTCTATGATCCATAACAACAGGTCCTTAGGAAAGTATAAATTAGCTAATAAGACCATATGATGGATTAGGGAGTTCTTAGTTGCTATAAAGATTATGAATCCACACGTACTTCGATGAGATTAAGTTGGAACTTATTGTAAAGCTTACCTATGAATGTTAAACTTATCTCCTATATGTTGGTTTATTGTATCAGGTTGAGAGTTTATGAGATAAATGTTTTTTATAACCTATTGTGGAGTTGTAAAAGTTAAAGCTTAAGTCAATAATATCATTTCAATTTTTTTTAAAAATCTCATATTTGAAGATCAACTGATTTAATAGAAACTGACCAATTTACTAATATGTCATCAATCTTACAGTACCTGAAATGATTGGTCAAATCAAATAATTTACCAACCCTAACCAAAAAAAGCACTACCGTACCTTGGATAAACAACAAGGAAGACATCAAATTAATAATAGCAAACGACAATGAAAATGTGCATATATAAGTTAGAGAAAATTTTATAAGTAATCAAAAAACCACCAACTTCGACAATGATTAGGGATTTAGAAAGCTTAATTCTAGATTACATAGCTTTGATGTTGATATAGTGAATCCCTAAATGGAGCTAGAGAAGAGTGATCAATAGTTTTCTCTGGGTCGCTGGTCAATTATTGAATATGTCAAGTCATAATGATAGTTTGGGTTTATTGTTCATTATGGATGTTTTTTGGTCTCCTTTTTCAATTAAACTATAGAGATGACTACAACTCTTGTCAATTCTTACTATTGGTCTCCTAATTCAACAAGTTATCTATGATTTTTTAGTTTTATTTCAATCTATTTACAAACTAGGGTCTGCAAGAGTCGAAAATCCATTAAAGCTTTAACTATCCACAACAATATGTTGTCAACGAGTATTAAAACAAATTACAAGGTTAAGAGCTCAATTTTTCAAAGCTTTATTGATTAGATGTGCCTTTTAAATTGGTTGATTGGTTTAGTGAATTTAAGGAATTAGGAGTATTTCTAGATTTGATTTCATTTAACATTATAATTGATTCCTTCTACAGAGTTGGGAGAAAGTCCAATAATTTTGGAAGGTAAGCTATTATCAAGATGTTGTTGGTTTATGATTAAGAGTGGACTAAAGCTTAACGTGGTAATATGTCATCCTTTCTTGCTAGAAGTATGTGAAAGAATTGTCTAGGACCTTGCAAAGTCTTAATTTAAGGTTTTTAAGAGGGCATTGTTTAATAACAACCCCATATTTACTTGGTCATATCTCTAAATCCATAAAGGAAAAATAAACAAGTAACTGATAGGCCAATATTTTACATGTTAGTTGGGATCTATGTACTTGGAATTTGTCACCTTTAAAGTATGTCTTATATAGTTTTTATTATATTTTCTATTTTAAGTTTGTTGATTTGTAGGAGATGAATTTAAAGGATAAATGCAAGATTTGGTTTAACTTTCTTCATAGTTTTCCAATTAATGTTGTTTTTGAGCCATTTAGATGATAAGAAGATGGACAATAACTTTCTAAAATATTTCAAAAGTTGATTCTAACCAGGAGGAGGCAAAAAGTGAAGAAGTTAGAGGAGAAAATCACAATAGGCACTAAACCTAAAACATAACAATCACTTGTCATTTACAAGGTCTTAGGAGCTAAGATATATGACGAAATTGGTATTAGACTTGTCTTTATTTTTTTAAAAAATTTATAAATTAGATTAAGCCATGAAAGGAAATAACAATTGTTACAAGCATTAACTATCCCATCAAATGAATGGGTTAACAAACTACTATAATGATATAACAAAAGATCAAACACAAGTTTACATGCTAACATCAATCCCATGCTGACATAAGCTTGGAGCTAATATGCATTTTATCTTTAAAGGTGACAAAATGTAACTTGATTGCTTTGATTGTTTCCTTATGTATCCTTGAAATTTGTTTCTTAATGTCCTTGAACATTCTCATATTCCTTTTCATCCCATATAACTTGTATTAGATATGCCATAGCAATGAAAAGGCGCCATTACTTTGTTTTATCATGCAATTTTAAAGTTGAATACCAAGCTACAACCTAATACCACTTATTAAATGCATCTCCTAAGAAACATCTTTAAGTTATTTTACGGGAAAAAGTTCTAAATCAACACCAATTATGAAATATGTCAGGTTTCAATCACGTAGCAACTAGCAAAGAGTAAAGAAAGTAGAAGACTAGTGTTGATCTTATATTTATAACCAACATCAATTTTCAAACTTGATTTATGTAATAATAAAAATCTTCAACATTAATTCATTTAGAATTTTATTTTTTGTAAACCTAGCTATAGAAACTTATATTAGAATTAATTTTGGGACTTATAGTAGACTTTTATTAGACCTAGACTTCTATTTGACTTTTATTATATATATAACCAACCTTAGCAGATTTGAGAATAAGTCCTTTTGGATTTATAAGGAGAATCTCTAAATTCTCTTAATTTATAGTAAACTTCTTTTAGTTTCAAGTTAGTTTTCATAATTTTTGTTTTCGTTGAATCAAAGAGGAAGATTTAAAGCAAGGATTGTAAAAGCTAGTGATAACTCCTCTCAGCTTCTTTCTTCTACTCTTTTCTTCTATAATGGAATTTATTTCTTTATTTTTACTATATTTAATAACTTAAAAACTTATTTAGGGATAAATGTAATTTATAAGGATTCATTCAATTATTTATATATGGTTTAATTTCTTTAGTTTGATTTTTTCTTTTTTATCTTAATTATTGGACATCATAGATTCAATCATATGGATTGTATGATAAATTGATAAATGGAGTATGATACGTTGACTAGGAGATTAAATACTTTAGTGCTAGAAAACAACGATATACTAGAATTTAGTTACAGTTATACAGATTAACTATACTTAATGAGTTTGATTAAATTAAAATGTGGATCAATAGATGACATTTACCTAGTTAGATATAATGCCAGAGGCATTAGATAAGGGGGCCTCATCTCCCTATATTTATTCCCTTTAGTCTCAGAAATTCTATGCAGATTGCTTAAGAGAAATGCTACTAGGAAAGGAGTATTTAAATTTCACTCTTAATGTAAAAAGCTTGATATTGTCAGTTTGAGCCTTCCCGATTACATTTTTGTCTTCTCCAAAGTGGACATTCTCTCAGTCACCTCCATCATAAAAGTTTTTAAAGTGTTTAACAGAATGTTAGGCTTTGCAATCAATAAGGAAAAGTCCAACTTATTTATCTTAGCAAATGCAGCATAATTAACATTAGATTCAAGATGAATTATCTACTTGTCATGTACCTTAGAATTCCTATCTCCTCTATTAAACCTATCTTCTCATACTTCAAGTGTCTTCTTGACAAGATTATGAGCAAGATTGATATTTGGACTTCCATATCACTATCCCATGCTTATGTCAACTAGTCAACTATGTGCTATCTTTTTAAGTACACTTTGGACCTCTCACACTGTATTTCCCCAAGCCATTATCAATATAATAGAAAAATGTTTCAAAATTTATTATAGTCAGCTAGCAGTAGCAAAGCTAGAAATGACAAAATAATTTGGTCTAGTGTTTGCTTACTTAGAAAGCATAGTGGTTTGGGAATTCTACCTATCAAGAGCCTCAATTTTATTCTCTTAGTCAAAAGACTATAGAGACTTATTTAAGATTAGCAAACTCTATAGGTTTAATAGGTGCACACATACTACATAAAATTTTATAACCTCTAGGCTGCTAAGCTTCTAGCAAATGCTTCTTACCTCATAAAACATTTATTCAAGTTGAGACAAAGCATTAATGTTGGGCCCGGGTCCCGTTTCCTATCCCGAGGCGACCGCTCGGGGTCGTCGAGTAAGGATCACGCGAGGGGAGGGTCGAAAATGTTCAAGTTTAAAGGATCAGCAGCGAGGAAAAAATAGCGGGGTCGCCGCGGCGGACACCTCGCAGGAGAGGGTTTGCTACGGCGAACTCTCATGGTGACGCCGCGGTGGAAGACTGGCTCGCCGTGGCGAACTCCCAATTTCTAAAACCCGACTCCCAACATTTAGCAATCCATACTAACACATGCACTTTCATTCTAACTAAAAGTTAAACACACTTATATACAAAA
>JANIJH010000004.1:38015355-38027545 GCA_024520975.1 Erythroxylum areolatum
TGAGGTTTGAGTGTTGGATGAATTCCAATTGGAAGTTGAATTGCTTTGAATGGTGTTATAATAGAGAAAGTGACGTTGGGATAAATTCCAAGTTTTTCATGAGGATAAAATTGGTATTCTGATTTTAGGAGAAATTCTGTTTTAGCTATGCGGAATTTGTCTAAGTTGTCTCTTGTGTTTCTATCTTTCCAACGATATAGAGTATGTGATTTTGATTATCAGAGCAAGAGGTTGGGTTCTAGAAACGAGATCCAACATGGTAGTGTTGAGTCTAGGTCGATCCCAAAAAGAGTGCGTGTAAGTCTTTTGAAGTGAAATTAAAAGGTGTTTAGGTTATGAAGGGGTTAGTTTATTGAATAAGAAAATAAAATGAAACTAAACTAGTAAAGACAAATTAAAGAAATCATGCAAAAATAATGAAAAATATAAATGCTTTAGGGACACGATTCTTTAGTTCAATCTTGGCCTACAGTCAATTAAACATATTTCATTGAATCGTTATCTTCACATCTCTCTTTGAACTATTATTCGTAGATTAACAACAAGCTCTGTTAATCTCGGCTTTTCCTTAGGTCATAGTTAATTAAGAAGATATCGTTAATTAACCCTAGCTCTCTAAGCTTAATCAGACAGCTGCCTTACAAATGAGAAAAATAGACCAATCTAAGCAATAATTACATACGCTCAAACTATTTAACCTAAGTTACGTTATCCCTAACGATTTAATAATGTTATTTGCAATATACGACTTCAAACACAACTATTATGTATCATATTCAAATTCTAGCAATGGGTTTTCATGAAAAATGATTTAGTAGAGCATCAAAATCATTTCATATAATACCCAATCAATACATACAAGATAATGTAATCAATCAGAAAAGAGAGTAAGAATAACAAACATAATGAAAAATATGCTTTACCTGGTTCACCAGCGTTGATGTCACCTTTGAATTAGCGTCTGGATGTCTAGCCCTCCATATGTCTCCAAAGGAATGGAGCTTTGCCCCTCTTTTTCATTGAAATTGAGAGTTATCCTCTCTAAAATGCTTTAACCTAACCTTGCCTGAACAAAACCCCATATTTTTCTTGTAGTCTAATAAACTTTATTTTGAAAAACTTTTGTTGTTTTCTTCTTACTCTAATTTTATTCTCCTTACTCTATAAAGATGAGTGCGCTTCTTCAGAAAATGGCTCAATTATAGTTCTTTCGATTCAATTTAGCCCATTCACTTTCGAATTATGTCTAAAACCAAATATGAGTCAAAATGAGTATCGTAAAGCAATTTTATGTCATTAATTGCTAAGAGTTATGGAATAATTATACAATCAATTAAGCATATATCACTTTCCCCCATGCTTAGCTTTTAACCATACTTGGGCAAAACATCATTTTCAAAATTGTAGGCCCAAAAAATTTACTCAATTCCATATTTTCCAAGAATTCATAATCATAAACAAAGATACATAACTTTCAAATATCATAGTAAGAACTTAATACTCCAAGTTTTTACTTATGATCAATCAACATTCAATACCTTTAAAAACTTAGCAATCTAACGGTAAACTTGGAAAATATGTTTAACTAAAATATAATTCATGGGTACACTCAACACCATTTATGATCATATCATTCCATAACTTTGCATATTATTTCATTTCTCTGCCACTAAAGTTCACATGCAAAATTATGAATTAAAGGACTTTTTAGGGTTGTAATGTGGGAAAAGGTAAGGTGAGATGTGTTTGAGTCAAGTAGCATGAAAGCCATAAAAGCTAGTGAAACAAAAGTAACACTTAATGTAACATCAGGTATAAAAACTAAAATTCACACACAATTGTTTACATCAATTATAATGAATGCAAGAACAAGTTTCATAGCTCAAACTCGAGCTCTCATACACAAATAACCTAAATCGTAAATCACTCACAAAAAATGATCATAAATAAGATTTTGTAACCATAGGGAGTGACCCTTGAAAGCAACATTCACCTCATATCCAACATACTAAAATAACCCATTCATTACAACTTTATGTAGGAAAGACTTATCGTAAAAAACTTTTCAACTCATTTGCACTTCCTCCTTGATAATTTTATTTAGACATTTCTTTTTCTTTTTGCTTTTTGTTTTTTTGCTTTTTTCTGTTTTCTTTTTTTATCTCTTTCTCTTTTGCTCTCTTTTCTTATATATTGAAAGAAATGACATCAGCATGAGAATTTCAATGATAAGACATAAAATAACATCCCAATCATTATAACCAATCCACACATATGCATACCCCCACACTTAGAATTTTGTACATCTACAAACTCAACAATCACAAATGCTCCACTAGCTTTATGGCTTAGGTAGGACATTTGATTATGTTTAATAGCATGTAATGTGGTTAGTAGATAAAGAAAAGGCAAATAAAGCTCAAAGGGAGTTAACAAAGGAAACATCATGTCAATAGGCTAGGTTATTTGGCTAATGTAGCATATGAAACAAAGAACGCCTAATCATCTCCATGTTAATGCTTGTGATAAAAAAAATGTGGTATTGAATAGAAAATCAAAGCAAAATCAGGATGTACATGTCATAAAGGTCACACATCAACAAAAGACAATAAGACTAATATGGATGTGTCAGTCTAATAAGGCTTAAAATCTCACTAACTTTGTCTACCATTAGTCACTACTATTCTAAAGATAATGCATATCGAACTATCACAAAAAGTAAAAGTACACTCTAATGTTGCTATGAAATTTTCTAGTTAATTCACACTATAATCATGACTATATAACCCTAGAAGTAATAGAAAATGAGAAAATGTTTGTTTGTTTGTTTGATTCTCTCTCTGATTTTGATTGAAACTTAAAATAAACAAGAAACAAACTAACATAGAAATACACATGCATAACTAACTAGTGCAAAAAAGTAAAGGAAAAAGAATTTACTTCCCTTAGGTTGCCTCCCAAGAAGCGCGTTTGTTTAGTGTGGTTGGCTCGACTGGATGTTTGCCTATCATGTCATAAAATTGTGATCCTCAGGTGTTGTATGTGCTTCCTCCACCTGAGGTTCTTCAATATGGGGTCTTAGTTGTTGATCATTCATGTACAATGTCTTCCCTATCTTCAAACATCCAATCTCTACTGAGGCCATGCTCTCAAGAAATATTTCGAATGACTTTGCACCTTGTTCATTCTCGTTCAATTTCTTTAACCTGCTAGGTAATGGTAAAAAGTCAGTCTTAACAACAAATTCGAACTTAGTAATCACCTCTGAGCTAAAAGATATATCATTTTTCTGGTTCAAGCTCTTCCTCCACTTCTTCCACACAAGTAATTCCTTGAGTATTACACTCACGATTCTTAAGCTCCTTACCACTCTGTAAGATCTTTGCACTAACATTCATTGGGTACACCTCAATTTGACATGGTTGCATTTCTTCACTTTATAATTCTATATGGTCGATCCTTTCTATTAGTTGACCCATTTAACGTACCAAGTTTTAGAGTCTAGATATTGTATATTGATGGACATACATCATTTCCTATTAGAACTACTATTGTACATTTCCTGTTGGAACTACTGTTGTACGTCCTACTGAAACTATTATACCTTCTATTGAAATTGCAAAGTATTAGCATTCATAATATTAATTAATTCTTCCAGAGATGTATTGACTCTCCACATCTTAGATGCTTTGCCTTCCACCTTGTTAGAATGGTAGAGTATTCTGCGAGATCTATAAATTATTCTATTGAATTTGAATATTGTTAGTAGCTGTAAGATTGAACATATCTTCCAGAGATGTACTAGAGTCGTAATAGGAAGCTTCTGGTCTACAAAGGAATTGTTGTGTGGTCGACAAACTAAGTAATTTTGTTGATTATCCCATTCATAACTAAAATTAGGTTGATTAGTCCAAACTTGGTTATAAGATTGGGCATAGGAGTTATAGCAAAAATTACTTTATATATATATACCACACACACACACTAAACAAAAAGTGAAAAGATCAAGAAATAACTGAAAAGAAGTAAATTGCAAACAAATATGCATAAAACACAAATTAAAATCAAAAACAAAAACAAAAACACTGCACTCCCATGTAATGACGCCAAAATTGACAATAACACATTGTAACGCTACATTAAAATAAACTAGACCTATTACTATAGTAGTGATAAGTCTAGGTCGATCCCAAAGAGAGTATGTGTAAAGCTTTTAAAATGAAATTGAATGGTGTTTAAGTTATGAAGGGGTTGGTTTATCAAACAAGAAAATAAAATGAAACTAAAATAGTAAAGAAAAATTAAAGAAAAATGAAAAATAATGAAAAAATGAAAAATGCATTAGGGACCCCATTCTTTGGTTTAATCTCGACTACATCCAATTAAAAATATTTCATTGAATTGTTATCTTCACATCAGTCTTTGAACTATTAGTTGTAGGTTAACAACGAGCTCTGTTAATCTCATTTTTCCTTAGGTCATAATTAATCAAGAAGAGCTCGTTAATTAACCATAACTATCAGCTAACCTAGGAGACACTCTCTAAGTTCAATTAGAAAGCCATCTTAAAAATAGAAAAATAGACTAATTTAAGCAATAATCACACAAGCTCGGACTATTTAACCTAGTTTACGTTATCCTTAACGATTTAATATTGTTAGTTGCCACATATGACTTTAAATACGACTATTATATATCGTATTCCAATTCTAGCAATGGGTTTTCATACAAAATGATTTAATAGAGCATCAAAATCATTTTCATACAATACCCAATCAATATATACAAGATAACATAATCAATCTAAAAAGAGAGTAAGAATAACAAATATAATGAAAAATATGCTTAACTGGGTTCATCGGTGTAGATATCACCTCCAAACTGGTGTTGGGATGTCTATCCCAACATGGGTCTCCAAAGGAATGGAGCTTTGCCCCTCTTCTTCATTAAAACTAAGAGTTATCCTCTCCAAAATGCTTCAGCTTAACCTTGCCCGAACAAAACCCCAGATTTTTCTTATAGTCCAACAAACATTATTTTGAAAAGCTTTTCTTGTTTTATTCTTGCTCTAATTTTCTTCTTCTTACTCTATGAAGACGAGTATTCTTCTTCAAAAAAAAACAAATCAATTATAGTGCTTTCAATTGACTTTAGCTCCTTCACTTCCAAATTGTGCCTAAAATCACATATGAGTTAAAGTGAGTATATTAAGCAATTTTATATCATTAATCATTAAATGTTATGAAATCATTTTAAAATAATTAAGCACATATCAATCACACTCATAAGTGGGAAAGAGCTCAAGCAATTAATGGAGACACAATCTAAAACCTACCTAGAAGAAGACAAAAAGAAGAAGAAGGACGTATACATGAGTCAATATCCTCCTTACATTGCCCCTCCACCTTATCCACCCAGAATTCCATTTCCCCAATGCTTAATAAAGAGAAAACTAGATGCATATTTTACAAAGTTCATAGAGAAGCTGAAAATTTTACAAATTAAATTATCTTTTATGGAGGCATTGAAACATATGCCCAAATATGCAAAGTTCCTTAAAGAAATATTAACAAAGAAGTGGACTTGGGAAGAGAATCAAATGTTAGCACTAACCAAAAGTTGTAGCTTTATTATCACCAATCATATGCATTCTAAGCTAAAGGATCCTGGAAACTTTACAATACCCTGTGTGGTTAGGAGTTAGATTTTGCAAAGTTTTTATTCACTTAGGCACAATTCACTTTAAGAAATTGGGGGTGGGCAATATGAAGCCAACTTTGATTCTTATTTAGTTAGCGAATCGATCCATAAAGAAACCATTTGGCATGGTGGAGGATGTTATCATAAAGGTGGACAAGTTTATTATTCTTGTGGATTTCATTGTATTAGATTTCAAAGAGGATTAGAACTTCCCACTAACTTTTGGATGACCCTTCATGAACACTAGGAAAGCACTGATAGATGTTTATGAAGGCAAATTGCTTCTTCAGATTGGTGATGAGCATGTGGAGCTTAGTATGAACAAGGATTTGAAACATTGGAAGAAATCAGCTCTTGCATGAAAATAAACATAATGGATGAGTATGTCAAAGCGCAATAGAAGAGCTACTTTGAAGAAATAAGTTATGAGAAATGGGTGACAAAGAATATAGAGTTTGAGGAATATACAAAAGTCCCTACTCAAGAAGTTAAGCAGAAGACTGGATGACGATGATTGCATAAGAAGATGAGCAACTCACCTTCTTGCAACACAAACTGTTTCATTCCATCACAGATATATAAGATTTCATCATTCCTAATTATGTTGACAATTTGTTATCAAAAGGGGCATTATAAAAATTACTTGGATGTTTTGATTTAATTGATTATATCCTTTTCATTATCTCCCAACATATAACCTATTTATAGGCTATAAAATAGCTTTGTAGAGAAAAGGGTGGTAGCAAACCACCCATAATTGATCCCGATTGAGCTTTGAAGGATGCAAGGTCAAGCTAATGCCCATAACTTAGCTTGTTTGGTAGTTAGATTGCAAATGTTGTGTAATTAGGTTTGTTTTGAATTTTAGTAATTAGATTTTAATTTTTATGTTAATAGAATGGTTTGGATTGCTAATTTTCTTTTTTTTTAAAAGTGATTATAAGTTAAGGAAGCAAGCTTAAGGGTCAAGTGAAGAAATAAAAGATGATGAAGAGGAATGTTAAGGGAAGGTCTTCACTTTGTTCTTCGATAACGATAAACTGCTAAAGGAGTTGGCGCAAGAACAGTGATAACATCGACACAACGTCAAGAAGATTTATAAATACTTCACTGCTCAAGGTGTTCACATTCCGTCTCTAACACCTTCACCACCTTGATCACCTTAATTTGTTCCATTCTTTTACACTTTTATTTATATCATTGCTTGTCATTTTTATTTTTATATGTGTGTTTTATTTTCTCACATTGAGGACAATGCGATGTCTAAGTGTGGGGGGTTTGTACATTGGCATGTAATATGTGTTTGAATTTTGCATACCATATTGCTAGTTTTTGATCAAGTTGACATAGTGTGAGCACTTGTATAAATTAAGTGAATATATCAATAGCAATAATTTGATGGAATTAGTTTAGCTTTGAACATAGTCATTTAATTTGCAAAAACATATTGATTTATGAATTTTATGTTTTAAGTACCTTTAGTTGGATGTGCATGTTAATTAGGATATGATATTCATTTGTTCACCTTACAAAATTTGTTCATATACATTTATAATTATAAGTCAATTGAATGAGTTTGCATCATTAGCAATCTTTCATGAGGATGATTGACTAAAAAGAAATGAGGTAGGCTATAAATTACATGTTAAAAAAATGTGTGTGTTAAACAAATAAATATTCCGTTAGCCCTTGGGTTATGAATAGTTGAGAATGTGATATGGCTGAGTAACTGGGGACATTCATGACAAAATGTTTGTCTTTGCGTCAAAAGACTATAATGAAATTCCAACCAAGCTAATTAATTGCAATAGTTGAGTAACCAGGGGACATTCATGAGAAGGTATTTGCTTTCAGGTCAAAAGACTAGGTTAACATTAACAAAAATTAAAAACATGACATTTTGATAAATAAATCCTACTGATATTTGAAAATAGCGAAAAATTTTAAAATAGTAAAAATTTTCATGAAGGGATACCTAGTTGCAATTTTGGTTGACTACTAATTATAAATGCATGTGTACAAGTGCCTTAGGTGAATGACTATGATGTTAATGTTTTGATTAATATTTATATTCAATCCAAAGTGCTTAACCATAATATGCATAGGTTAGTATATTGGCACAACTTGAATGTTTGCTTTTTATGGTTAAATTAATTCCATAAAGATTGATGCCATTGTCTCATTAATGTATATTGAATGAATGTACGCTTGTGTGATTTATGTTTGATTTGTTTACTTATGTTTTTGTTTTTACTTAAGAGCAAGTAAAAGTTTAAATGTGGGGATGTTGATAGGTGTAGTTTATACTATGTTTTGATAGGTGTTATAGTGTGTTTATAGGTGTTTATTAGATGATTATTGCATGTATAGACTTAGAATTATGTTAATGTGATTTTTGTTTATATTTTAAATGATTTGCGGGTTAAAGCATGATTTTGGATCTTAAACTTATGTTTCTTTAGGTATTTGATGTGTTTGTTAGTGATAGAATCTAGATAAATGAAGAAGGATGGAAGCTTGACCGTGTATTGGGTATATGGCAATGTCACGATCGTGACACCCATGTCATGGTAAAAATCCACTTAAGTTGAATTTAAACTTAAATAATTAATTTTAATATAAAGAATTTAAATAATTATTTTTATAATTTATAAATAATTCATTATTATTTTATAAATAATTAATTATTATAAAGAATTAACTAATAAATATTAATAACTGATATAAATAAATATAACATAACTCCTTTCTTTTCTATTTGATAAAAGGTCATACTACGATGTCATGATCATGATAGACACATTCAGGTGCGAGATTTTTCATCTGTTTTGAGTTTTGGGGGCAATTTTGGAGCTAATTGAAAGGGGAAAATCATAGTTACACCCCCAAGATCCTCAGAAACTATTTAAGAACATAAAACATTAAAAAGAAGGCAGCATACAAAATTGGATCAAACAAGGAGGATCAAGAACAACGTCGATGATTTCCAGAATAAGTTCTAAATAAAGTTTTTCTTTCTTTCCTTTTGTCATTTTCATTAAAAATTGATGTGTAAACTAGATTCTAAGATGTTATTTACATTTATGATGTTCTAAATTTCTAGATTAGGGCTTGTTCTTAAGTTGGTTTTTGACTTTAATATTTATTAATTAAATACAATTTCTGTGTTGTGTTAATGGTGCATGCATATACTTTAGCACTAACTCGAGAGAGTCAATCAAAAGTTATTTGATTAATTTGCACAATGAGAGCTGGTGAATTAATATGTTAGACGATTAACAAATCAATTATCATTTAAAGGGAGATCTTGCGTGATAACTTGGTTATTCGATAGATAGATTTAGAACTAAGTGAAAATGTTAGGAAAAGAGTTATGAATTGAGAGATTGTAATTCTGGAATTTTCATATTCAATTGGGGATAATTAGTTAGGTCTTAAGAAAGGGTAATCAATCAAAAATCTTGAATCGACAAATAATTGAATCAGTAATCATTCAGAAGTAGAATAACGTAAGTATGAATCTTATGCATTCTCCCTTTATCATCCTTAACTAACTATGACAATTGAATTTTTTTTAATAAATGTAATGAATTAAGTCTTAGGAAATTAAGAGTTATGCACAAGCTATAAAAAGCATTGTAGATTTGTTAAGTAAAATTAAAATTTAATAGCAAGATAGCTAGGCTAACTAGGTTTAAACATGTTTAAATATTCCACATTTTAGACCAATATTCTTGATTTTGAGAGTTGAGCTTGCGTAGGTTGATGTAACTTCTAATTTGCATGTATAAGTTATTATGGAATTATTCCGTAGTTGAAATTATATTTTAAAATATTTGAAGATTCTTCTTATCCCAAATAACTTTGATAATGAAGGATAGTGCTATGTAGAAGCTCCATTTGGCAGTCATGATGCACAAAGTGGTTACACCAAGAATAAAAGAGTACTAACTATTGAGTACATTCAACACTGGACATTTATAAATAATCATTTTCTAATTAGGATTTACAAATTCATATTGTAAAAACAAAGGCTCATGGCTTTCCTCTTTCTTTTAACAGAGTATGCATCTATTTGGATGTAGAGAAAAGTCTGTAACTTGTCAACTATTGGCAAATGTATTTTTATAGCCATCCATAAGGTAATTACAGCTCTCGATGATAGTGTTTAACCCATACCATTCTAGTCCAAAGAAGAAAACTATGCTGCCTTCGAAGTAATTCCCTATAAGAATTACTAGAGAATGTCCCATTCCTAGAGTGTTGGTAGATGAATTGTTATCTAATTAATTGCTTGATTTTATTTGTTTGCTTTAATTTCTATTATTTATTTTCATTTAATTCATATTTTGGTTTTAACTATTTCCTCATGTGATTGAAACCTTCAATATTACAAGTTTATGATCTGCATACTTGTGAATATTGGGAGTTTTATTAAAGATAAAACTTGCTCAACAGTATGACTAAGTAATTTGATTTCTTTATAGTTGTTACAACTTTGTATATCCCATTTTTTCTTATATAAAGGGATGAATATACTAAATCTCCATTTATTCGGCATTTTGGTAGACATAAGGCTTATATTAAAAAGCTTAGTTAGCCAAGTAAGACCCTCTTTGCCTAGGCTTTCCACACCTCTATATGTATCTCATTATGCCTTATTGCCCTTCCACTCTTTATCTCCCTCAATAATTTTTTAATTATTTCCCTTGTAATCTATAGGGAACAAGTAAAGTTGCAAAACCTCTTAGATGTGCTAAGGTCACCTAAATAGATGTTATCTTTTACACCTTCATTAAAAAGGTTATAGAAGTACCTCTGCCAATGTCTCTTTATGTCATTTTTAGTTATAAGCACCAACCCTGTTTCATCTTTTATACCAATAACTTGATCTAAGACTCTCGTTTTTTGTTCCCTAACTCTCACTAACTTAAAAATATCCTTTTCACTATATTTAATATCCAAACATTAGTATAGTTTCTTGTAAGCTCTACTTTTAGCTTTTATGATTATCTTCTTCACCTATTTCTTTGCCAGTTTATAACTTTCTTATTACCTACTCTCTCCACTTTTGTGGTGCTATCTAATAGAGCTTTATAAGTGGCCTTCCTGATCTTAATTTTTTCTTATACATCATCATTCCACCACCAAGATTCCCTCCTATAACCCTTAGGCCCTTTAGAAACACCTAAAGTCTCTATATTTGTATTCCTTACAAGAGTAGCAATTCTCTCACATCTAGTTAGCATCTCCTACCAATTTCCATTCTTCTCCATAAATTACTCTTATCCCTAAACTATTTTGTTAGGCCCCATTTCTGAAGCCCAACTATTGTTCCGAAGTCGAAAAGTGTGAGTGGATTTTCTTGTATGGTTATTCCAATGAACCCTCACTTTGCTGTCATCTCAAAAGGGTGGCTTGCCCATAGCAGCCCATCACTAACATCACAATTTGACTTCTTCAAGCCGAGTGTAACTCTATGCCTCTAGTTTATTTTGAAGCAAGGACCTTCTCATTTGGAGCTCTGAAGCTCAAGATATGCTTAAAAATCCAAAGTGGGTTTATAACCTAATTATGCCCCTCCGATTGATCCTTAATTTTTCCTTCCATCAATCTCTTTAAAATCGACCCCAAAAGCTACAAATTTTATTGAGAGATAGGAAAATGTATCAGGAATCTATTGAGGTTGGGTTATGAAGTTATGGCCAAAAGAATCAACCATGCTCATGTCCTTAATCACATTGTACCTATCTCGGAACAATTAGTATAACTTTCACTAGAGATTTTGGATTAAGGTTTTCTTTGAATAGTTTCGAAGATGACTTCTAGACGTACAACTTTCATGAAGACCTTGAAGGCAAAATCTATCACCTAGAGGTCAAAAATGGGACCAGATGATAGTATCAGATGAATAGTGCACCAGACGATATGATGTCATCAGACGATACGTCCTCACCATATGAAGCGTCCTCGTCAAATGATACGTCCTCACCAAACGAAGCGTCCTCACCAGACGATACGTCCCCACCAAATGAAGCATCCTCACTAGATGATGCATCCTTACTACACGAAGCATCCTCACAAGACGATACGTCCTCACCAGACGAAGAGTCCTCTCAAGACGATACGTCCTCAAAAGACGATACTGTTAGATTGCTTATGGCCCGAGTATTCTCAATACACAGTGGAAAAGACCATAAAACACAACAAGATGTATAACCAAAAACTATAGCATGTATGAAATACCTCTTGATGCGGATTTTCCTTTTCAGATTCGTAGACACTGCAATGCGCGAATATCCTCTACCGGTATCCACACGAGGATAAATGATCCGAGCAACGGCTTGTGTGTTCTAGCACGTCCAAAATCCTTTTGAACGCCGCATAGTTTTTCTCTCGGAAGGTGGCTAGGGTTATTTTTCGACTCTCTTATCTCTAATGAGACATAGGTTTCTCTATTTATAGAGAAACCCTAATTCTTATTCCTATT
>JANIJH010000004.1:38027795-38038087 GCA_024520975.1 Erythroxylum areolatum
GTGCTTTTAACCTTAAGTAAACTACCCAAAATACCCCTTTATGAATTTTTACCACCTTTAATTCAACTAACCCATGACATAAATTCCACTAACATAGACATAAATAAAAAAATTACTCCCAAAAATATTTCATCTATTCAAACCTCATAATTATCTAAATCTTGCTTAACTAAAAAAAAGCATTCAGGGGCCAACAGTTTATAATTTAGGGCAATTGATTGATTACTCGAGAGAGAGTAATCAACCCTAGGAATGTCCAAGACTAATAATCCAACAATTCATAATTAATTAGATTAGTGTTGAAAATCCCCCCTTTCTCTCAATTGGTAGTTCCTTAGGTTGATTCTTAATGTGTGTGTTGCAATATACTGATTTGTTAATATTCCATGATTAATTCTTGAATTGAGTTGTTTGATTAAATCGATTGATTGAATTGCATCATTGTTTTAGATTGCTTAAATTTGAATTTCTGTTATTCGTTTTGGTCTTAGATTTTAGGATTAGATTAACCCTCCTTGTGAGATTGACACTTTAGATACTACGTGAATGACCTTTACATTTGAGGAATATCGAGGTTAAAATATTAAACCTATACATATCGGAAAACCACGATCATTAAGAGAGGAATTGGTTTAAAATCAAAATGGATGATGGATCCATCATCAGATTTTGCACTGATGCGAGGAGTTACTTGGTGCCAATGATGGTGTAAGATAGGCTTCTACATATAAGAACACATATTTCAATAAATCCTACAGTCAAACATGTGCATCAAATTGTTGTTACAAGGGAAAGTGGGTGCCTCTTCTTTCGGTGATTGCATATTATGCATCAAATTAGGTAGTTTCCTATTTCAAACTTATGCGGTTTCCCAAACTATTACAAAAATAAGTATTACTTTATGGTTGGTGATCAGGTTGTTTGAAGTGTGTAAGTTTTAATTAATTAACCTCGATAACTGGCAAGCATATGGTTCGTTCGTGTAGTACCTAAGGTGTCAATCCTACGAGGAGGGATAATCTAATACTAAAATCTTAGGCCAGAACAATTTTCAAAATTCAAATGTAATAGAAATAAAATTAGAATTCAATTCAATCAAGCAAATCAATTCAAAAATCAATCACGAAAATATTAATAATTTAGTAGTTGCAACACACACTCAAAAATCAACCTAAAGGAATTACTAATTAAGAGAAAGGGAATTTTACCTATCCTTAACGCCAACCTAATTGATTATGAATTACCAGATTATTGGTTCTAGATGATCTTAGAGTTAATTACTCTCTCTTGAGTTATAACCATTAACTATAAATTATAAACCCTAATCAGATTATTGAAGTTGCAATTTCTAAATTAACAACCTATCCAAAACCTTAATTAGATATGAAGTTTTATAAATAAACTATCGGAAACCTATGCAAGATCTCTCTTTGCACAATTTACCGATTTCATTTAATTCTTGTTCTATTAAATCACTTAAGTCTCGTCAGTCCAATTTAATTATTTTTCATTTGATTCACCCTCTCCGTTTATTATCGAATTATGCATCTCCTAAATTAAATCATGATAAATCTAAATAACACATAAATAATCAAATTTCATTAAATCAAGGATGAAAGGTAGCGATGTCAGGAAACTCCTCATCTAAGAACTACATTGAGTCGACTTTTTCTCCTCTTCTCTCTTCCTTCTTCTCTTTCTCTATCTCTCAATAATTATCTCTAGGGTTTTCTCTAAAAGTGGCTGAAGCAAAAACTCCTTCTTTCCCCTTGTCTTATTCTTTAAATACCTTTTGTGTTTTGAGTAGCCCTAGGGGTTTTTTGGGGTCTAAAAGCTTAAAAAATATCTCAAAACTTGACGTTTTTTTGTGCCTGCATGTTTGCCCAACGTAGGCCACGATCATGGCCTACAGCCTTCTGTCACGATTATGGCATATAGGCCATGATTGTGGGCCATGTCCTGGGCTTCTGTCACAATCGTGGCATATTGATCATGATCGTGGGCCAACTCTAGTGCTTCTGTCGTCATCGTGGCCCTTTATTCCACGATCATGGGCTGTTACTTTGGTCCAGGTGTCTCCAAAACTTCTTTGTTCTTCGATATTAACCCTGAAACACTAACAAACACATCAAGGTACCTTTAAAATATAATAATTAAGATCAAAGACTTGTACTAACATATAAAACATAAATAATTAACAAACTAACTCAATTCTAACCTAAACACATACTAAACGATTGAATTAATAATTAAATACATATTAAACTAAGCCCTAAAATACGATGCAATTCACACTTATCAATATCCCCATACTTAAACTATGCTTATTCTTAAGCAAATAAAATAACAAACATATAAAATCATGTAACATACAATGTAATAATGAGACAATGACATCAAATTCTTGAAATAAATTTAACTTTAAACACAATTATTTAAATTATATCAAATCATTAACATGCAAAATCTGTGTTTAGGAGATTTGAATCGAATATACATATTAACCTAAACTCAAGTGTTAAATAATTCACCCTTTTCAATTACACACACACATTAATTGTTAGACACTGATTCTGGAACCCAACTCTTGATCTGATACCACAACTGTCAGATCCCGTTTTCGGAGCCCAACTCTTGTTCTAAAAATCATAACACTTGAGCATGCGTATTATCTTGTAAGGTTGTTTCAAAGAACCCTCATTAGCCATCATCCCATATGGGTAGCGTGCCCACACCAGTCAATCATCAAAAATGAACTCATTTCTCCTATTTCCAAACAAATTTTAGGAAACCTCAAATCGAAATTTCAATTTGGCATCTTTATAAAATTTGTTCCACATTTTCTTAATTTTCTAATGACAACAAAATCATTCAATTTATTGCAAAATTCTAAAAGTTATAGCCTAAACATTTTTGGGCTATTCTTAAACTAAAACAGTACACTATGCTCAACTTCCATCCTGAAATTGATAGCCTTAGAGACTAAATTAAAATTTTAATCCTTTAGATACTTTGTATTTTCATGTCTCTAGTTTATTTATAAATACGAATCATCTCATTTTGAGCTCTACAGATCAAGATATCATCAAAATACTTAAGTATGTTTAGTGAAAATATCCAATTCATACTCTTTCAACTGATACCCTTACTTTGATTCGACCAATATTTTTCAAATTAATGTCAAACACTATATATGTTTATGGAAAGATATATCAATGTGTTACAAATCCAATGCTTCAAAAATCAGGTCATTTGGAGGTCGGACGACAAAGTTATGGTCAAAAGAGTGAAAGATGTTTAGACTTAGGGGGGAGGACCTGCGGGTCGCAATATCATGCATAAGCATGATCGCAACTTGCGCGCAGCCGCAAAGTCGAGATCGCGATGGCTTTCGTGATCCTTCGGCAGAGTCGCGATGGGACGCGTCGTGATCGCGACTTGCCTCCTCCTCCCTTTTCTCTTCTTCTTCAGACCTGTTTCGTAAAAAGGACATAACTTTCACTACAAATATCGAATTAAGGTTATTCTTAGACCGTTTTAAAGAAGACTTCTAGATCTACAACTTTTATGAAGACCTTGAAAACAATTTTTTCTTCCATAAGGGTCAAAATTTCAAAACAATATAGCTGTCCTGAATGTCCCTCTTAAATAGCATCACAAACTTCCAATGATCATATCATTTAACTCCATTGTCCAAAAATTTCATACTTTATATCAATGGAAAGCTAGAAAGATAAGCTACAACTTTCAAGAGACAACTTTATTTAATTCAACCTAGATTAATACAGATTTTCCCTTAAGTCCAAAAATAAAATTTTCCCTTATGAAAACTTGAAACATTCAATGTACAAACTTGGAATGTTATGAACTTGACCATTCAACTACCAATATTATTTCATTAAACTCTTTAATCTCTCCTCATTGTACTCATCCCTTACAACTAATTCTCATCATTCATAAAAATCCTATCTTTCTTTTTTCCATAATATCTCACTTATGTGTATATATATATCCACAATTCATGTCCAAAAATCATCAACTCAAATTGATAACTTGTTCAAATCTACCCAATTCCAACTCAACATAAACAATTCATATTTCATTAACAAAAAAATAGGAGTTTATAAAGCTTTAATGGCATTCCAAGCCACATTACATAATCGGTATCAAAAATCCCATTTACAAAAGATACCAAACCCAAAAAATTCTCAAAATGCATCTAAAATCTTGCTTTTACAAAATCTAACTTAATATACAGAAACATTGCAAAAATAGAATAATGCCTCGACTCTTGGTTACTCGATCTCATTTTCTTCACCTGAAGATGGGACGAAAAAGGGATGAGCTTAAAATTTCATGGGTAACAAGTTTATAAAGAATATCAAGCAAAACCATTTAAAATGTTCATTGTCATCGAAAATTCTTATTGAATCATAAAACATATGGTTCATAAATTCTCATCTTGTAGTCAAATTCACAAACTACAAAACATGAATACATCAAAGTTGTTCATATATCATGAGCACATAAGCACATCAGAATGGTTTCGGTGGATCTAAAACAAAACATACTACACATTTCCCATAAGGGTCCTGTGTAGCCATGAAAAGAACATAGTAACGTAATCCTATATAATGATTTTGCGTAGCCGTGAACTTATGGGAATCTATAAAGGAGCTCTATGCCACTAGTGGGCAAGCGGGAGAAGCCTTTTTGTCAAAGTGCACTTGGTTTAACTTAAGGGACCTTCACAAACCTACATAATCATGCATTTCACATCTTGTAAACATATTGTCCAAAATGGCACTTTTCCAAAACTTGATTTTTCATAAACATGAGATATTTCAAAAACATGATTTCATAAACATGTTATCTTTTCAAAAGAAAATCACTTTTAAAGTCTTTTCATAAATCTTCACACAATTCAAATAACAACATATTGCAATTTCTCAAATCATTGAAAAGCAATAAATGCAATAGTTATAATGCAATTGAAATCATTAAACTTCTTTGATTCAAAGAAAACATTAATGGCTTATTTACTCTATTATAAACATGTACCCACCTTGAATTCCTTTCTTAAGAACTTGCTTAAAAATGCCTCTACTCTTGCTCTTCTTGCCGCCTTGGATTCCCTTTTACCAAAGACAAAATTTCCATTCAATAGGGATTCAAATTGGAGAACCCATAAGACATATTCACTAAAATTGATCTTAGGGTTCTTAAACCCATACATTTCTTAAGCTTTATGAATCAAAACCCTTTCAAAAATCCAAAAGATTAAAATCAAACTTACCTTGAACCTTCACTAAATAGTGAGATTGTTGGCTCTAATGGAAGCTCTAATCCTCTTCTTCCTTAAAAGCAAGCCAACATTTCTTATTTCAATGTTTCCATCAATGATTCTAATTTGTCCATTTTACCCTTCCTTATAAGCTTACGGTCTTATACTCTTAAGTGGTCTTCCAAAAAAGCCCTTGAATATCCTTATTACCTTAGTACTTTAATTCCGTTAACCCATGTCATATAATCTTACTAACATTAATATAATAATAACTCAAAAAAATTAAATCCATAAAAACCTCAAAATTCATTTATATCATGCTTAACTAGAGAAAAAAAATATGGGGCCAACATTGATAATTCTTTTGTCATTCAACTATGTAAGTACTCTTAAGTACATGTTCATGAAAAGTCAAGCTATTTACAAGTTTGGTAAGTTTTATTAGAAAACACTTTTTTTTAATTTTTTAATTACTTATTGTAAACATGGACTTAGTCTTTTTACGCGAAGCCAAACATTGATGATGAATATCGATCCAGTTACTTATCTAAGTCATATTTCTTATGAAGCTGCTTGGTTAGAACATCATTATAGCCTTTTAACGCGAAGGCACATATTTGTGACGCATAACGATCCAGTTACTTAGCTGCACCACTTTCTCAACTTTCTACTAGCTCTATTTATAACCCAAAGGACAACAGAATAGTAATTTATTTAAAATTAACAAGCACAATTGTTTTTATTGCCTACCTTGCTATTTTAGCTACTTGTTCTTATGAAAAAATACAAGCAAAGCTAGTTAAGTCGAAAGACCTAAAATTATGAATGAATGTGACAATTTAGAGGGCAATAACTTCATACTAATTCCTAATTAACTTGAATATTTACCCAAAGTATCCAATTCACTAATTTTGCAAGCTAATGATTCATCACAACCTAATAGACTATGTTCAAAATTAAATCAATTACAATCCATCTAAGCCATTGACACATTGACATGATTCATAAAATGCAACCTAACAAGCTATCATATAATATGTAAAATTCACATTCAAAGTAAAACAAATAACCCTCCCAAAAGGGGACAAACAAACATGTAAGGAAAGAAGAGAAACATAAATTAAAGTTAAAAAATAAAATAAAGACTAAATTTAAAAAGAAAAGAGCTATAAACAAAGCCTTATGGTGATGGAGGCGGGGACAGTGTTGAAGGTAGCAGTTGGACGCCCTAAGCCTCAAAATAACAATGGATACGATGTATGTCCCGACTCTGACATCATTGAGTTTGGGTTATCTCCTTCATTCTTCTAGAGTTCTCTATAAGTGTATTTGTAATTACCTTAGTGTTTGCGGAGATTGTATCAAACACTTTCTTCCAGCCTGACTCTTCTATTTCTTCTTCCTCCTCGAATTCCTCGCTGGTTGAATCCTCTTCTTGTTATTACTAAGCACTTGAACTCGCTTGACTGGTCCTGACCTTGTTGTGTCTCTTAGCACTAATATCCCAAAGTTTCATATTATGGGACTTCAAGATTTCAGCTTGCCATAGATGATGATGGTTTATAAATTAAGGATGGTAGATTGTAAGTCCGTTACACTCAACTCCATAGTAATCAGCTATGGCCAAGACCAAGTAACCCATAAGTTATTGCTCCTCTTACGTCGAGTAGCAATAATAGCATTAAAGATGTGGGTGGTTGTGCAAACTGGGATGTTGTGGTCTATGCTCCATAACATGAAAAGTTCCTTCATTGAGAACTTGTTAGTTTTTTTTTTCAAAAATGGTTTAACATATGAATTTGTGTAGTAATAAGTGTTCGTGACTCCTGATGATGTTGTTGTTTACAGTCTTAGCATCGAAATGCTCTAACCCAGTTAGTTTACTCCATTAAGGGGTGACACAGAAATCATCGTTCTGATCCACTACGAATGATTTGGGGAAACCACAAATTTCATACAAAGTCTTATAATTAAACTCATAAGGTTGTCCCTACAACCTAAACCACAATTCCCTAGGTTTATTAGTTTCGTACTAAAGGGATGTAAAGAATTCTAAGGTAAGTTCTTCTTAAATTGGGTATTGAAATTGAATAAACTGTCCTCCTTGAATTCTCTCTGCTAAATTGTTAACCTTGTCTTACAATTCTAATCTATCTAAAGTATCAAAATGAAAATACTTTGGAACCATAATTTGCTTATTGCAAAGAGGATGAAAGCAGGTACCTTCTTCATTTAAGAAAATTGGGAAAGGTGCTTCGTAGTCAGCTGCCCTTTTCCTTTTCCCTTATCCTAAGACTTGGTTTTGCCCTAATGATTTATTGCACTTTGTTGATTGCTTAATGTGTGACATATTGGCTTGTGAGTAGGTAGTAGTTGAAAGAGACTAGAAGTTAGGACTTTAGGTAGAGAGAAGTGAAAGTGTTTAGAGGAACTAAACTTAGAAAGAAAAAGTTAAAATGAAAATAAGTGAAAAGTGAAGTCAGAAATGAATATATAGGTGAATGAAGGGTGAAATGGTAAAAATTTTAACTGAAATTCGTGTGTTCTAGTCTTACCCTATCGCAGGCCACGATCGTGGCCAACAATTTTTCTACCAAATTTTAATTTTTCTCTTCTTTTTTCCTTCTCCACTTTTTCAAAATCACTTCTTAACTCTTTATCACCCTTTCACCTCTCTTTTGCTTACTTCCTTGATCATCAAATTCATGTTGAAGTCTTATGCCTTTCCGATTTTATTGGAACGAAACAACCTAACTTGGGAATTCAATCTATCTAAAAAAATCAAAGGAAATAGAATCAAATTAATAATACATGGGCTGCCTCCCATGCAGTGCTTCTTTTAAGATTAGTAGCTCGGCCCTCTTCTTATGCTTAAGGTGGTTCGAATGAAGTAGCATAGTCATCGATCTTATAATTTATACATGAGTTACCATGCCTTGGATTCCATTCTCCCTCTTATTCTCATTCCTTTGCCTTCTTCTTCATGATCATTTCATTCTAGATGCATTCCTAGGATCCTCAATATCTTCCCAGTGTCCTCAAGGTTTGTTTTCCTTAATATTAGTTCGAGGTAAGGGAGAACTGTTGTCTTTCATTGACACTTTGAAGGTTATTTAATGCTTGCTGACTATCAGAATTGGTTCACCCCCATCAACGTCAATTAATGAGCGAGTAGTGGCCAAGAATGGTCGTCCAAGGACCATAGGGGTTTCCACATCTTCTCTAATACCTAATACATTGAAGTATGTAGGGAAGGTAAATAAATTAATCTACACTTGGACATCATTAATAATCCCCTTTCAGTCGTCGTCTTCACTAGCATATTTGCGGGTTCTAGCTCTCTTAACCCTAATTTTTTACTAAAGGCATAAGGCATCATATTAATACCCACTCCCAAAGCTGCGGATGCCCTGTCTATATTGACTCCATTGATACTGCAAGGAATGTAAAAATCCCCTATGTCCTTTTTCTTTTGTGCTATGGTAGGGATTTCTTCTGCTAAGTGCTCCTTAACCTTCTTCTTATTTGATTCATTTAGTGTGAGATTCGTTTGTAGATGTTACGTTATGTCTTCAACCTTGTTTAATTCAACCTCCTTACAATTCCTCATTGCCCTACTTGAAATTGGCTTCCACTGAGATAGAATAGGGTACGAACATTTAGGTTGAGGTTCCTCGATTGGCTTAATTGCGAGCTCACTTGAAAGGCATGCCGTTATTATTTATCCTTCTCCCTTAGCTCCTTCATACTTTACATGTTTAAGTTTCTTTTCCTGGGTCTGAGTAATGGCCATGATTCATTCCTTTGAGTTAGACTTGGTATTGCTTAGAAGGGTTCTTGCATTATGAGTAGAAATTGCCTCTACTAGTTGCCGTACTTAGACCTCCAAATTGTGTATTAAAGAGGCAAGGTTCTTAGAGACTTTCCCAAACTTGATTTTAAGCCCTTTTTATGCATCCTCCATACCTCTAATTTTATCCAAAACCCAATCCAACTTGAATTCTGTTGAACTCAATTTATCTTGTTGGAAGTTTGGTTGTCCTTGAGGTCTGAATTGTCCTCTAGCATTGTTCGTCCAACAGAGGTTAGGGTGATTCTTCCACCCATGGTTGTATGTGTTGGAGTAGGGATTGTTTCCCCCTGCTTGTCCATATTGAGCTCCCATATAATTCACTTGCTCTGATTCACTTTCCTTCATCAATAAATAGTCCACCATATTATGGTCCATTTGTCCACAGAGTTCACTCTTAAGTTACACAACTTTTATTGAAGCTGATGGCAAAGCATTTTTGTTATCGAGCTGTCGAGTCAAGTTATCAATTTTTACTTGCATCTCCATCATTTGATCAATAGCTATAATTCCTTTTTGTTCTCAAAAAGTAATGGTTTGTTTACTTTGCTTATTCATCCATAGACAACTACTACTTACCGTCTCCTCTATCAGCTTTTATGCTTCATCTACCGTCCTTCTCATCAGTGACCCTCCCAAAGTTGCATCAACTATGCCTCTCATATATGAGGTTACTCCATTATAGAATGTTTGCAATAAGAATTCCTTAGGTAGGTTATGGTGAGGGCATTTTTATTGCAAATCCTTGGATCTTTCTGATGCTTCATAAATCGATTCCCCATTACTTTGCTGGAAGTTGGTAATTTCGTTGATAATCTTCATGGTCTCGGTAAAGGGAAAACACTTATCTAAAAAGGCACGAACTAGCTAATCCGATGATTTGACATTGGATGGGTTGAGCATGATACCAAGCCTTTGCTCTATCTCTAAGGGTAAAAGGAAAAAGCCTAATTTTGACTGCATCTTCCAATATCTAATGGTATCGAAAGGTATCATATATTTCAAGGAAGTTAACTATATACGTGCATTAGGATCTTCATTTGCTAGTGTTGGACCCCGTCTCCGAGGCCCAACATTCGGGAACACACAAGCATAGAAGACCCAAAACCGACAACATACCGACCACAATTTGGGGGACTTGCAATAGGAATTATGGAT
>JANIJH010000004.1:38331700-38342432 GCA_024520975.1 Erythroxylum areolatum
TCACTTAATATGGCATCATACACATCATAAGTAATCATAAAAACAACTTATCTCATTTCATTAACAAAACATGTTTTCCACTATTATTTCATTACAAACCATCCTTATGTTTACAATACAAAAACCATCTGTGATCACACTATTTTAAACAAAAGATTCTACATGAAATGAAAAGTATACAAAGTACTCTATCTAAAATCCTCAGATGACAGCTAACTAGACCTTTGAGCCATATCTTGGTCCAAAAATGAATAGTACTAAACTTCAGTTAGTTTATTCTACTGGCAAAGTCTCCTCTTAGTACCTGAAAATCAACGTTGCAATTTTGATGAGTTTTGCGAACTCAGTGAGTGAACCATCATCAATTTGTTCACTCAAAACAGAACACACACACACATGTGTGCGTGCGCATGCACACACACACACAGAGAGTATATATATATATATATATCAATGAATAACATTCAACTCAATCAAAGTAATACTTCATTCAGAGCTATAACTCATATTCTACAATTTGCGTCATAGTATAAGAAACATTTAAAAATACAATCACTTTTTAAGTCATGTGAACGCAGGAATATCATGTAATCATTTCATAACATAACACTCATTTATCACAATTCTTCATATCTCCATCAAAGTCATAAGCATTTCCAATATCAGCATAACATAGTTCAACATTCATTTGCAATCAATATTATGAACACATTTAAAGATACAAATGCAAATGTAAATGAGACTCGTTCCATTTTAACTTTGTTATGATTGAGTGCCTATTTCACTGTGTTGTATCCGTTGTAGATACCGGGCTTTTTCAGTACTGTCTTGTATCTGTGGTGGATACTGGGCTCATTAAGCGTTGAGCCTGAGGCTCTGATGCGTACAATTAAGCTTAAAGCTCTTTTCACATTGGCTACTCCGATAACAACTCTTTTATGTGAACATATATCATGTAATAGAGTAAACAGTTCACATAATATATCCTCAGTCACTTTCAATCAATGAGCACATTCAATTTTCACAATTCATCGGATCTAAGTTCGGCATTCAACAAATAGTTAAGCATTCAATTTCCTTATTCACATTCAAATCACAAACACTCCCAATACAGTCCCGAATATCGAACTCCTCGGACAATCAATTGTCCAGAATCAATAATATTACAATTATATCAATAACAATTCAATATAGAGGGATTAAGTTTAATCAACACAATTTGAACAGAACATATTACCTATCGAAATCTCACATCTAGGTTTCCCACTATACATATAATTCAAATAGAAGCATATATATTTGAGTTTACACAACTAGGTTCACTCATATTATACTCCAATTAGTTATTGTCTCGACATGTCGGCAATGTCTAAATGATGTTGGTCGATGTGTGCCTCTAAATCAAACAATACACATATGTACCTATTACTAATTGATCAATCAAATGAATGCTCAAAGTTACACATGTATATGTGCCATGTTTAATGCATGCTTAATTGATTATTTTGGGTATGAAATCTTATTCACAAATCATACTTATACATCCATCATAGTTTGTGCATCATGCAGCTTGCAATTAGGTTTATGCCTTAATACACTTGATCACTTTCAATTCATCACTCAAACATTTGATCACTTTCAATTCATCACTCAAACATTTATCATTCTTTTTCCTAGGATTATACACTCACACAATTTCCTAGTTCTCATTCAACCTTTCCCTATTCATCACTTACATCCTTTGAATCACATTACATTCATGAAAACATCTTTATATCATTATCAATTCATAATTTACACTCATCTTTGAACATTTTTTGTGATCAAAGGCATCTTATAAAACACATACAATTGTTGTTTTAAATTTGGAATTTCAGCAAGTTAGATTTATACATTCACCAAACTTTTTCCAGCAATATATATTCATACATTTAGCCAATTCTCATTCATAATTACCTGAAGTTCTTCAATGTTCATTCATCCATACCTTATACACATTTCTCATGTTCTGAAGATCATGCTTGCATTAAAAGAACTCAATTATTCCTTAAACAAATCATAGTTTCCAGATTTGAACTCAACTACATCAAAACAGTCCATTCTTTAGGTTATGACTTCAATTAATTACATAAACTTATCAAGATATCTTCTAGCCAATCTGTTTCATAGAAGCATCAATAAGAAATCAATAATCATTTTTCATGTTTTATTCTTGGACTAATTTGGGCTCTAAGGTCCTCAAAAATTAGCAAATAATATAAGGTTCCTACACAGGGGTCTATCGCAGGAAGTATTAGGGAAGCAAGAATAACTCAAGCTCTAGTCATTATTTTATCAAGATACTTTCACAGTGGTCAACCTAAGACCTATATCTATAACTTTGATTATTTGAGTTTATTCAAATTCATGCCCTACAGATATGTAAAATAGATTGAAAGAGGTAGATGAAATTGAAACTAGAATTTTGACCTACATCTCTAATTTTCCAATTTCATGAACATTTCAATAACCCCTATCTTTACCATGAATTCTTTATCAATTATACCTCAAATCCCAAGTTAAATCATCCATACAACAATCCTTAACTTACTGTTTTCGTACATTCAAAAACAGAACAGAAAAGTACCTTAGTTCATGCAAAAATTTCCAGCACAATCAATCATTAACACCATATGTAATTCATCCTAATTCATCATCATCAATTCTCTATCATAACATGCTATAAACACTACTCATTTACTTACATGTTTAACTCCAATTCCAACTCAAAAGATCAAGCCAATCCAGTATTCCAAGTAAGCAGAAATATCACACATTCAAGTTAAAACTTAGATGGATTTAAGCTAGATTTAGTAAGGAAACTTCAAGCTGATCTTTTACTTAACTTTGTGAGGCTAATTGTGCAACAATTAGGCATAACCATAAGCAAGTTCAGGGAGGAGAAAGAAAAGAGTTTCGGTGGTGTGAGTGAGAGAAGAAAGAGCAAGAAATGAGCTGAACCAAGTTTGCTCCTGCTGAATGTTACACTTAAGATGTTAGGTGTCATCTAATGGAATGGCCATATGTCTAAAGGCATGTTCAACATGTATCAAGTATATAAGCTGCCATATATAAGCTACCATATGTCACCGTTAAAGCTAAGTCACATGTTATATATTACAGCTTCTACTTGTCCAGTAATCAACTATGCCATTTGTCATCAACTTACCAACCTATTTTTCACACAACGATCAATGCCTAATGTCACTCAATTATAGGCTAAATCGTCCAAATTTTTCATGTATTAATTTATCTTATCACTTGGCATTTTTCCTAACCCAAATGTACATCTTAATCCCTCAATTTTTCGGTTATACCAATTAATTTCAAATTTCTTGTGATCAATCAAACCAAAATGAAAGGCATAAACATTTCACAATGCACATTATGAACATTTTAAACTTTTCATACCCTGGATCGAATCAATTGAATGCATATGCTATCTTTGTAATGTGTACAAAATCATAATTTATGTGTGTGTATGTTAATGATATGCAATTCATTGATTCTAATAACAAGCTAAAGTTCTAATCCTCAATATGAAAACGGGTTAGTACATAATTATTGAAGACTTTCTTTATTTTTTTTACATATTTTGTCTTAATATTAAAAATTAAAATCCTTGAAATAATTACTATATAATTGAAATTATGATGAGATCATAATTATTAGATTTAATTTGCTTGTATATATTATTCATAAATTAGTTCTAATTGTAGTTTCACTAAGATGGGATATTGATGGAACGATAAAACTAACACATATTACTAGCATATGTTATGTTTATTTCTTATTGATTTCAATAATTAAAGTATGAAGATACTTAAACAAATGTATGGGTACTTATTAAAGAATAAGTTTACTGACTCTATTATGAAGATCCTATATAGAATATGATTTATCTGTCTATGGATTTTCTCATTATGATGGTTATATAATTGATCCTTAGACTTGAGTTTACCAAAGTATCTCATTTGAAAATTACTATATTTTTATATTATTTATGACCTATTCTATTTAGGGTAGCTCAATCGATAGAATTTAGATATAGTATGAACTATACAAAGATACTTAAGCAAGTCAATAAATGATTAATTACTCTAAAGTAATTATTAATTTTTAATAATTTAAAAAATTCTTTGATCAACGTGAATTGAGAATTGAAGAGGTATATTCAAATATTTATTTCAAATCAATTACTAATTAGCAAAAAAGAAACATGATTTGATTTAAAGGAGTAGATACTAAATTTATAATCTATGTCTAGTTGGAACAATGGATGACAAAATAATTAAATTGTACACTATAATCATACATAAAGAGGTTGAATGAAACAACTTTAATATTCTTAATATTTAAGTAGTCATAACATATTGCTAGACATCACTCATGATCTATGATTGTAAATTATTTAATTAGATAATTAAAGATAAATTAAAATTTTTAAATTTATCTAATTATAATTATAAATTATAAATTATAAATTATAATCATAGTCAAACATAATAAGAATATAATATGTCACACATAAAGAGCATTTAAAAAAAGAAAATCAATTTAATTAAGTTAAATTCAATTGTGAAGTCTGAGAAGTGTGAGAGATCAAATATAATACATTTGATTTTAAAAAAATTAAATTGTAATTATTATCAAAGTTTGATTATGATGTTCAATTTAATTTTAATAATGATACAATTTTCCTGTCTTTCGCTATAAATAGTAGAAAGATACAAGAGTGCTACTATTCCTACCTTTACATCTCTTTTTATCTATTCTATAAATAAAGTTAAAAGTTGAACACTTCACACCTAGTAATTTTTTTTAACAAAAATTCAAATCATATATAATTCAATTATCTTTTATCATTAATACTTTTTAAATTATTCAATTAAAGAAAATCAATCGAAAAACTGTAAAAATTATTTAAATCACAGTTAATTTCGTAGTGCCCCTCTTGTTAGAGCGTGACTGGAGAGTAGTTACAATTTGAATGAAGTTACTTTCTGATAGATTTGTGAGAAATGTGTACCGTTGTTCATTTCTTTGTGAATGGCTATGAAAGGCTCGAAAACCTTAATACAAAAGTGAAATACAATCTTAAAATGATTGCAAAGATTATAATACAACTAATAAGGTTATCTGATCTTATTAGCATGGATCAATTTGAATGAGATACATAACAAAACACAGGCTTATTCCTCGATAGAAAAACAAATGCATAAGAGACACTAGTTTGAACATATATAGACGGACTTCTTAAATATTTGCTTGTGAAAGCATAAGCGTTGTTAACTCGAGGATCAGCCAGCAGACACAAAACAAGAAGTCGAAATATTTGGAATAGGATGATTAAATGTAAAATTGAATATAAACTTGTCGGTCATTCTACTTATACTTGCACCTATCCTCTTCTCTTTCCAACACGTTACTCTACTCACTATAGCGTCCTGTAAATAGATAATAGTAATCAATTAAAAGCAAGGAGAGTAAGGAGTACACTTCTACCACATACCATTTCTCATTTTCTCCGTTCATCATCGTCACCTGATTAGTCTTTTTTTCCCTCCATTTTTAGTCTTGACTATCTTAAAACATTATTCAAACCTGAGCAGATTATGGACAATCACTTGTCATAATTTAGAATGCTGAAATAATTTACAAATGATTATACTTGAGAAATGGATTTGGCCTAGACTAATTATGAAATCCTGGTCAGGGCAACATAGCTATACCCTGTATCTCTACCATAGCCTCTAACTGCATAGGCACGTCTGTGTCAATAAGGGAGACTCCCCAGGTTTGGCAGCATGAAATTCAGTTTGAAAATTCCACATATTCAACTTGGAAGAATCTCAGAATGTCCCTTAGCAAACAATGCGTAGAAGCCCTTTTATGAGAATAGTAAGGCAGTCAGAAATAAATCTCACAATTCATTCAGAACGTGTCAATTACCACTTTTTCTGAAGCTTTCATGTGCCAATCTCAACGTTATCTATAAGCCTGACTTTTCCAAACCAGGCAGCTATGCAGACCACAACTGGTCTCTTGATCTCTTCTACTGCTTCCAGACTTTCTTGGTCAACAATCTGATGGGAAAATGCATTAAGAATGATAAAATTCTAATATATAAATGCTAAGATCCCAAGAAGTTCAGATAGGCATCCATAAAATTCGATGTTAGTTTATTGCATCAGAAAGGAATCCAAACAAGTATACAAGCAGTTTCACCTGGTATAAATAGGAAACACCAGCTTGGTCCAAAATGAAAACCACCCATATACCCAACAACAATCACCAAACAAGGGACACAAAGACGACCATCCTAAAATATATAACTTGCAGGAGTTAACCATTCAAAACATTCCAACGTATGATATTCCAAATCCTGAGATTGAGCCTTATCTGGTTATAAGAATGTTTCTAGTCTTCCAAAGAAGAACAGGTTTTTCAGAATTACTAATACCATGCCATTTTTAACAAATAGAAGCTGCTCACAATTTTTACTTCTATTGCACTGTGGCAGTAGCTGAAACCTAAATAATAATGGAAGAATCTATGTGAAAATAATTAAAAAAGTTCCCCTTTTTTTTTGGATAAAGAACTAACAAAGTTGAGTAACTAAAAGAGTTTTATGTTTTCTTTTGGTTACAATGGTAGCAACTAAAAGTTTTTTTCACTAGGAATTTTCCGTAAGGCAAGAAACTTCGCACAACCCAAGTCCACATGGAAATGCACTGCAAAGAAAGAAATGCTCTGGTTTGCTCTTTTTCTCATTAATTAATTTTTTATGGGTCATTCCTGCAGTCAATAAAAAGTTCCAGGCAACTAACTCAACCTATCAACAAATATGACTTCTGTTATGTATTTAGATAAGTTGTCAGCTTTGGTTCAATAAGTTTCTTACTCAACATATTTACATGACTAAGACTAAATTGCTAATCATACTCACTAAATACATTAAATATTACTTACTGGTTACATCTTAAATTAACAAATAAACTGAAGTGAACCCCTTGCATATTGTTGCTTCTCTTTTCATTTAAGATATTACTAAATATAAGAATTTGTAGCTGGAATTACTCTGAAACAGAAAATTCTTCTAAAAGGAAGATTTTTGGTATAGTGACGTGAACAGGCTAAGGATATTTTGAGGATGACTAACATGTGGTCCACTTACAGTTCACTCTACTAACAAAGTGCTCTTCAGATTCGTCTTTGAGATTTGGTTTCTTTTCATTTTTAATTTTCTACATAAGTGAGTAAAATTTTAGTTTCATGTTCAAAGAAAGGAGCAACTGTTAAATAACCAGAAATTTGTGTTTTCATTTTCTTCCATGTTAATAGGATTAGTTTCTGAACACCTTCATAAAACTGAACCAGAACTTGCCTTTTGATGGAAAGGAGTAGAAACATTCTCAAACAGATGAATGCAGATAAAATAAAAATAATAAGATCAAAGTTAGCAAAAGAAATCATTGCTGTCTCACCTCAGCATAATCAACTTTGCCACCAGCTTTCTCTATCGATTGGATGACTAATTCTTTCAACTGTTTAGAGCTTTTCTGGCCCTCTTTTGCAGATAGTTTGGCTTTTGATAATGCTCTACTTATGGACAAAGCCTTGAAAAGCATAAGAAACAAGATACTGAACTAAGTAGAAAGAGTTATAACAGGAAAAAGAATTTGGCGCACAAAGTTCATAGCAAAACTCAACTAGAAAAGCTCAGAAATTCTTAATTTTATCAAACTACTGTTTTAGGACCTGTACATTAAGAAATGTTCATCCAAAAGCAACAAAGTGAAACAGAGACCACAAGAGTTATTGCTGTGGAGAGGAAATGGAGTATTGAGTACCTTTTTCCTCTCCTCGACAGAGAGGTGCACATTGCGGGAACTCATAGCTAGGCCATCATTATCACGGGCAATTTCAGAAGCTATTATTCTAATTGAAAAATCAAGATCTCGAACCTGCAGAGATGAGCTAGTAAATAGACAACTTAATCATCCTTCACAGTTAACAACCCATACAAGGAACATGGGTGTGCTGCATTGACCTAAGTGAACAAGTGAACCAAAAAAATGGGTCCAAAACTGTTGACAGTCAAAGTCCAAAACAAGATTGTTGGCGCCAAGCTCTGAATGAAAAGTCAAAGTAAGCTTATAAACTTGAAAAGGGAACCAAGTTGGCAAATTTTGTTCTTCATCGTTGACAGGAGTACTATATGCCATCAAATTAGGTAGATAAATATATTGTCAGAAGACAAGGATGCTAATGCTATACATTAAAGATCAATGATAAATTGCACAAACATAAAATAAAAGTTTACAAGATATCGCTATCTCTGCCTTTCACCCCGAAACAGTGAAAACTGGAGTCCTTCACTAGTCTACAATTTCTTTTGACTTGCATCCAATCCGAGTAAATAAACGACCAATTCTCAAGGTCCGTTAGCAATGACAAAAGCTCCATCTTATATGCAGTAAAAGGCAAGCATTATCGGAATTGAATAGCTTCAATATCAAGGTTTGGCAAGGTTTTGGATTAAAAAAAGGGTAACAAATAACAGTTACTTTCTGAGTTCATTCAACCGAAATTTATTAAATACTAAGGATCAAGGTCCCTCACAATGAGAATTTAGGGGGTAGATCGCCTTCGAAGAGTGGTGCACAAAATGGAACATTGCGTAAAATATCAATACTCTTTTTGCCACCAAAATGAAGCAATTTGCATGTCTCATTCTAAACAAAGACCAATCGTCTCATTCTAAACTCACCATTCTCTGAATAATTCTCCACTGCTGATAATCCTTCTTCCCAAAAACAGCAACATCAGGTTCCACAATATTAAACAACTTGGTGACAACTGTAGCAACCCCTCTAAAGAACAAAGGCCTACTGTTCCCACACAAACCCTTCTCCAATCTCTCCACTCTAACCCAAGTCTCATGCCCCAGATCCTTCTCCTCCACACATGACACCGCCCCTTTACCCTCCGAAGCCTTGGAACCATCAATCATAGGAATAACATCATCATCATCCTTACTACTTCTGCTGTTATTTTTGTAGTCATATAGATTATAAGGGTGGAAAACAGCGTCCACACCACCAGGAACAGACATGAGCTTGAGTATATCGCCATTAAAATCACAAGGATATGAAGAGAGATCCTCAGAAGGAGAGAACTGACCCGGATTCACATAAATTGAGACCACAGTGAGATCGGCGTGCTTATGAGCTTCTTTGACGAGTGATAAGTGGCCTTGATGAAGATATCCCATTGTGGGTACTAAAGCTATGGACTTTCCTTCGCACCTCATGGCTCTTGACCACTTCCTCATCTGGTCTTTGTCTGTAATTATCTCTGGCTCCTTTTTTGCTTCCATTATCATAGAAAATGCAAAACAGCAACAACAAGACGTGTGAATCTATGCCAGATATTACACCTTGGCTTTTTGTGGGTTCCTTTCTGTTATGGAATGGATGGTATAGTGAAATATGTGAAGTAGCGATGAAAGGAAGACGGAGACGGACAACCAAATTAACTTGGGGAACAGGTCAAATGTTCACTTTTAACATTACAAATTTGATTCAAACATTTCGAAGCTAAAAAATCTAACCTTAACATTTAAAAAACGTTTAAACATAACTTCATTCCGTGGTCAAATGTTCTCTCTTTTTTTTTTTTTTTTGGTTGGTTACAAGAAAAGACAAACACAAAGAAAACTAGCTGAACCACGACACGGCAGTACATCATGCCAAGCCGATCCCGGTGCAGCAACGCCATAGAGAGAATTGGAGAGTCCCGAAGTATGTGAGTGCCTGGGCTCGCCATCCCTGTAAGGTGGGCCAGATGATCCGCACATTGGTTCCCTTCACAGAGTACGTGCGTGAGTTGCACTTCCCAATCTCGCAAGAGAAGATCTCGGGTACCTGATAGTAAAAAGTGAGGAACATCAATAGCAGAATTAGGAGAGGAAAGAAGATTGATAACTTATAGTGAATCTTGATAACTTCTAGTGAATCCACTTCTAAGATGACACGGCGATAGCCGAGGGACCATGCCAGTGTGAGGCCCGAATGGACGCCTCAGAATTCTGCGAGGACAGGAGATCCGCTGCCAATTTGTTGAAGAAAACCTCCACACCACTGGCCATGACAGTCGCGAATAAGGCCTCCAGCAGAAGCCAGGCTACACCCAGGGTGAAAGGCTTCTTCCGTGTTGACTTTAACCTAGTTCTTGGGTGGTGGCTGCCACCCCACACGAGTACTGCCCAGCATGCCCTGATGAGGGTAGACACAGCTCTCTACTGCTCTGGCCCTACCGATCTACCCCACATACTCCAGACCCACCTACTGCCTATCCGTCGTGTTGGACCCCACACCCCACCCGTAGGTGTTTGCGGGTTATACCGCGGCATCCAACCTTAATCAGTATTGTCCTCTCTGGGAATCGAACTCGCGACCCCTCAAGGTTTTGTTGTTTCTAAGAACACGCCTCTCACCATTGAGCTATCCCAACACATCGGCCAAGTGAACTCGTCGTCCAACAAACTTTTGTTGCGCCACGTCCAAAGCATTCAACACGCAGTACCAAAGATAGTGGCCCAGGCATCTACTCGGCCATGGCCTTGCGATAGCAGGTTCGAGTGCACCCAATCCTCCACCGCCTGGTGAAAGAAATCCGGATTGGCCAC
>JANIJH010000004.1:38529976-38541153 GCA_024520975.1 Erythroxylum areolatum
ATACATTGTGTATACAGTGTCTATATATGTACTGCCTAATACAATCAATAATATCATTGATTCTCTGAAATAATATGCAGAACCGTACAAGGCCCCATGTGAATAAGAGACAATTCCTCACTCATACAATGTACCACGCAATGCAAATATCTGCTTGAAGGGGTTGCATGTGCGCATTTCCTGCGTGGTCCAAAGCAGGAGATAGAAACCCACCCTTATCTTCGATTTACATTCCTAGAAACATCAATGTCTAAACTTCAACCAAAGTTCTGATGTTTGTGTCATTGCTAAGAATGCAGGTACAAGATAGAGGTAAAGACGAGCACAAAATACGATCCGGTTATATTTACTTCTCTATTCATGCTTCTTATCTTGTTACAAGGAAATGTAAAATTTCTATTAAAAGAGACTGGCTAATAGAGATACCATTAAAACTTACAAATATGAAAGTACTCAATTAGCATTCTTCTCTCAAATCATTTATGTTTGACTTTCTCACCAGTAAGAAAGGAGTCTTTATTGATGTTGGGTTAGTGCACAAGGCATTAGTTACTGTTAAGTTACAGATGTTTTATTTCCTGACTCCAATTTCCATTACATGACGTTGCAAGCCAATCCCAATTTATACCACTCATCCCCTACAAAATCCTTGGGATGAAACGAGGTACAGTATGTCCTTAAGCTGGTTATTGAATTTCTTGCCACTCATAACGTCGTGGGAGGGGCACATCATTCACAAAATCAAAGTTGCACGTGCAAATTTTCAGGAAACAAAAGAGACAACTTGCCCCAAGTAATTGTGGTGCAGTGTAGTCTATGAATGCTACGTAAAGCTTGCTTTTGAGGCCTATATTGAATAAGCATATGTAACCTTAGGGCACAGGTGAGTTGGTAAGGGGTTCTCCTGGCTTAAGTGCAATCACGGGTTCGAACCGTCCTCATATATGCAGCCGTTTAAAACTTAGAATCAGAACTTTGCATCCTGCAAGGGACCTACCCGGTTCGAGCGGGGATTAGTCTGAGAGTGGATGGCTTAAAGATGTCTTTCTATAATTGGGACCGTTCTAGGAGACCTCGTGGGCAACAAAAAAAAACATATGTGAACTGCATGCATCACAAGGATGACTAGGGAGTTTCAAATGGTATACTTGTCAACAAATAGCCTTTGTTATTGTTGCTCTGCAAAGCCAAAAAAACTCCTTGTTGAAATTCTTCTCCTTGTTTCATTCCTGACTCTTTGATTTATTGCCGAGAAGAAAGCTTTCAAAAGAAACTTGAAATATACGCAAGGAAAATATCCATTTTGGAGGGAGGAGAACTTATAATAAAAGCATGAGAATTAAAATTTTATTTACCTACAGATAATTCTAAATTGGGGAAATACACAAAAAACCAGTCTAGCACAAGGCCCTGTGTGCATGATATCTCGTTAAAAATAATATGCTAAAACAACTGTGGCAGAAGCATTATTCATCCCAACATCAAAAAAGATAAAGGCATTGATCTCCATTGTTTCTTTACAAACTAAAAAGGAAACAAAAAAAGAAGGACAATATTAGAAAATCAGAATATTTGATCTTCTAAAAGATTTGATATAGTTGTAAATAACTGATTAATAGCTATGATTATGATTTACTAATTTAGGCTTATTTTAATCTTTCATTTATTTAGGATGATTATAATTTTCTTAGTCAATGACTAATGTGTAGGAATTAGTTTGTTTTTCTAAAATAGGATAAATGACTCTGTATATATTAGTGTATTTAGTAGATGGAGAAAGTTATGAAGAATATTAGTTTATGTTCATGGTATCAAAGCCTTTCTACGACATTTTTAAATAAAAAAACCCCTCCTCTGAATCTTGGGTACTAGTTGCCGAATGTCTTTCAATTCTTCTTCACTTAATTCTAATTTTAGCTTCTCATAATGTCATATTCATATGAGAGTCAATCTACTATTATTAGTACTAATGATGGGGTGGAAACATCAGTTCAGTCAAAAGAAGAATTACAACACATGCAATCTTCTTATAGGCTCAATGGCCAATATTATCTTCAATGGTATCAAGTGGTTAAAACCTTTCTCAAAGGAAAGGGTAAATTGAGTCATCTTATGGGGATTATACCTTCTGCTAAAGATGGAACGTTTGCAAAATGGGATGAAGAAGATTTCGTGATCATGTCATGGTTGTGGAACTGTATGACACTTGAAGTGAGCTGAACCTATATGTTTTTAACAACTGCAAGAGAAATTTTGGAAACCATTTGTCAAACCTATTAAAAAATGCAAGATGTTGTAGCAATTTATAAGATTTGAACCAAAATCATCACCACAAAGCAAGGTAATCTTCCGGCCATTGAGTACTATAGTACTATGAAAAGCTTGTGGCATGATTTAGATTACTGTCAAGATGTTAAAATGGAGTGTGGAGAAGATGTTGCAATGCTACCAAAGTTTATGGAAAGAGATAGAATCTTTGAATTTCTAGTAGGCCTTAACCTAGATTTTGATCAAGTTTGAGTTTAGGTTCTCGGAAAAGAAGTTCTCCCATCTCTTGAGGTTGTTTTTTCTATAATACGGGTAGAGGAGAGCCATCAAGGAGTGATGATTGATAATCGAATAAATTCCACAAATGATGGTTATAGTACTGAGGTCAATAAAAGAGAGAAACAACCCAACCAAAAAGGGGTCTGATGCACTTACTGCAAGAAGGCGTATCACACTAAGGATAATTGCTGGAAACTCCATGGAAAGCCTTCCAATGTTGGGGAAAGGGAGGTAATCATGGTAGACAGTCTAGAGGACAAGCACACATGACAAATGCTAAAGTTGTTCCTAGTGAACAACCAAATCAAGATAGGGGAGAGATAGAAAAGCTAAAATCCATGTGGAAATTAGTTGAGGAACCCGAAATCTCTTACTCTTTGGCTCATTCAGCTAAGTCCTCTAATTCTTATGTTCTTAGTGCCCCTTTTTCCTATCTAAAATTATACTTAGATTACAAATTCGGGTGCTACTGGCCATATGGTTTTCTCACATCAGTCTTTTACCTCATATAAACCTTGTCCTTGGAACAAAAAATGAAAATTGCATATAGAAATTTTACTACTGTTGCAGGTCAGGAAATTATTCCTTTTAGTTCCACAATTTTGTTAAAAGATGTCCTACATAGTCCTAAATTAGCTGTCAATCTTTTGTCCATAAAACAAATTACATGTGACTTGAATTGCAAAGTGATTTTCCATCCCACAAATTGTATTTTAAAGGATATAATCTCGGGGAAGATGATTGGGCTTGCAAAGGAAAGTAATGGGCTCTATATTCTTGATACTAAGGAAGACCAAAACTGCTCCCTTTTAAAGTCTTATCTATCTAGCTATTCTATCAATAAAGAGGACATTTGGCCTCACCATTATCGTCTTAGTCATCCACCATTTAGTTTGCTTAAAACTATGTTCCCATTGTTATTCAAAAATGTTGAAATGAGTAGTTTGCATTGTGATGTGTGTGAACTTACTAAACACAAGTGTGTTTCTTATCCATTGAGTAGTACTAGAAGTATGGTTCCTTTTTCACTAATCCAATATGATATATGGGGTCTTCTAGAATTCTAAACATTACGGGGACAAGGTGGTTTGTTACTTTTATAGATGATTGTACAAGAGTAATTGGGTATATTCAATGAAAAACAAATCTAAAGTTAGGGAAAACTTTCCATGAGTTTCCAAATAATAAAAAATTAATTTGGAGTAAGAATAAAAAATTTATGAAGTGATAATGGAAGAGATTACTTCAACCAAAATCAGTCATCTTTCCTTTGAAAAGAAGGAATTGCTCATTACTCATCTTGTATTAACACACCACAATAGAATGAGGTAGTTGAGAGGAAAAATGGACACCTCTTAGAAATTACATAAACATTGTTTATTCAAAATCATTTTCCCAAGTCCTATTAAGGGGAATCTGTCTTTAATATAGCCCACTTGATAAATAGGATGCCCTCTAAAGTTTTTAGTTTCAAGAGTCCAATAAGTCTATTTCATGAATATTATGCAAATTCACAAATAGATTCCAAATTACCCCCAAGAGTACTTAGTTGTGATTTTTTTTCATATTTATAACATTAACCAAGGACAACTAGATCCAAGAGCATTAAAATGCATCTTTATTGGTTACTTTTCCACAAGAAAGGGCTTCAAGTACTATCATCCTACTTTTATTAAAATTTTCATTTCAATAGATGTTACTTTTATTAAGAGACAACTTTTCTATTCAGATTCTCATCATCAAGGGGAGAGTGCGACTAAAGATAAAGAACATGAGCTATATTTCCCTAATTTACAGGTTATTGGTCAACTTGAAATTTTTCAGCTTAAAAATTTAAACTCACCACCTACACTGCCACTTGATCAGTCATATGAATAACCTCTTAACACACTAGAATCAACCCAAATTATACAACCAACAAAAAAACCTATCTTGGTCTACTCAAGCAGAAAAGAGCCCAATTCCACTCAATTGCAAGTTCAATATTTGACTTTGGAATCAAGTACACTATAAGAATTGTCGTCCCCATTTATTGATGATTTAGATGTTCTTATAGCTATTAGGAAAGGAGTTAGAAATTACACTCAATACCCTATTTCCCAATTTATTTCTTCAAATAAAATCTCACATAAACACCACTATTTTCTCACTAATTTAGATACAATTATATTCCCTAAAACTTCAATGAGGCACTTAGATATGAGAATTCGAAACTTGCCATCAATGAGAAAATGAGTGCACTTAATAAAATTAATGCATGGGAAATTGTTAATCATCCAAAAGAAAAGAAATTAATAGGATTTAAATAGGATTATAAAATCAAGTGTAAAGCAAATGGATCCATAGAGAGACACAAGGTTAGGTTAGTAGCCAAAGGGTACACTCAAAAATATGAAGCAGACTATCAAGAGACATTTGCTCCGTCAGCTAAGATGAACATAGTCCAAATTCTTTTATCTTTAGATGCTAATTTGAATAGGTGTTTACAACAATTTAATGTCAAAAATGCTTTTTTACATGGTGATATTTAAGAAGAGGTATATATGGAGCCTCTACCAAGTTTTAAGAAATATTTTAAAGATAACCATGTGTGCAAGTTTTAAAAAGCGCTTTATAGGCTTAAGCAATCACCATGAGCCTAGTTTGGAAAGTTTGCAAAAGTAATGCTTGGTATTGGCCATAAACAAAACTAAGGGGATCATACTCTCTTCTTAAAACATTCAACAGTAGGGAAAGTTACAATTTTAATAGTATATGTTGATGATATCACTGTAAAGGGTGACGATGATGAGGAAATTCTAAAGCTTAAGGCTAAACTTACAAAATAATTTGAAATTAAAGAGCTTGGGAAACTCAAATATCTTCTAGGAATTGAAGTGGCTCGATCTAAAGAAGGCATATTTATTTCCCAACAAAAGTATATTTTAGATCTTTTACGAGAAACGAGAATGATGGGATGTAAGCCCATTGATACCACAATTGAAAAGAATCATCGGTTGAGTGAAGCAAAAGATGATGTTGATAAAGGAAGGTATCGAAAGTTGGTTAGAAAACTAATATACTTGTCTCATACACATCCCAATATTTCATATGTTGCGAGTGTGATAAGTCAATTTTTGCATAATCCTAAGAAATTCATTTACAAGCTCCCTATAGAGTAATTTGATAATTGAAACCTAATTATGGAAAAGGAATCATGTTTAGAAGAGGAGAAGAATTAACTATAGAATCCTACATTGATGCAAACTATGCTAATTCACTATCAAATCGATGCTCAACAATTGGCTACTATACTTTGATTGGAAGAAAACTAATGATTTGGAGAAGTAAAAAGCAAACAGTAGTATCTAGATCAAGTGCAAAATCTGAATTTGGTGCAATGACTTAAGGAATTTGTGAACTCTTATGGATAAAGAAAATTTTATAAGACTTGCAAGTTAAATGGCATGGACCTATAAAGTTGTATTGTGAAAACAAGTTTGCTATAAACATTGCACATGATCCAGTTCAACATGATAAAACAAAATATGTTAAGATAAACTGACACTTCATCAAAGAAAAGATTGAAAGTGGACTGATTTGTACACCTTATATTCCTACGAATGGTCAAATGGTAGACATGCTCACGAAAGGACTGGATAACTTAACTTTACAAAACATCACTAGCAAGCTGGGAATAGAAAACATTTAATCTCCAATTTGAGGGGGAGTATTAGAAAAGTAGAATATTTGATCTTCTAAAGATTTGATATATTTGTAAATAACTGGCTAATATTTATAATTCTGATTTACTAATTTATGCTTATTTTAATCTTTCCCTTTTTTAGGTTGATTATAATTTTCTTAGTCAATTACTAATGTGTAGGAATTAGTTTGTTTCCTCAAATAGGACAAATGACTGTATATATTAGTATATTCAGTATATGGAGAAAGTAGAAAAGAATTTCTGTTTCTATTCAGATAAAAAGGAAGCTCAAGATCACTTTATCAAACCATAGATCAATTATGGCTATAGAAAATTTCCCTCTTTTCTTACCATGTTGTAAGCACTTGTATATCTTCTATAGACCCATATACCTATTACAACTTTGAAACCATACGAGTATCATAGTCTATAAGCTAGTTTCAACAACAAAGTAAAATGATACCAAGATGCAAATATTTTAATAATATTTAAGGACATTTAAGAGGATATATTAACAAACTTATATTGTCCCACAACTATTCAAAAATAATGAAAGCCATGATTAGTCTCCATGATATAGGGAAAAGCATGAAGCAATATAAATATCTCTGTTGATAGCTCCTGGTCTTGAAAGATAGAAGTCCATGTTACACACTAAAGAAGCTTAATAACAAGTTTCAAAGTCACAAAGTCTTAACTTCACTATTGCAAAGGCAAATTCATAATAGCAGTAATATGAATGCATCATACAAAAGTGAAACCATAAGAACCACATAAAAGCAGTAGACCAGATTGCTGATGTGAATGTTTCATTTTAATTATTGATATTCCAAATTAGCCTTAACCAACTTACAAATCATGTGATAGTAGTAACCTAATAGCTAAGCCAAAAAAAAACTCTCGTTAAGAAAAGAGCACCACTAACATTTAATAGCCCTAAATTACTCATGAAAGAACTTTGAGATGCCTATCAAATAAAGAAATGCAACACTTTGCTTCTTAAGGGAAATAAAAGAAAAACAAGATGGGAGCGCTAAAAGCTTAAAATTGCCTAACATATTCTACCAAGAAACCTGAAGATGCTACTACTAACTACAACCATCAAGTCAAAAAAAAAAAAGCAAACACACAAAACAGACCAAGAATGAAAACTTCCAAATTTAAGAAAGAAAAAAACCATTAATGTATCAAACTTCAAAAACCCCTTAAAGTGATCAAACGAAACACTTGTTAGATAACAACTTTCCAAAGTTGACATCTTTAAGAAAAATGAAAAACAAAAGATGAAAATTTCTTTTGGTATGATGAACAATTATGAGAAAAGAGACAAATATAACTCTCCCTTACTTTATAGTCTAAATAGCTATCTCCAAAAGAAACCTAAAAACTTTAGTCCTCTGTTTCCCATTTTTCACCAAAATAAAATGTTTCCTTAGAGCCATTATTATATTATTTTGTATTGTATGTGTGATTGTTCAAACAAGAGAGAGAGGGAATAAGAGAAATTCTAGAAAAGTCATGAGAGGGTTATAAAAGAAAGAATAACAACTTTCTATTATAAACTTGTTTCGCTTTCTAACCATTACTCGACATTTAAATATACATAAGAGGAATACTAAACTAGACATTAGTCTTTGGTAGTTATAGTGTGGGTTTTATTTAAACGATGCATTTGGTTAGTTGTTCTTAAACAATGTTGCTCTTCTCTTGTTTTTTTCTTTTTTAAAGCTCCTACTATTTTCTTCATCGTCTTTGTTTTTCTTTGCAACAATTTCTTCCCTCCTTAATTCCTTGAAAATTAAAATGAAATTTAAATCATATGAATGAAAGTCTATGAACTTATTGTTTCACTTGAAACTTAAAATAAAATATATAACTGTGTTTAGGTTGCCAATAATTTTGAAATTAGATTTAAAATAGGCTACAAAAAATAGAGAAGGACAGGCACTCGTCTAGTTTCAGCTAGATAAAGACCCAAATAATAATCTTTGAGTTTTCTCTAAACGTTGTTTTTGGGCTTTAAGAAATAATCTTAAGCCAGATGATAATGTTGAGGAAAACCCATAAGTTATTATCTATAAAAATAAGCATGCAATTTTTAATGTTTGGGTCCTTTCCATATAGGATACACATGTGGCATAGGACTTATAAAAAATTAATAAATGATGTCACCTATATTTTTTTTAAAGGAGTAATGATGATGATTTTAAGCCATGGTCCTTTTCAAACTTTTGTGAAATGTTAGAATTCTTTCTCTACATGTTAAAATGTTCAGGTTTAAATTAAATTTTGGTAAAAAACCTTAAAGGTCTAATTTGATCTTTTTGTATTTTATAAAAGTGTTTAGAAAAGGGATATGATTTCTAAATTGGATAAATTATTTATAGAATTTTAAATTTTACTCAAGATTTGAAACACTAGTCCAAATTTGAAAATTTGACAATAAAATATTCTAACATCTAATTTGTCATAAAAAAATCACTATACAGTGTTAACGTGGAAAACCACATAAACAAACCTGTGTGATATGTGGCTGAAATTTATCCTTTTATTGCTACATGACATTAAACATTAAACATTAAAAATATAAAAAGTTAAGATAGAGAGAGAGAGAGCATATAGCATAAAAGGGAGAATTAAAAAAAAAAGAGACTAAGTGAATGAAAGAAAAAAGATACAAGACTAATGTTCTAAAGAAGGGAGGTTGATCGAAATTAATTTGAATTGAAAAGATCCTCCATCTTTTGAGGATTGTGAACCTTCGATGTTTCTTATAAAAATAACTATAATTATTGTTTCCATCTTTCTCAAAATAAACCTTTAAATCCTTAATCTTGAAAATAAACCTATTTTTATTTAGTTTCACCACTTGATGAAGAAAAAAAGTCATATTCCCTTTTATTGTTTGAAAACATGGAAATCTAGCCATCAATATCGTAAGGAGAATTGGATTTGGAAATCAATTATTGCTTCCTTTGGTACTTAAGTAGATACAAATGCAAAAGGGAGGAAATTCTTAATTAAATTTTTTATTAGGTTATAGTTAGATTTAGGACTTTTGTAGGTACATATCCTAAAGTATTTTAGGATATGGTGCAACATTAATGTTGAAGATGGAGTGTAAAGTCAATTTTGGTGAAAAATTGTCAATGAATTTAGTAAGATAAATGAAGTTGGAAGAAGATAAGAAAGATTTTTGCAACTGCTATGAAGATGAAGATGTGTGGAAGGATATGATGAATTTTTAAGGGCATATGCATGTTAGTATAAGAGCCTGAGGAATCTAGTTATGGTAATGGAGACAAAGAAATATCTTCTGATCATTTAGGTGTAAAGAAAAGCAAGAATTTCTATATGGTATAATATGTTACAGACTATTTGGCACTAATGGATGGTTTGGTTTAGGCTATGTAGAACAATATTAGTAGCATTTATACTTTTTCACTATGAATTGTTATATGAGTAGATAATGAATTAGGTGAAATAATAGTAGTTCTTATAACTCTTAGGCAAAGGATTTTTCATTATATTAGTAATATGTGTTTTTGATATGAAACATTGATCTTGAAAGGCTATTACATTTAGTCCAGATAGTAGATAGGGTTGTTTCTTTGACAATAAATTGTCGGGCAATTGTTTTGTTTATTATAAGGATAAATTATAGCTAATGATGATTTAATATTTTTATATTTTCTTATTCTTAATATTTAATATGACATGGCAATAAAAGAACACTTTGTCAGCCACCTGTCATATATATTTGTTAATGTGGCTTATCATGTCATCATCATTAACTAAGGGGTTAATGTTGGACTTTTTAAAGATAATTTCAAAGTTGGAACATTTTATTGCCACTTTTCAAACTCCTGACTAGTATTATAAAAAATAAATAAAGTTTGAGTTTTTAAAAATAATTTACTTTTTTAAACGTTAAGAAATAAGGAATCCAATTGTCAAGTCAAATTATAATTCACTAACAAACTTCCAAATGCTACCCTTTAAGGAAAATCAAGTGGAGGAAGGCTGAAAGCCTTTATGTAATTTGAAAATATCACCTAAAGGTAATGTGATTAACTTTTTATTGGGCTCTTTAAATTGAGGCGAGATAAAATATCAAAAAATATTTCAACGAAATTGATGTTGTATCTTATCAAAGAAAAATAAAAATGAATTAAAGAGGTCATATTCATATAATTAAGTTCGAGATCAAATTGTAAAATATAGGTGTAAAGAATCCTATTTTACTCACATAAGTAGTTACAAGTTTAAATTTAAAAATCCTCAAAAAGAAAACAAGTTTGATGTAAAGGGAATAAAAATCCAATTGAATAAAAAATAACATTTAACAACTCCCAAAGTAAAGGGCGAGATGCGAATGTGAGATGCGAGTCTACCAAAAGAAAGATCTTCACAAGGAAAATGCTATAAAGGTTTTTTGTTACAACTGGAATTTTATACAATTAAATGAACAGTTTAGATCAAAACCGGTCATAATTGGATGGCTTGGAACCACTCTAGACAGGGATGAAATCTTCTGTCCTTCTTAAACATAATCTTTTAAAGCCTCTCCCCCATATCTTGTGAAGCATCCTGTGCTTTTCCCGACCGTTTTACTGATTTCCTCTGACTTTGTTTTGTTCAACAAACCACTCTCTCCTTTCATTCATTGCCATTTAACCTTTCTCTCTTTATCATTTTTGTTCCTTCCAACGAACTTATTACTTCACATTGCCGTTTTGGGAATTCTTTTCTTTTGCTTGGTTACCATCTATTCCCTGCATTTTCTGTTGGACCCCGAACTTTCGGTAGAAATTAGAAATATTGAAATACAAATTCAATGAGTGTTTTGTATATGTATTGTGTTATAAATGCCTTTTGCCTTAAGGAAATTGATGAGAAATGAAGTGATTGGTTTTGATGACTTTGAAATTTGAGTAGAGTTGTA
>JANIJH010000004.1:38561616-38573107 GCA_024520975.1 Erythroxylum areolatum
GATTATTTCATTACATTTTCATATTATTTTTTATTTAACTGTCATGTTAAATTTTGCCCTGCGTATAAATTCACTGGACACTTTCACTGCGCATTTGCGCAGTGTTAACCTGCTAGTATATTATTATACCTGATCTTAGAATGGTGTAGCGCATTGAAGTCGGTGTAGGCGTCAAAATGTTAACTTCACGCCAGTTTTAACCTTCTCTAGTTCAGTTCAGGTTCAGTGCCAGTTTCCAGCTGCTCTCCTCTCTCCATTAAAAAAGGCTTCAAGTAATAAAAGAAAAGTGAATCAATCATCATTCAGCACAATCAATTTATTGCAAACTTAACTTTGTTTATCTAATGACTAAAAAGTTTTAAAGAGCAAAGTTTCAATTTTAAGAATCTCTCTCTCAAAAGATGAAGGGGAATTTAAAATGGCATAAGATCCAAATTAAAACTTGAAATGAAAGAAGTACCTGACACAAGTTTTTTGAAGAATAAGTGTACAATGGAAGCTTAAGACACTTCTCTTTTAAGAAGGGAATTTCGTTTCATATAAGACAAGAAAAAACATTGAACTCTACTCAACACGAGTCAAAATTATAGAAAGAAAGCCTCAGCCTAAGCAATTCCCCACTTTGCTCACGAGATGACGCTTGGGATTTCGTGTTCAAGAACCTAGGAACATCACGCCATACCAACCTCTTTATCTTTATTTTCTAGAGGCTTTATTTTGTCAACCTGTGTCTTACGGACTTATTTCCATAGTTTAACAGAACAGTCGTGACTTGCAGAAGCAAGCAACCAACCATTCCAGTGCCAAACCGGAGATGATGTTTTCGTGAGCTGGAATTGTCATGCATTTATTCTCCGCCATATTCCACAACTCCAGAGACTGCAGCCCCTGCTCCAACGAAAAGACCAAAAACAAAAGAAACCAAAAGACATCAAATTAATATTAATCAAGGTTAACAGTAAAGCAGTACAAATAGCAACACAACTATTCGCAACAATCAAATCACGAAAACCATAATTTAAGTTCAAGGTATTGAAGATAAGACATCATAGCACGAAATACAACCTGGTAACTCAGAAACGTGGCTTCAGTTTAGGAAAAAAAGTTTTAGAGCAAAACTGGGTTCATTTCGATATGCCAAATTGGAATGAATACAATTGAGACACTAAGAAGTCTTGCAATTCAACAATCTACTTGCTCAATTCAAAACATGTGGATCAAATTCCAAAGGGTCTTAATTCAACGTCATAATACTATTATATAATCTTCTAATCATCACAAGGGGAATGCAATCCATGCGCCAATAACCAACAGAGTCGCATAACTTGGATGGAAAACACATGAATGAAACTGGTTCCCATTGAGCTCTTGAATGCACTCCCCTGAGGATAATGACCAAATCTTCACCAAGGTCTGACTCTAATCCGCATTTTCATCCCAGCAAATGTAGTTTACCATCTCAGAGTGCGCCTGCAAAAAGAGATTCAGCTTATAATGGTAGGCGCAAACAATGAAGGGCCAAAAAGGAAAAAAAAGAAAAGAGAAGTTCAGAAAGCAACATCAATAACATAACTCATCAAGCAATCCAACCTTCAATACCTGGAATGATAATGTTTGCCTGTCACTTTCAACATCAAAAATCGACACTACTTTATCTGACGCTGCTGCCAATAGCTGCCCAATTCTTGGTTGAAATCTCACTTGTGCAGTACCTCCCTGGTCGATGCTGAAACACAGTTCTCGATTCTTCTTCAAATTGGAAGTCAAAAGGGGAAAGAAGGAAGAGTAATCTGCACAGAAACATACCTTAGACACACGAGAACAAGAAAACGAATTGATTTTCCAATAGCCAATTTCATTGTCATTATCACTAAAACAGAAAAGATCTGTTTTCTCAGGGTGGAAGTCTAGAGACATAACAGGTGAGCTGTGCCCTGTATATGCTTGCAAAGAATAGCTTGGCTGCCACACAAACTTAACATGTGTGAACCATGGCAGTGAAAAGCAAAGCTGCAGGCAATAGAAGGTAACAAAATAGATGGAAAACCATTGTTTCAATTATAAGACATAGCTCCACAGAGCCACAACTTGAAACAAGCCAATTACATGAACAGAAAATTTTACATTTGCTGCATCCCATAATCTCACACATTTATCAACTGAAGCTGTTGCCAGTTGAGTTGAATTAATCCGGAAGCGAACATCTTTAACAACTAGCTTATGCTCTTCAGGCATGATCTTTGTCTGCATGGTATTCATATTCCAGAGGACAACCTGATCCATAGGACAAAACATAAACACACAAGATCCCTTCAACTTTCTTGCTTCAGTCAACTGTTAACAAGATCAGTTGTTATATATTGGTTGTAACCAAATACATTTCTATACAACTGACAATGGCATTATAGATAGGTCTATAATCTACACAATAAGTGCAAACTAAGTGCGAGGGGCCATTGGTTTCTCATCACTCTAGCCAGGTGGTTTCATGACAGGAATTATCAATTGTATATTGCCCAGAGTTAGGATTCTAAGCCATGTCAACTTGTTTACTTACATTCCTGCTAGGACTACAATAGCAGGTATTCATTCTACAACAAGTGGCGATGAGATTAGAGGTGCTTAAATTTTTAACTTCCTTTGACTAACACCAATATTATAACTTTTTGTCATGTCCAGCACTGGCTAGCAACTTCCCATCTGAAGAAAAATGACAGCAAGTGACCATAATGTTGCTTTTCCTTATGCAATCAACCTCAAAAAAAGTAAAACCTAAGTGAAAAACATGTCATAATTAGCAGAAGGTAGCTAGTCCACCAGCTCGGCAATGTCATGATAGGATCAAGCCATTACCTTTGGAGCACTCTTTCTGTTTCTCAGTAGATCTTTGCTTGAGTGTTGTATATATATATCATTTCCATCATGTCCATCAGGTGAAAGAAATCATCTAAAGCAGTAAGATCTCCAAACCGATCAATATCTTCCTGCGCCAGGAATACATAGGATATTTAATGCAAATTGGTGCCTCATTCTACGATTTCTTATTTTCACATGTTAACTTTTAGCTAACTAATACCCCACTTTTCTTTACACATCAGAAAGCATGAACATACGCAAGCATTCCTCATCACATGTACCAATCCAATTTTGATATTTGGTATTCCTACCTGAGAAGAATGAGAAGAAGTTTTCTGTATTCAACTTAGAATAATACTATAGGTCTTTATTAAGGAATACATAGGTTTAAACTAGGAAAATAATCCCTATAATTATGCTAAATCACTATAACTATGATATTTATATTAACTATATAATCCCTATAATTACGTAACTGCTATATTCTATAACACTCCCCTTCAAGCTGGAGCATAGATATTGATCATGCCCAGCTTTTTACAAATATAATTAACCCGATTCCTAGGTAACGCTTTGGTGAGCACATAAGCTAATTGGCTCCCTGTTTTGACATGTTGAGTTGAGATTGATCCATCTTCTAGCTTTTCCCAGGTGAAATGACAGTCGACTTCTATATGCTTGGTTCTATTTGCAATATAAATTGTTGCTTCATTGTCACACCATAAGTTCATTGGTTTAGATTGAACAAACCCAATCTCACCAAGTAAATGACGTAACCATATGAGTTCACATATAGTCTGTGCCATAGCCCTACATTCGGATTTTGCACTTGATCGGGATACAACACTCTGTTTCTTGCTCTTCCAAGAAACATGATTGCCTCCAACAAAAACACAGTAACCTGTGGTAGAGCGCCTGTCTGAAAGATCTCCTACTTTGTCAGCATTTGTGAATCCTTCTATAATGAGGTGACCATTATTTCAATATAAGATGCCACATCCTGACGCACCTTTTAGATATCTCAAAACATGAATAACAGCATCCCAATGTGAGGTTCTAGGAGATGACATGAACTAACTTACAGCACTTACTGGAAAGGCAATATCAGGACGAGTGATAGAAAGATAGTTCAATTTTCCCACAATTTTCCTATATTTTTCATTATTCTCAAGTAAGTCTCCATCTTCAACTTTTAACTTCACATTTGGTATCATAGGCACATCACGTCTTTGCCTCAATAAAACCAGCATCATTTAATAAATCCAAACAATATTTTCTTTGAGATAGGTAGATCCCTTTATGATTGCAAGAAACTTCAATTCCTAAGAAGTATTTCAATGGTCCTAAATTCCTTGTCTGAAAGCGAGTCCCAAGGAATGCTTTAAAACTTGTGATCCCTACTTCATCACTTCCAGTGATCACTATATCATCCACATATACAACCAATAAAATGCACCCAGAACTAGATGATGCAAAGAACACTAAGTGATCATATGCACTTCTTCACAAGCCAAAATCAATCATTACAATACTAAATCTTCCAAATCAAGCACAAGGTGATTGCTTCAAGCCATACAAAAACTTCCGTAATTTGCACACTTTCCCTGACTCCCCCTGAGCAACAAATCCAGGTGGTTGCTCCATGTAAACCTCTTCAGATAAATCCCTATGTAAAAAAACATTCTTCACATTAAGTTATTGAAGTGCCCAATTGTAAGTCGCAACTAAGGAGATAGACAGGCGGACAAAAGAAAGCAACTAAGGAGATAGACAGGTGCACAAAAGAAAGTTCTGCAGCTGAAGAAAAAGTCTCAGAATAATCCACCCCATATGTTTGAGCATATCCTTTAGCAACCAACCGAGCTTTTAATCGAGCAACAGAACCATCAGGATTCATTTTAACATTGAACACCCACTTACAACTAATAGACCATTTCTCTGAAGGAAGAGGCACAAGATCTCAAGTATGATGTTGCTTTAAGGCCATCATTGCTTCTTTTATTGCAACTTGCCAACCATCATGAGCCAGTGTTTCAACAAGGGATGTTGGGACAGCAACAAAATCCAGGGAGGCTATAAAAGACCTGGAGGAGGGAGATAAAGCATGATAAGATACAAAAGAAGAAACAGGGTATACGCATTTACCTTTACGAAGAGCAATAGGAAGATAAAAGCTAGCATTAGGTAGTGGTGAGGAATCTGGAGACGAAGCAGAATGGGTTGAGTCCATGTCCTAGCCGATGGGAGGTGCCTCAATAAACTGTTGCACACGTCGAGAATAAATCTGACGAATAACAAGTTGAGAGGAAGGAGAAACTACCTGTTTACTGATAGTATAAATCAGAAAATCATCCCCTGAGTCGCTAAAGTGTGAAGAAGGCACAGGAGAACCAAAGAAGGGGGTATTCTCGAAAAAGGCAACATCAGCAGAGACCAATTAATGACCTAATGAAGGAGAGTAATAACGAAAATATCCCAGAAAGACACACTTAAGCGATTTGGGATCTAATTTGACCTAAGGTCGCATATCTTGAACAAAGCATATACACCCAAAAATTCGAGGAGCAAGAGGGGACAATGTATATGAGGGAAAGAGAAGGGAGTATGGAATCTGACTGTCAAGAACAGAAGAAGGCCTTCAGTTGATTAGGAAACAAGCAGTAGAAACTGCATCGGCCTAGAAAACTTTTGGGACCTGCATATGGAACATTAGTGCCCATGCAATTTCTAACAAGTGACAGTTCTTTCGCTCTGCTATTGTTGAGAGGTAACAATACATGATGACTGATGAATAATACCATGTTGAGGGAGATAAGATTGAAAAGTGTGGGAAACATATTCTTTAGCATTATCACTTCTCAAAATACAAATGGATTTGTTGAATTTAGTCTTAATTTCAGCATGAAAGGCACAAAATATAGTAATCAATTCTTATCGAGATTTCATAGCATAAAGCCAAGTAACCTGAGAATAATCAACAATAAATGTCACAAAATAATGAAAACCAGATTTAGATGAAATAGTACAAGGACTCCATACATCAGTATGCACCAAGTAAAAGGAAGACTCAACTCGTTGATTTAGTCTAGGAGAATAAGAAACCCTATGATGTTTAGCAAATTGACAAGCTTCACACTCTAAGACAGATTCTTGTTTAAGACTAGAACATAACTTTCGGAAAATTGTGATAAATGGATGACCAAAATGACCATGAATTTGCAAAAGGGAAGATGAGCTTGTGCAAGCAATCGATCGAGATACTGTCTCAGAAGTTGAATCAAGAACGTACAGGCCATTCACCAGACGCCCCTTACCAATAATTTGCTTCGTCCCAAGGTACTGAAATAGACAATAATTGGGATAGAAAACAACACAACGGTTGAGACTTTTGGTGAGTTGGCTGATAGATAATAGGTTAAAAGGGAATTGTAATAAACATAAAACAAAGGATAATGGGAGAGAATTTGTTGGGTTTGTTGTCCCATGCCCAATTACAGAAGTGGTAGATCCATTGACTAAAGTAACACAAGGTAAATCAGTAGTAGATTTGAAATAACATAGAATACCTATGTTGCAAATCGTATGATCAGTAGCACTTGAGTCAATAACCCAACTATGAGATGAGGTGGAGAGACAAGCAATAGGGTTACCTATATTAGCCAAAGTTGATGTCATAGGAGATGGCTGTTGCAAATCATGAGTGGCCAAATTTGTTGATAGGCATTGGTTAAACGGGCATACTCATCCGTTGAAATCGTGATAGAAGGCAAGGATGACTGAGGAAGGGGTAAGATGTCATCCTGAGTAGCCACATTTACAAATTTTCTGTTATTATTCTTACCCGAGTATTTGGGAGGTTTATCCTGTAGTTTCCAACAATTCTTCTTGATATGTCCTTCGACTCCACAATAATTACAAATGCGAGGGGTGCCATTGTTCCCAATAACAGAACCACTATTGTTCCCACTGTTGCCACCGCGATTATTATTTTAAACATTGCTCATTAATGCCGCTGAGTCATTGCTCACCATATCAGAAGTCATATCTCCGTCTTTACTAACTCGAAGCAAACGGGCATATACTTCCATAATGGAAGTGTCTCACTAGTTAACAATTGTGTGTGTGCCACAACATATTCAGAACTCAACCATGCTAAGAAACACTGTACCACAATCTGCTCCTCTTGTTCTTGCATTTACTTTATGTTGACAACAATTGGAAACATGGCTTGCTTTTCTTCAAAGGCTTGTTTTGCTTCAGAATAATATTGAAACAGGGAGTAACCTCTTTTTTCCACTCGATGAATCTTTAACAATAATTCATGAACATGAGAGATCTTGTTTGCAAGCTTAAAAAAATTCCAGATATTCCTATAGTTCCATGACACTATCACAATGATTCACAACATCATCAAAAGTTGGGTCTAGAGTATTTTGGATTTGATTAAACAATTTATAATCCTCCATTCACCATTTCTTCTGAGCAACAACATCAATTTTTGGAGGCAGATTACTAGTTAAATGATCTTCCAAATCTAAACTAGTCACAAATCTGCAAATAGTCCTTTTCCATTGTGCATAATATTTCCTTCCACTCAATTTCCTATCAGTAATTTTGGATGAACCCAACGTAATTTCAATAATAGTCTTCTTATCCCCACCCTTATCACTACTCTCAACCATTTTCCAAATGACAATATTAAGCAGATAAAGGAGGAAAGAAACGGCAAAAACAAAAATAGAGGATATCTCGGACTATTTAAAAAAAGGATGCTTCTCCACTACGTTCTACATAAATCAAAAATATTCAGCAACACCACATAAATATGTCAGTAGCCACACCAACACAGCAGAAGGGAGCTCCAAACATCAAAAGCACTAAAAAAGAAAAAGAAGGGATGGCTGTCTACTACACCAACACTGACCAGTAATACCCCAAAACTAACCGAATATTCAGACAGGGGCAGAGGAGGTGACACCAAAGGAAGAAACCGGTTCGGAAGATGGCGGCGCGTGGAAACGGCATCTCGGACTAGATGGCACATACCGGTCACACGCTCAATATCCGACGGCCAGATTTTAGAGGATGGCCGATTGGCATCAGTAGTGTTGTTATGAATAAAATTGATTCTAACGGAATTTGGAATACAAGGAAGGAATTGTCAGATGAAATTGGCACACATTAGAGGTAGAGAGAAGAGACAGAATCCATTGATAAAGAGAGAAAGGATTACACAAGCACACACACAAATCATACCGTTGAAGCCACATGTATTCGGCTTATATTAGGCTAATTCGTTTCTCTACAAGTCTCCCTACTTTATTACACTGGTCTTTCAATTAAGTGAAACGTTGCGCTTAACTTCTCCGTCTTCTTCAGCACTAACAATTGTCACTTCTTATTTCATTTTCGTCTTCCCCGATTACTCCGTAACAATTCCCTTCCCCTTAACATCTTTGTCCACCAAATTAATCTCCGGTAACGCTTCTGAAGATCGAACAAGTACTCCTGGAGTTGACAATCTCCCTTACGGAAGACCGAAGGATCGATAAAGTTATGGGTGCTTCCATTATCGATCAGTATCTAAACCTTCCTCCGTTGATATTCCCCTACCACTCTCATCTGCTTAAACTCTGTATCCTCTGATAGCCCCAACATGGCTTGCATTGATACTATCGGTTGACGTTCTTCGGTGGGACTTAGCTCAAATTCTTCCTCTTCCGTCTCCGGTGATGTGCCATCATTGTCGTCTTCTCCTGTTACGACGTAAAACTGAAGTTGGTGTTTCTTACATTGATGATCGATATTGTATTTTTCGTCACACCAAAAGCAAAGTCCCTTCGCCCTTTTCTCATCGAAATCCCTACTACTATAATGCCTCTGACTTTTTGATGTTCCCACCTATAAAGGAGAACGCAACGACGATGCTAGAGTGGGCAATATTCCATCCGATGATGATCTGTGCATGCTATTAGCTGGTTGTGATATTCGGGAACCTTGTGGGAATTTACTATAATCACTTGCTCCCTTCACCAACAACCCTTGTTTCGGTGTTACACCCCCTGTTGAGTTTGTGATAGCCTCTTGTTTTCGAGCTAACGTATAGGCTTGGTGTAGGGAATGAGATTCATGCAGTTTTACCATCACCCCTATCTCCGGTTTCAAACCCTTCACAAAAAATCCCACCAAATACTCTTCGGATAGCATCAATCGATTAGAATGGTGATCAAACTGCGCACAGTAATCCAACACGGATCCTTGTTGCTTAAGTTCCTTAAAGTCTCCCACCGGGTCATCTAATATCTCTGCGTCGAATCTCTATTTCAACGCCTTGGTGAATTCTTCCCACACTACTGCTTCCGTGATATAGCGATTCCTCACATATAAGCGATAACATTCCTGAGCCTTCTCATCTAGTGGAGAACAACCACACTTACCTTCGTGTTCTCAGGCGTTTGGTCTAATGTGAAGAATTGCTCGCACCTATATAACCACATTTTAACATTTTCACCATCGAACGGTGGAAACTCGATTCTGCTCATTCTAGTGAAGGCGTTACTTTCACGCTCTTGCGCCACCGAGCTCCCCTGAGGTATAGTCTCTGCCGTACCTGCCTCGCTCGACTTCTGGACGTTTTGTAAAAGGAGGGTTCGCAGCTCAAACATCTCCTTCTCAACCTTCTCCGTTCTATTCTGGATTTCCATGAACATTCGTTCCATGGAGTTTTTCAAACTTTCCTCCATTCTCCTAAGGTCTGCACTCCTAGTGTTATCTGCCATGAATGGTGTTCACAGAATCGTACTCTCTGATACCAATTGTTATGAATAAAATTGATTCTAACGGAATTTGGAATACAAGGAAGGAATTGTCAGACGAAATTGATGCAAATTAGAGGTAGAGAGAAGAGACAGAATCCATTGATAGAGAGAGAAAGAATTACATAAGCACACACACAAATCATGCCGTTGAAGCCACATGTATTCGGCTTATATTCGGCTAATTCGTTTCTCTACAAGTCTCCCTACTCTATTACACTGGTCTTTCAATTAAGTGAAACGCTGCGCTTAACTTCTCCGTCTTCTTCAGCACTAACGATTGTCACTTCTTATTTCATTTTCGTCTTCCCCGATTACTCCATAACAAGTGTATTATGAAGGAGGAGGTGAGAAAAAAAGTCTCCAAAAAATGTATCACCCACATAGTCGGTATACTGCCTTACGATAGAAATGAAAGATAGAAAACTAAGAAAGAGACCCAAAAACATGACTAGGCTCTGATACCATGAGAAGAATGAGAAGAAGTTTTCTGTATTCAACTTAGAATAATACTACAGGTATTTATACAAGAATACATAGGTTTAACTAGGAAAATAATCCCTATAATCATGCTAAATCCATAATATTTACATTAACTATATAATCCCTATAATTATGCTAAATCCCTACAACTATGGTATTTACATTAACTATATAATCCCTATAATTACGTAACTTCTATATTCTGTAACACTACCTACCTGTTATTAAGCTAAAACCCTGATGGTTAACAAATGCATTATCTGCCTCAACTACACGATGCCATTTTTTAGAAAGTAAGTTCACAAAAAGCATACTGGACATTGAGATCTACAAAATCATAGAATACTACACTCATGTAGAGCGTTAAGTTGGACTGCTACATCGAGTAAATAGAAACTACATGCTCAGAGGTAGATTTGCAAATAAACAGTGAAGATGAGACTTCCATCCTAAGGTATCCATGCTTATAGATGCATATGCATCATTGTACAATACAAGTGGAAGTCCGACATTAACTAACTAGAAGCTGCATTTTGTGAATTTTTGTTAAAATCAAAATTTCCATCCTAGAATTTTAAACAAAAAACAACTATACCAGCATACTGGAAGATGGTGCAAGACTTATCCCATCTGGACCATAGATCATCATATTTTTTGAATCACTATTAACATGATGCAAGCCACTAGTTGTTGTCATGCCATCATTAGGGGTGTGAATAGATGGAGGAGAGTTGGGTGAAGGGCTCACTGTAGTTCCTATAACAGTACTGTTAGCAGCTCCAAAAGAAGAGTGTTGCTTCCTTTTTCTGTTACTATTCTGTAGCCAGCCAATGGGTGATGACCAACACAAGGCACACCGTTAGCATCCTTTTTATAGCTTATAAAGACTTCTCTAATTATTTCCATTTTTCTTTGAAGTAATACAATGCACTTCTATCTAAGCTCAAACAATGTAAATTGCTCTTATAAACAACCTGTGGCAGTTGTTGCTGTTGCAACTGCTCCTGCTGAGAAGGAGAATGTTGCATCTGGTCATCTTCAACTGATGAATAACCACCAAATTTGCGTAGAGAATAACTTTGTAAGAAAACATGACGCCAAACTACAGCTAGAAAATTGAAATCATAAACTCATAAGATCAATTTTCTACATACGCAGGATGCAGGCAAAGACATGCTATGACATCCACTGTAAGGATTTTTTAATCAAACATGTGGGCTTATATGTGTATAATTGTATTTAAAGTCAGACGAAGTTACTGTTCACCATATCGTCTTAGTTTGACTTTTTGCGTCTCAGTTTGACCGTCTCAGTTACTGTTCATCGTCTCAGTTACT
>JANIJH010000004.1:38684265-38695835 GCA_024520975.1 Erythroxylum areolatum
AGGGAATTCACAAGCAATGCGCGCAATATTCAGTGTCGTTGATGAAAGACGCTTCTCAATGATTTCAGTATGTGAAATAGCAAAAGAAGCCTGAGATGTGTTGCAAATCATTCATGAAGGATCAAAATCTGTGATAGCATCGAAACTACAAATGTTAGCTGTGCGGTTTGAAAAGTTGAGATGGATGAGTATGAGACTATCGGAGATTTTCATGAAAAATTGAGAGATATTGCAAATCAAGCTCATCAATTAGGAAAGAAGTACTCTAATGTGAAATTGGTCAAGAAAACGCTGAGATCGCTGCCACCAAGATTTATTCCAAAATTTGCAGCAATAGAGGAGGCTCATGACATTGATAATCCGTCATTGGAAAAAGTTATTGGCATTCTCACAAATTTTGAGATGAATCTTTTAAGAGGTAAGCAAGAAAGAAGCAAAGGATTGGCACTACAGGTGGAAGCCAAAAAAAATGTGAACAATGCAGAAGATGAATCAGATGAGAATGAAGACATGATTATGCTCACTCGAAATTTTGGTAAATGGCTGAAAAGAATGAAAAAGGACAGACCCAACTTTAGACAATATGGTGGAAGTTCATCAAGTAATAACTTAAGACAATATGTCAAGGCACAAAAAGGAGAACGGAAGGCAAGAAGAATTCAGTGTCATGAATGTTAGGGGTTTGGACATATTCAATCCGAATGTGCTAACACGTTGAAGAAACAAAGAGGAAAGTCCTTCACAACCAACTGGAGTGAAAATGATTTTGAAAGTGATTTCTGCAGTGAAGAAGAAATAGTAAACAATGTTACATTGGTTGCATTACACAGCAAAAGTCCAATTACTTATCTAACAATAACTGAGAAGGAAGTAATTGGCGGCAGAACAGGGAGAAATTTTGGAAATTTTGAAATCAGTTAAGCTCGGGATTCAATATCAGATTATGACAATGACATAAGTGGTATTGATGATAAAAATGGGGATATTTACGAGGATTACAAGACTTTGTATGAAAAATGGGTGAAAATGCACAAAAAGAATGAAAGATTGAAAGAAGAGAATCTTTGCTTGAAAAATACCATACAAGAATTAGAAAAGAAGCTGACGTTGACTTTGTATGAGCTTGGTGAAGATAAGAATAAAATTGGTGAGTACGAAAAGGGATTGATGATGTTGAATGGAGGCACGGAAAAACTGGATAAGTTGATTGAAACCAGAAAGGCTAAAGGGAATTTCGAAGGCATCGGTTACAAAGGTGAGTGTTCGAAAGTTAATGAAGGAAACTCTGACATATTTAGATCAGCCCAAGAGGTAGAAGCACCGAAAAAGAGTCGAAGATTTATATCCACATGTCATTTTTGTGGGGTGGTTAGGCATATAAGGTCGAGGTGTTATCAGTTGCTACAAATGTTGTTTGAAAGAAGGCAAGGCCGAAAAAGTATGCATAGTTCGCAACAATTTCAACATCAATCCTCAACATCTAGATCTTCTTGGGTAAAAAGAAGTGAATTGCAAGCTCTCATAGTTCGTACATCGATGAAGGCAACGTTACAACATGGATGGTATTTTGATAGTGAATGTTCACGTCATATGATGGAGGAAAAGACCTACTTGACTGATGATGGTTTGCCTCCTCTTAAGAATGTGCTTCATGTCAATGGTTTGAAGGCAAATTTGGTAAGTATAAGCCAACTATGTGATGATGGTTTGTTAGTTAAATTTACAAGTGATGAATGCAAGGTACTTATTGAACAAGGCGAATGTATCGTAGGTGGCAAGCGATCGGCCAACAATTGTTACATGCTGGAAGTCATGACTACGTATAAGTCGGCCACTCATGAAAATAATATTGATTTATGGCATCAAAGGCTTGGGCACGTGAATTTTGATTTTATAAGTAAATTGATAAAATTGGAGGTCGTGAGGGGTTTAGCCAAAATGAACAAAGAAAGGAAATCAATTTGTAGCGTGTGTCAGATGGGAAAACAGCTAAGAGTGCCACACAAAAAGGTTAGATATGTTACCTCATCTCGTATACTTGAATTGCATCACTTGGATTTGGTTGGTCCAACACAACATGAGAGTATTGGTGGAATGAAATATTTTCTAACCTGTGTTGACGATTATGCAAGATATACTTGGGTAGCATTTTTGAAAGAAAAATCAGATGCGTTTAAGGCTTTTAGGAGCCTATGTGTGTAGGTGATGAATCTGAAAAATTTGTCCATATTGAAAATTCGATCAGATCACAGAAGAGAATTTGAAAATGCAAGCTTTAATGACTTTTGTAATGAGTATGACGTCTCACAAGAATTTTCAACATCCAAAACTCCACAACAAAATGAAGTTGCGGAACAAAACTCCACAACAAGAATTTTTAACACCCAAAACTCCACAACAAAATACAATAGAGTATATCTTCGAAACTTCCTAAGCAAGACATCATATGAACTTTGGAGAGGAAAGAAACCATAAGTGAGCTATTTTCGTATCTTCGAAAGCAAGTGCTATATTTTTCGAGATCGTGAGCAACTTGAAAAATTTGAAAGCAAAAGTGATGAAGCAGTTATTATTGGGTACTCAACTCATAGTAAAGCCTATAGAGTGTATAATCAAAGAACAAGGAAAGTGCAAGAATCCATAAACGTTATGATAGATGATGCATCCTTGATGAGTGATCATGTGGTTGAAGATAAAAAGAGCAACCAACCATCTAAATCAACTCAAACTAGAAATGAAACAAAAGTGAAGAATTCTCCAGATTTACAGTTAGTTACTGCAGATGAAGTAACTGCAGAAAGTGAATTACAGTCAGTTATTGCAGATGGAGCAGCTGCAGAAAGTGATTTATAGTTAGTTACTATTAAGGAAATAACTGCGGAAACTGAAGAGTTTTCAATTACTTTAGATGATGATGCAACCAATTCACTAGAAGATAATTTGAACCAAGGCTCTTCATCTCGAATCCGAAGAAACCATCCAAAAGAAAAAGTTATTGGGGATATGAGTGAAAGAAGAAAAACAAGAGAGAGAAAAAGGGTCAATTATAAAGAACTTACAAGATACTTGTGCTATACTTCCTCGCTTGAACCAAAAAAACGTCAAAGAAGCACTACAAGATGAATACTGGACATCAACCATGCAAGAAGAGTTGATTCAATTTGCACGGAATGATGTGTGGGAATTAGTGCCAGGACCACTAGCTACAAATGTAATTGGTACAAAATCGATGTTTCAGAATAAAACAGATGAAAAGGGTAATGTTACCAGGAATAAAGCAAGGCTAGTAGCTCAGGGATATTCTCAAGTGGAAGGAATAGATTTCAATGAAATATTTGCAACTGTGGCACGACTTGAATCGATCAGATTACTATTAGACATAGCTTGTATAAAAGGTTTTAAACTTTACTAGATGGATGTAAAGAGCGCCTTTTTGAATGGGTTTATACGGGAAGAAGTCTTTGTGGAGCAACCGAAAGGTTTTACTGATTCAGCTCATGGCGATTATGTCTATAAACTGAAGAAAGCACTTTATGGCCTCAAACAAGCATCGAGGGCGTGGTATGAAAGACTCACTCAATATCTTATCAAGCAGGGGTATAAACGAAGTAATGTTGACAAAACCTTGTTCATTAAAAAGTGTAAATTTGATTTTGTGATAGCTCATATTTATGTCGATGATATTGTGTTCGGCACTACACGTTCAAAAATGCTCGAAGAATTTGTTAATCTAATGACATCTGAATTTGAAATAAGTATGGTGGGTGAGTTAAACTTCTTTTTAGGTTTACAAGTGAAACAAGTGAAGGATGGAATCTTCATATTGCAAACAAAATATGTTCGCAACATAATAAAGAAGTTTAGTCTTGAGAAAGCTAGACATGCAAGAATATCCATGAGTGGCTCAATGAAATTAAACAAAGATGAGAATGGGAAAAGTGTTGATGAAAGTTTATATTGAAGCATGATTGACAGCTTATTGTACTTAACTGCTAGTAGGCTAGATATCTGCTATAGTGTTGGTGTATGTGCTCACTATCAAGCGAATCCAAAAGAAACACATCTGACATCCGTCAAGAGAATTTTCAAATATGTAAGCGGAACATCAAAGTTTGGGATACGGTATACATCAGATTCAACATCTTATCTAGCTAGATACAGTGATGCGGATTGGGCTGAAAATTTAGATGATCGCAAAAGTACTTCAGGGGGCTGTTTCTTTTTGGAAAACAATTTGATCTCTTGGTATAGCAAGAAGCAAAATTCAATCTCACTTTCTAATGTTAAGGTCGAATACATAGCTGCAGGCAGTTGTTGTTCACAGCTGCTTTGGATGAAACAAATATTAGAAGATTATGGGCTTGATTAGAATGAGTTAACAATTTTATGTGACAAGAAAAGTACGATCGATATTTCAAAGAACCCTGTTCAGCATTCACGGACAAAGCATATTGATCTTCGATATCACTTTATTCGAGAGCTCGTAGAAAGCAAGGTAGTCATCCTATCTCATGTATCTACCGAAAAGCTGTTGGCGGATATCTTCACAAAACCTCTTGATGTAGTAAGGTTTGAATAGCTTAGAGGAGCCTTGGGACTTTGTGCCCTTTCCTTTTAGTTTTTGCTATTTATTTATTTATTTGTTTCTGTAAATAAAAAAAGGAAAAAGAAATTAAAAAAATTTGGAAAGAAAATTAAAAATGAAAGAAACGCAACGTTTCTTTTTAGTAAGGGATTTAAATCCCTAATTGTTTTCTTCCTTCTTTATCTACTGTCATCGCAAGCCTCCCACAAGCTCCCAAAAGCTCTCCAACGCAGGCTTTCTTCTTCCAATCAAAGTCTTCTCTCAACGGTGATCTTCTCTCCACGCAAATCATCTTCCATCCAAGCTCGTTTTTGTCTCCACGCAAGTTATCTTCCACCCAAGCTAGTTTCCTATCCAAGCAAGTCTTCTCTTTATCTCCAACAATCTCACGGTATTGGTGTTGCTCATTTTCTTGGTTATATTCAGCATCTGGTAGGGTTTTTCTCTTCACTTTCTTCACTGATTAGGTCGTATTTGACGTTGCCTAAGTGGTTGTTTCACTTGTTCTGATATTGGGGTTGTGAATTTAGGGGATTTTCTGCCAAATTGCGTAGGTAATTACTGTTCTGATATCTACTGTGTTGAATCTGATTTGAATGGGTATTGACGCTTCTGAATTTAATGGTTGTATTTTTGGTTGACTGTGGATTGTGTACTTGTGGTGATTTCTTCAATTTGAGTCTCACAACTTGCTGGAATTTGAGCTGTTTGAGTTGGTATCTGGACTGTGTATATATTGTATTGCTGATCTCTGCTTAATTGACATTGGAATATGGGCAAAAACAAAGAGAAGATTTTGAACACAGTTTCGGAGAAAAAATCAACAACCCCTACGCGACGCTCAAATCACTTACAGTTTCATCCTAGATCTGGCAGAAACTTTGCAGACATCGGATCCTCTTCGGCAATGCCCATTGAAATTCCCGATGTTCAGGATTGTAATGATCCTATTGATGATGTTGCTCGGGTGATCTAGTCTCTGGTGAAAGACTCCTCTTTCAATTATGAAGTACTCCTCCAACTCAATCTGCTCCACCGCCGGTACCTCCTCCGGCTCCAAGAAGGCATATTAAGATGAAGTGTCGCAAGTCTGCCTGACCACCTTGTTTTCGTCCCTCCGCTCGACCACCAGTTGACAAAGCACTGTCTTTCACTTTCTATACTTCAGCAGCCGAGCAGAAGTGGCATACATTGTCAGATATTGGAGTAGTGATGGACCGAGCAATTAATTTGGACGAGTTTCAAAGTCACAGTCTGCATACTCTACTCTCAAAGCGTTCCCTATTACATGCATCCCTTCTTCCTCAACATTATGACTCCGTGCTGGTAAAAGACTTTAATTCAAATTTGATATGTGACATTCTGAATGTGGATGCTATTTCTTTTGGGGTTGTCTATGTGAGGGAGCGAGTAGTTCATTTCGATGCTACTTGGTTGAATGTTTTTTTGTGGTTTGATAATATGATCGGGGACTTATTGTATGATGATGAGTGGGATGTGTCGACCAATCTGATTGCCACAATTTTAACTGGTGGCAAACTCACTGCTTAGCCATCAAGTTCTGTTCTCCGCTCTTCTATGCTGACCCAAAAATATTTTGTGTTGTTTAAGTTGATTGTATCTAATTGGATGTCAAGTACTAATATCATGACAGTTTATTTAGCACAGGCCAAGCTTCTTTTGCGATTAGAACGAGAGTTAGTTTCAATCTTGGGCGTCTCATCATCGACGCAATGCTGGCCATTGAGAGTAAGCCTCACTCTCTTTTATACTTTCCATGCTTAATTTCACAATTTTTGTATTCTCATGAGGTATCGAGGCTTGAATCAAGCATTTTGGAGTCTGTCCCTTTGATGAACATTTCTCCATGCATTTTTCGGCAACCACGGGTGGTGGACTTGCCTTATGTTGCTTCGAGTTCTTCGGAGGCACCGGGTTCCTCCAATGTCAATCCTCATGTCGCCCTATTTCTGAGATTGAGAGGATTAAAGGTGTTCTTCACGTCACCACTAAAGCCCTTTGTAACTTGAAGCAACGTGTTCTTCGATTTTCGGGCGCTTCCTAATTTGTGGCTTTTTGTCATCTCTTGTCTCAAAGGAGGAGAACACAGATAAGCCTACCCGTTTTTCTTCTTTGTTAGACTTTTTATCTTTTATTGTTTGGATTTGGCTTATATTGATCAGACTTGGTTTTGTTGCTCGGATTTGGTTTATGCGTATGTACTTGAACTTGATTGTTACATTAAGGGGGAGTAACAATAATTTCTATTCTATATGTCCAATTAGCATTTATGTGAGTAATTCTTGAGTTGAGATAAAAATGCCAAAAGGGAGAAATTGTTAGGATATTATATATATATATATATATATCTTATTTTATTTTGGCATTTTAAATTGGACATATAAAATAATTGAAATTATTATATAGATTGAAGATTGCATCTATGATGGCAATTGAGAAGATATGTTCTGCTACAATTCTATCCAATATATGCATCCTATTTTCAATTTAATATTCAAGTCTATCTAATACATGTTAGTAGAACTCCTGGTTTTGGTAAACATCCAAGTGTTTACGCAAGTTAAGAAAAACTTAGAGGGTTGCGGCAAAAAATAAAATAGAGGGTGGCTTTATTTGAAGTGGGTGTAGGTTCTTTTAGTGGAGCCAAGTTTTAGGTCAATATATAATTGATTTAACGGAGTTTTCTGTGGTGTACTGTTCATGGGAGTTTGAGTTGTGCAGATGTGGTTTTGGGAAGCCAAGTATTATGTTATTTGATAATTGATTTGAGTGGCTTTGGTGTGTGCGTGAACCATTGATTTAGTGGAGGTTTCATATGTCTCCGAAATAAACTTTGCTGGGCTGCGCAATCGTTCTTTTGGTGCTAAATTTTTGCAGTCTGCATCAATTACCTGTGGGCAGTAGACTGCGTAATTTTTCTTAAAAACTTTGGGCAATATGGGCAGTAGTGTGATTTGTGCCACGGAAGAATTAACTATGGTAAAAGTTTCCAGCTGAGTTATTTTGAGAAGAAAAATTCATAGGGAAGTTTTCTTTGGCTCAAGTATTTTTGTTATTTAATTTTCAGTTGATAAAATACTTGAGCTATTTTATTTATTATTGTTCTTGAGTGAAAATAGTTAGACAAATCTTCTGATGAGGTTAACATGAGTTGGTCGTGTTATCGAGTGTGAAATTCTTTTACGGGTAGTTAGGTTGTGAGGTAGTTACAAAGATTGAATGGAACAGTGTTAGATCAATCTTGTGTAATTTTATTGAACTACAGTGAAAGCGATTAATCTGGGTGAGGACTCCGCAGATGTAGGCAGAGTGTGCCGAACTGCGTTACCAAATTTTGATGTCTTTATTATTTTACGTTTGTGAGATTTTACCCTATTTGTGTGAAGAATAATTTGGAAAGTCTGAAACTTAATTAACCACTTCGGTTTTTCAGTCTTCCTTGGCTATTCTTCTCAGTATAAAGGCTATCACTGTTTGATCCTCAAACATCCAAACTTTATATTTCCTACCATGTTCATTTTCTAGAAAATGATTTTCTTTATGCTCACTCTCCACCCACATCATCTACATCCTCACCCACCATACTTCGCTCACTTCCCTTACCTTTCACTCCACCCCCTCCATCTCCTTTACCACTACCCTCTGTACCCCCTCCACCACCTCACCAAACATAATCTTCCCATCCAATGGTCACATGAACTCATGCTCAAACTTGTACTCCTCAATCATTTTCTGACTACATCACCTACTACTTGCTCACCAAATCTTTTCGGCAAATAAATTTGCTCATTGGGGTCAAGCTATGCTTGATGAGTTCACTGCTCTCCATCACAATCATACTTGGACTCTTGTCCCTCCTCCACCAAATGCTAACCTTGTTGGTTGTAAATGGATGTTTCGCACCAAAAGGAATTCTGATGGAACTATTCAATGCTATAAAGCTCGTCTAGTTTCCAAAGGTTTTCACCAAGCCTCTAGTATTGACTACACTGATAGCTTAAGCCTTGTTGTTAAACCCACAACCATTTGTCTCATCCTTACCATTGCTTTTTCTAAAATTTAGTTAGTCCGTCAACTTGATGTTAATAACGCCTTCCTTCATGGTCATCTTCATGAATAAAGTCTTTATGTCCCAACCAACCGGTTTTTAAGATCCACACTATCCTGATCATGTCTGTCATCTTCACAAAACCCTGTATGGTCTCAAACAAGGTCCTAGAGCTTGGTTTCATAGTCTAAGTCAGAAACTTCTTGATTTAAACTTTACTTCCTCCAAATCTGACCCTTCACTCTTTATTCATACCACCTCTTCTCATATCACATTCATATTAGTTTATGTGGATGATATTTTGGTTACCAGATCGTCTCCATCCTTCATTTCCACCCTTACCCAAAATCTTCATTCTACCTTCTCCATTAAAGACATAGGCCTGCTACATCATTTTTTTAGTTTTTAAGACATTTCCACTTCCACCATTATTCTTCTTACCCAAACCAAATACACTAATGATCTCCTTCTTTGGATAGGTTTTGATAACTCCAAACCTATTCACACTTCGATCACTATGTGTTTCCTTTATCCAAAAATCATGGCACACCCTTTTTTGATCCCTCTGAGCACTGAAGCACTGTTGGTGCTTTTTAATATCTGTGCCTTACTCCGCTCGACATTCAATTTGATGTCAATAAGCTATCCCAGGTTTTACATTGGCCCACTGATGTGCATTGGACTACAATTAAATGAATTCTCAGTTATCTTCGCTCCACATCATCTCACAACATTCACTTTCTTTTATCATCCTCACTTCAGTTAAATGCCTACTATGATGCTGATTGAGTTGGTTGTCCTGATGATCGTCCTTCTACTTCTGGATATCACATTTGTCTTGGGCCCAATTTAGTCTCTTGGAGTGCTAAAAAATAACCTACTGTTGCCAGATCTAGTACTGAAGCTAAATATCGAAGTATTGCTCTAGCCACAGCGGAACTTTGTTGGATCACTTCTCCTTTAAAGGAAATTGGTTTCTCTAAAGTTACGCCCAGTCTTTGGTGTGATAATCTTGGTGCTATGTTCCTTGTTTATGATCTAATCACTAATGCCTGTACTAAGCATATTGAAATTGACATCCATTTTGTTCATGACCTAGTGGCTAACAAAGTACTCTTCATCAGACACATTGCATATGCTCTTCAAATTGTTAATGTTATGACCAAGCCTTTATCCTCTTCAGCATTCTACTATCTTTGTCACAAGCTCACAATTGACACATTATGAGCTTGAGGGGCTGATAACGTTTGATTTTAATATATCTTAACAATTTAATATTTTTATATAAGATTACATTTCAATCTTTGTAGATAAGCTTAAATCAAACAAGATCATAATATTAGCTTTAATATTCTCTGTGAATCTCTTTTTGATTCTATTTTTACTTGTATATAAAGGCTCGTAGGCCTTTTACAAATACACAACTAAAGCAATAACACCTCTTCTTATACATTCTTCACAACTCTTTTTAAAAACTAATATAAACTCTCCTCTCTTATTTCACTATGATTTGTGATATGTCCCTTACGGTTTCTTACATAAAAATGGTTTATTTTATCTATAAAAAATATTTAATATCTTTTTTCGTAAATAGAAATAAAATTTTATCATATAAAATTCATAATTACTACCTTTCGAATATGAATACCATCAATAATGTATTTCAGGTCAATCAATCGACAAACTAACGAATTAAAACCAAACTTGAATCTATGACGCACCTGTGGACCGATGGGGATGCCATTTCGAGCACCTACATAAGAAACAAACAGTGACATAATTGTTAGATAATGGAAGCTATTCATTCTACTTGAGAAAATCTTCAAACTTGCTGTGGACTTTATACGAAAAACATTCTCACTTGTAAGATTAGCATGAGAATCTGTTACGTAGCTTGCATTAATGATATTAGAGGATGGCAGATAAGCAGCATAATTAGCAGTGTAATAGTTCAATCCAAGAAAATCAAACGACCCTTTCACTGATTCGGATTGCTCCTCTGAGAATTTAGGCAGTCGTCTCCCAACAAGAGACCTCATGGAATGTGGATAAGCACCATTGATCAAAGGGTCCATGAACCTGCAACTCAAAAGTTTTTTAGGGTAAGAAGAAGATGCATGTCAAAACATTACAATTATCTTTTATTTGAAAGAACTTACCATCCAAACATGAAATCAATGGCTCGTTTTGCAGCATTTCTATTGTGCCTTGCATTAGAATATGGCACAAACCAATTTGTCACTAAGGTGATTCCTATCACACCCTTTTGTGTTGCCTGCAAAACTTATAATGTTTGGTAAATCACTGTAGTTCGATGAATCCGAATGAATTTCTTATGATACATATGCTCCAAAACGCTATGAGAAATAGTTTCTTTGTTTTTTCTCAAACTAAACCCTTATATTTATTTTTATAAGGACAACATATTAAAAAATGTTTAACCTTTTAAGACTTTTTTAATTTTGTTTCAAAATTTTTAATTTAATGGTTAAGTTTTTAAAATTTATATAAATCAGGTTAAACATTGTTTTAACTTGATTCATTAAAAGATTAATTACTAAAATAAAAACTTTAAAAATTTTAACATTAAATTAAAAAATTTTAAAAATTAGATAATTTTTAATATGTTATCTAATTTTCCATATATATTTGCTACATGGACTTAACGTTGTGAAATGGACCTGGTATTTTGTCTTGTACGATTGAACAGCGGAAGCATGAGCAAGAAGTAGGTTGTGAGCCACCATGTATGGCTCTGTAGCTGAATTTCCGCCGGTACAGTTCAACTGTTGCCAAGCTGAACATCGTCCCGGCGCCAGTAAACCAACGGCATAGCCAGCCATACTATAACTCAAAGGTTCATTCAATGTAATCCAATGCTTAACTCGGTCTCCAAACTCCTTAAAGCAAGTCTCA
>JANIJH010000004.1:38722004-38741748 GCA_024520975.1 Erythroxylum areolatum
ACATATTAATTACTATTTGAAGTAGAAGTATCGAGTGTTATGCATTAGTTGTTACTTATAATAACAATGTTCAAGATTAATGTTTAATAACATAAAATTAAAGTATTTTTTTCTTTTCTTCTTTTTTTTGCTCAAAAATTAATATAATAAATACTAGTGAATTTATTATTATTAATATCCTCTTAAATTATATATAAATATATGACAGATTTTTTGGGTGTTTTAGGTTCAGGTTTAAACCTAGAACCTCAAGTTAGAAACCTGAACCTGATTTTTCAGGTTCTGTTCGAACCGAACCTTTTGATTAACCGTATTTTCAGGTTCGGTTCATGTGGTTCAGGTCCGGTTCATAGGTTCGCAGGTTTTATTAAACACCCCTATACAGAGCAGTCTACTGAGGAATCATACAAGACCATATTCCCAAGACCTAACCAAGAACTTCTATCAAATATCTTTGACTACAGTTGAGCAAATAGGATATAATCACAGTAAACCCACTAGATACGAGAGCTGCATCGTAGAGAAGATCTACAGCTCTCTTAAAGCATCATCATCATTTGGTTTAATCCTAAATGCATCCTGCAGACAATATGGGAAGTCAGTCACTTATTGTCGAGTTGTATGCACATGCATATATATCAGAAAGAGACAAGGAAGAGTGGAGAAAGAGATATGCAGAGGGAAGTAAGAGCGGCAGGAGTGGCTAGTATAAACCATACATTTAAATTCTTAATTATTGCATGTTCAGGATTGATCTCAAACACCCTTCTACCTCTCATGAACTCCAAGCTAGACATATCACCGACAGTTTGTGCTTCATTAGCCTGCAATAAGTTCAGTATCATGTAAGCAAACAATGAAAGCGATGCAGATTCCTACATAAGCACAAGAGCACTCTACCTCTCCATATTGGCAGACCAACCAAATTTGCCCGATACAAGAACACATGGTGATGAAATCAGGCGACTTGAGATTTCTACACCTGCAACTTTGTCACCAAGACGTTTCTTCATCCAATCACACATTTGGCCAAACTCCTGCTTCATCACCTTGTCTTTTTGCTCATCCTTGTCACCTACAAAACTCAAGTTATTTAAATCCAACTAGTCTAGAAACAGATGGCAACCAAATATACTTTAACATGTTTCCCAAACCTAACAGAAGAGCAATGGCATTATGAAAATTTTAACAAACAAGAAAACTCTACCAACTTAAACTCTATATGAGACCATTTTTTCACCACAATTTGCTTGATAGTTAACTCAGGAGACTAAAAATTATAGAACTTTAGAAGGTGGCAGTCTGGTCCAAGTGAACGGTTCATATCAATACATAGTATAAGAGAGAAGAGAGAGCATATGACAGAAATATCCACCAACAAGGTCTGTAAAAGCTAACCTAAATGTAAGTCTTCCTTGCTAATGTCAACAAATCTTCTCTTTTCTTTGAGATTCTGAATGGCCACCTCATCGATGGGATCAACTAAAAACAACACCTGCATGGATACCACAGGAGTAGCCGTAGTACAATGTGACCAACCTAAAAGCATATCTTCTTTTTAAAAATACAAGCACTTCCTTCAAGATCCTTCTCAAGAAGTCTCTCCAAGAAAGGTGTGTTCTTGGCACTGGTCACACTGTCAGAAGCAATGCAATAGATATCCTTCTGCTTGGGTTTCATGTTCTCAACATATTCATCCAGACTGATCATTTCTTCTTAAATTTGGGAAGAGAAGAATCTAAGGAGTGGTGCAAGACGTTTATGATTTTCACGGTCCTCTATGCATTCCAATTTCAAGTGCTTACCAAAATTTTCCCAGAACTTCTCATAATCTTGCAATAGAAAGAGAGAAAAAAGATGCATTTTCAAATAAGAAGGAAGTCTCCACTCAGTGTGATATATGATTAATTTATGAGAAGTAATTATTGGTTACAACTGAAATAAAATTTGCTCACAAATGTTTAAGATGTTAATAAGCATTCTGACTAATTGAATATGCTGCAAAAAGTGCAGGTAAGCATGACATGGCTTGCATTTTTTTAGGCATACACGTGCATGTTATTTTAGTTTTGAGGTTGGAAATGGGAAGGGAGAGGGGAAAACCAAGAGACGTAAGGGGAAACTTTGAAAGAGAATAAGAAAATAGAAAACAAAATCCAAAACAGAGGATGACAAAAAACATACTTCCCTGTTGTCACTCATGGAAATTCCCAAAATCATATTAAAAGCCTTTCTAACAAGGCGCTTTCTCATGATTTGAACCTTGAAAGACAATAATAACAGATGTTAGACACGATTAGACAACACAAGAAGAAAACTTACAGAACTCTTGCAAAGTTTTAGCAAATAAACACACGGAAGCTACATACAACACGACTTTCTTGAAGAATCTCTCTTGAGACATTGAGAGGAAGATCATTTGAGTCCACAACACCTTTCACAAAACTTAGATATCGTGGGAACTAATTCACCAAGAAGAGAAAAGAATGAGTAACTAAGTAATGATTCCTTCAAGATATTAGGGAAAGAAGTTTCTACATACCAGTTCTTCATCAAAATCATCTGAAATGAAGACTCTTTTGACATAAAGCCTAATATTTTTGGTTTTCGGGTTCACAATATCATCCTTCCCTGTTGGGGCAATTGCTGGGACATATAGTATAGACCTGAACCCCACCTCACCCTACAACCAGCCTTCTTCAGCTTAACAAAAAGTATAAATTTACATGTTAACAAGACTAACATAAGCTAAATGAAACAAAACATTGAATACTGATTTCTGTAAAGAGATACTCTATAGTCAATGGAAGCTGAAAACTTATTACCTATGTAGTGAAATGAGAAGATGCCAAAGGCTCCAAGTACTCATTAAAGGTTAATTTGTAAAATTCATTGTATTCCTCTGTAGAGACCTCCTTAGGGTTGTGAAGCTACAGATATTAAAAAAAAACTAGAGCCTTTGTAGAAGCATTAATAAACAACATAATCAATCGATCCTTAGCTGTTTGACTCACCCATATTGGTTGAGTCTCGCTAGCAAGTTCCCAGTCCCAATACCTCTCCACAACAGTTTTTGTTTTCTTCTTTTTTTGATAAAATGCAATAGGGCAAGATAATCGCAAAAAGCTGTTGCAATAACTAATAAAGAACCATAGAGAAGATCATTGTTATACCTCAGTTGTGTTGTCCTGTTCATCCTTCTGGGCTTCAGCTGGATCCTCATCAACCTCAACCTGCAATAAAACAAGAAATAATAAATAAACACTTGATAAATAGAAAAAAAAATTATAGTTCCAAGACTCCATGTCTGAATCAAGCACGAAGACATCTGTTTCAAGTACAACAGATTTCACACTACATACATCTAGAAACATTCTACCTCCTTTATGAATCCCTTTTCCTGCCAGATGTAAATAGGAAATGAAACAAATTGTGAATAGTTCTTCACAAGCTTCTAGATATGCTCAGGGTCTGCAAATCCTTTATCATCACGCTGAAAGTTGACAAAAAGACAAGAAATTACACATAAACTTCAAAGATTACTGAGCATGTAGAATCCGCTACTTCCAAAAAAAAAATTGAAAATGAAAAAGAAAAGGTCTAAACCTTAAGATGCAGTGTCAGGCGTGTTCCTCTAGGAATAAGCTCTTCAGAATCTATCTCTTCTTGTATTTTATAGGAACTAGCATTGGCCTTTCCTTCCCATACATACTGCTTGTCAGACTCAAGGGCTTTTTGTAGAGACAACAACCTTGTGTAAAATAAGATACATCAACCAACCAGAATAGAAACTTTAATATTCAATGCATACAACAACATGACTATGAAAAGGTTAATCAGTCTAGGTTAGCATTACACTCGATCAGCAACGTGGAAAGCTGAATAAAAGCCCACACCAAATTGACCAATTAAGTTGTTTTCACCACCTGCATCTTTGCTATCCTGTAGCATTTTCTCTAAAACTATCAGAATTTAATCACAAAAATGTAGTGGGTACGATAAAAGTAGAAAACAGTAGGAAATTGGTGCTTCAAGAAGGGTTATACCTTTAGTGCCGTTAAAAACTTTGCAGTTCCACTTTCTGCTATAGTTCCAAGACAATCAATAAGCTCTTGTTGAGTCATACCAATGCCAAAATCACTGTAAAAAACAAACATCTTAGAATCTCCTACAAAAAGAAAGATTAAGAACCAAAAGTTTATGCAGTTTAACAAGCTTACGTGATAGTTACAATTCCATTATTCTTGTCAGTTTGAATACGAATGTCAAAATCAATTAACAAGCTTACGTGATAGTTACAATTCCATTATTCTTGTCAGTTTGAATACGAATGTCAAAATCAATTGCCTCCTTCAATAGGCCAGGATTAGTCACGCTAAGAAATCTTAACTTGTCCAAGGCATCACTTACATTGCTTTAGATACAAAAATTCACACATTAGACATTAGCTTGAACTATTGTCATCTACTCATGAAGAGAGAGAAGGGGGAGAGAGAGAGAGAGAAAGATGTGAAAATTAATTGTTTTCTATCTTCACACAGCTTTAGGTTTGATAAGGTGAAAATGCAGAATTGAAACATTATTATCATCAGCTGAAATTTGTTTGTGTTACATTAATTATGGCATTGAGCTTAAAACAACTTATATCTTTACATGACGAAGAGGTTTAATTTGAGATGTGGCCCATTTGACTAGAAATATGAACTATATACACCAGGTATCTATGATACAAGCTCATGATATTGTGTATATAACATATTGCAAAAATAATTCGAAGTCATTGATGAAATTAGAACAGAAGTATAAAAGCTCAACATGCCTGATAAGCTCCCGAAGGATCACCTCTTTGTTGCTATACAAGCTATTAACAATAAGGTCCATGAGACGACTAACCTGTCAACATTTTTGAAATGAAGAGAACATACATAAAATATATGATACATTCATTAAATGCATAATATATTGGCCTACAGTTTGGGTACATACCTCTGCTTGGTACTCAAATTTTTCACCAACTGAAGGATGAGGAGACAATGTACTAGATTCGGCTGCCGTTAACTCATATCGGTGACCTAAAAACAAGCCACCATTCAAATGTAATGGAGACAAAGAGCTAATTTTGTTGGGTAAGGTTCTACTGGTGGTAACCATCGAGTACCATTTGGATTTGGTTTCAATATCTATTGCCTGCTTAGTGTTCAATCAAAATATACAATTCCTTAGGTAAACTAGTTTTACACCAACCAAATCACAATAAGGAAACAATTGCAATGAAAGCATTCAAAAATGAAGAGGAAAAACAAACAAATGCAACCGGTAAACAAACCGACAATAAAGGAATCAAACTAACAGAAAGTATCTACATTGATGTAATTGTTATCCTAATATCAAGTTCAGGTCACCTACAACTATTGATTTACTAACGGTGAAAAAGAAAATGTTCTACAAATATGTATTTTTAATCAAATTCACACAAATAAAATTTGCCTAAATCCATAATACAGTTAGCATATAAGGAATAGAACCACAATCATATACAACTACCCCAACAGCCAAAAATCACAAGAATTGCAATAAAGGAAATGGGTTATAAGGTACCGAATCGGTCAAATGAAAGGTGTTGGAGATTGAGGCAGCAGCCACGCTCCGGTAGCGATAACCCCCGATTCGAAGGATAAAAGAAACAGAACGTCTTGATAGGGTGTGCATGACTGGGCTAAACTTAAGTGGAGTGAGTGGTGGCAGTGACAATGGAGCGAGAATCAGAAAGCAGAAACCTTAAGTTAAACAAAAACACTCTGACTGAGTGTTTCCTTTTTACGTGCACTTAGGAAGCATCTGGAGACTTATGTTATATTTACCAGAACCTTGATCTTCGCTTTGCCACTTTTTGTTTCACAAACTTTGTTCCCCCTAATTTTTTTTCTTTTGTTCTATATTGGAAAACTTTTTTCCCTTATAACAGTCCATATTGTGCATTGGAATGCGGAATACAGTTTTATATCTTTCTTCTGAGTGAATATCCAATTGTTAAAATCCTGCTTTCGTATCAAACTTTGAGAAGATAATAGCTTCCTCATACGTATATAACAAAAAATTAACTGGGTGATGAAAATATTACGAGCACTATACTTCTTGTGAGAATTCTGCATCAAATTGGCTACTTCACCGGTTGGAATGAAGACAACGATCATGTAACATTTTAGGTACCTTGAGTGGCATCAGAGCCAGAACTATAGATTGAATCAACACGAGGATAAGCTTATCTAGAAGCTGGAATCTCCTAGTAAGTACTCAGATCACTTATGTAGATCACTTTATAATGAACTAACCCCTCCAGTTATTTGTCATAAGATTGTATGGAGCAAGCACCATTACCCCGGAGCTTCTCACACATTACAAAATGCAATCAAATTCAAACTTCCTAAAATATCTATATATACCAAATTGGTGCACACTTTGTAGGAGAAACTCATAATCCTACGAACGCCTCGATAGTTATACGTTGCATTATGTTTTAGTGGGTAATTTAGTATGCTTTCAATTCTTAATTAGATGATTTGTGCATGTTTAGGTTTAGAATTATGATAGTGTGATTATGTGTTTGTGTTTTTTTAGTGTTATTTGGGTTATAGCATGATATCGAGCTTTAATTTTGTGTATTTGAAGTGTTTTGATGAGTTTATTAGTGTTTGAGATCAAGTAAAGAAGGTCGGAGAAGATTTGGAGAAAGTTCGGAACAAGTCAAGACAACGATCGTGATAAAAGTAAGCAAGGAAGGCCATGATTGTGACAGAAGCAGGTATGACAGATCGTGGCCAATGAAGCAATTTTTAAGTGCCATGATGGAGGGCAAAACGACAAGCGCGGGGACTGCTTTCAAACTCAAATTTTTTAGGGTTATTTTGGATACTTGGGCTAGGTAAAACCTAGTTTTTACCTTAAATAGAAAAAGACTATAAAAGAAAAAGAAAGAAATCCTAAAGAGAAGCCTCCAATTGCTACATTTGGAAAGAACTGAGGAAGAGAGAGAAGGGGTTGTTGCTGATGTTGATGTTACTCCTAGTCCTTCCAAGTGGGTTCCAATGAATGAGATCTTGTAGTACTTACCAATGAGGCCCTATCGATTAGTATTACACAGAAGAAATCAATTATAGACACTAATATAATTAGATATGCTCTTTATAGACAAACTTGGGATTTACGATCCTAGGTAAGATCAATTCAAGATCATGGGATCCTTTCAATTCAAGATCATGGGATCCTTTTCTATTAGAGAAACGAAAGAAGACTTCCGTCGACAAGTTGCATTCATATTCATATGTTGCTCCCTTCTTTTTGGGTGTGAAGCAGTGTCAAACCAACTAACAAGCATTACCTCTCCCTGAAAAGGAGGTGATCTAGCTGCACCTTCCAGTACGACTACCTTGTTACGACTTCACTCCAGTCACTACCCCTACGTTCAGCATCCCTTTCCTTGTAGTTAAGGTAACGACTTCGGGCATATGCAGCAACCATAGTGTGACTGGCAGTGTGTACAAGACCTAGGAACGAATTCACTATTGTATAGCTGACTAGCGATTACTAGCGATTCTGACTTCATTCTACTCCCAGTCCTTCCAAGAGAACTTCATCACTTCATCTTTATATTTCTTTAATTTGATGTATGAGATTGATAGGATGAAGATAATTTTAAGTTTAAGGATGTTCTAAACTCTTTTAGGGTTTCATTCTTGAATGAATGTTAATGTGGTTGCTTTTCATGTTAATATATTGGGTATTGTGATTGTTTGTCATGTTTGCATGCTTTGGTAACAAAATGAGATAGTGAACCAATAGCAAAATGACTAGATTGGGTAATGAGAGTTAAACAATCTAATAGATTATACAAACAATCAAATTGGTAATTTATACAAAGAGAGATCTCGTATGAGGACCCAATTGTCTATTAGACTACTTAAGATCTAATTGGATGTGTGAGCTTTTCATTAATTGAGAGATTGCAAATTTCATAATTTAATTGGGGTTTAATGATTATAATTCGAGAGAGAGTAATCCACCCTTTGAAAGTCTAGGATCGATACCGAATTAACTCAAAAGTGATTAAGTTTTCTTTTTGAAAAGTCAAAAATGATTAAGTTAGAATTAGATGATAGGATAAATTCCCTTCTCTCATAATTGGTTAATCTTTCTTGTGTGAATTTTCAATTGTTATTTAGTTGTGCTCAATTTTGATTTCTTTGTGTTAATTTTACAAATTCACTTTCAATCAATCCATATTCAATTGCTTAATTTTTTACTCATTTTTTCATTTTAATTACATTTTAAATCCTTAGACAAATTTAGGATTCGAGTAGTTCACTAATTCCTCATAGATTTGACATTTCAATTACTACATAAACGACTCATGCACTTGCAGAACATTGAGAGTTTTATAAAATTAAAACTTGCTTAATAAGTTTTTGGAGTTGTTGCTGAGGAATTAGTTTAAGGCTTTTTGAATTCCTTTGTTTTAAGAAATTATCACCCTTTCTTGTGATTGTCGTATCCAATCACACAAAAAAGAAAAAAAGAAGAAAGTTTGAGTTCAAAATAAAAGACACATTAATTTGGACATCACAAGATAACTATGAGGAATCCAAAAAGTTAGATGCCAAGAAGAGATAGAAAGAACGATGATGGAGGAAATATGTCATAGGGAGCCTTGCGAACTTAATAAGGTACAATTTGGTCCAAGAAGTAATCGTCCTTATTAGAACACTTAGAATCTGGGGTGGCAAAATAGATTTATTTTGGTCTAAAAATGCAAGAAATCAAAGAGGAATTCAAAGTCTGCTAGGATTTCAACAAGACGAGTCCAGTTCATAGGATTCTAAATTGGACATGATCATGGACAAGCTCATGAATATAGAAGAGGCCTAGAAGAGACTAGAAGGGAAGTTTGAGCGAGTAACAAAAGATCAAGCCTTTTCTATTCGTAACCTAGAGGTTTAAATGAGCCAACTGTATAGGGAATTTTGTAAAAGATGTGTGGAAAACTTTCTGAGCAACATAGAAGTAAGCCCAAGAGAGCAATGTAAGCTATCACATCTCCCATACTTCTTCCTAGGACATAAGCACCTTGACTTTGATTGTTACCACATTATAACATGCAATATGTGCAAAGTCATTTAAACAATTAGGATTAGGAATTTGGGAACCAAGACTAGATTAGTCTTATTAAGTTCAATAAGCAACCTACCACTTTTGAAGAATTCTTGCATTGCACTTGCTACTGGAGCTTGTATCATAGTCCATTTTTCCTTAAAGAACATAGCATTAAAGCCATTTGGTCCTGGAGACTTTTCATGATGGAATGAAAACACTACATCTTTTATCTCCCTTATGGTGACTTCTTTAAGCATTTCGTTCTTTTGGATCTAATTTGTGGAACTTGATAATTGATTGATGAGAGCTCCAGAAAGAATAGAAGTGTGTGTAGTTACCCTATTTATCTCTTTGAAGTGACTTCTAGCAGTCTCTTTCATGTCTTCTAAATCATATAATAATATACCATTATGATCTTCAAGAGATATTATATTGTTTCTATTCCTCTTTCCTTGAATCATATTGTAAAATTTAACCTCTAGATCTTCTTGTTGAATGTCAAAGTAAATTTTATGAATTGGTATTCAGTGCTGGCCTACCTCTTTAATTGTTATATAAGAATGAGCGCATGCTTACAAGTGTTATAGGTGTTAATATTTTGGTTGACATTTATATTTAACTCAAAGCATTTGATATGAATGGAATAAGTTAGTTTATTAGAACTTTTTAAGTGATTGTTGTTTATGACTAGGTTAATTTCATAAAATTTGATGTGATTGTACCAATATTGCATTATTGTATGATTGTATTTTTGAGTTATGTTTGTTTCGTTTGTTCTGTGATTTTAGTTTTGATCGACACCAAGTAAAGGTTTAAGTGTGGGGATGTTTACAGACTTAAAACTTATTACATTTTTCTAGGTTTTTAGGGTTTTCTTAGTTGATAACCACGTGTTTAGGGCTTAGATTTATATTCATATTAGTGTTTATGTGTGTTTTGTTTGATTATTGTTGTTTAGGGCAAGAGTTTGATCTTAATTATATATTTCAAGGATTGTGTTGATGAGTTTGGTGATGAGTGCAAACATGAAAAAGAGAAGAAATGATGAAGAAAAGGTTGGAGAAACAAGTATGGCATGATCATTGTGCAAAAAGGAAGCAGCAGGTTGGAAGCCTTTAGCACAATCATGTCAGAGAGTTTAGGCAGTCCTATGTAGTATGGCACGAGCGTTGTGCAATAAGGAAGTAGTAGGTCGGAAGCCTCTAGCACAATCATGCCAGAGACTTTAGGTAGTCCCATGCACGATCATGATCATGCCAGAGGTTTCCAATATGGCTATGCACGATCTTGCAAGGTGTATTCCAGGATGCAAGTTTTTCATACTTTTGACATTTCAATTTTATTTTTAGAAGATATACATATGGAAAAAAAAACTCTATACAAAACATTAAAAGACTAAAGAGATATAAAGAAGCTTAAACCACCACTGGAGGACAACCTAATCATAATTAAAGAAGATAAAAAGAGAGAATTCTTAAGAACAAGGCTACAAATTTTCCAACCAAGGCAAGAAGAGAAGAGTTCCAAATTTCATTATACACTCTTTTCTTAATTCCTTGTTATTGTTAGATGTTAAGGATTATTAATTTTGGATATTTGGTTACATCTATGTGTTGCTAAATTCCTTTTTAAGAACTACTCTTTAAATTATTTGTTGAACTTACATTCTTGATTTAATGAATTTTCTTATGATATTTATTATTTTATAATCAATTTGAATCGAGAAGTTAAATTAATTCACTTGTGATTTGTTACAGAAGGAGAGCTATAACCCCAAGGGACCGATAAATATCAAATAAACAGAAAATTGAAGAGAGATATAATTGTTTATTGGTTATCCATAGGATTGCTAAATCCGGTTTCATTGTTAGAAAGAGTTTTGATAAATTGAGATATCACAATTTCATTTCTATCTATTATAATTGGGATTACTTGAATAGATCTTGAGAGAGGTAATCATAATTATAGGATATCTAGGATCAAATAGGATTAAATCAAGAAATTAAATTAATGACAAAATCAAGATAGAAGTAATTCCTAGTTTTCATCATTGATTAATCAATTTTACTACTACCTCATTCATAGTTTATTTTTTAAGTCTTTGTTTTTAGTTAATTCTTAATTAAACTTCCTTTTGTTTACCTTAAACAAATTTTACAAGAATTATTGGGTGACTATACAATCCTCATGGAAACAATATCTTTTATACTATTGTTAGGATCTGTATACTTATAATAAAGAAGTTTTTCTATTTAAAACTATCAACAACTAATTCTCAACATAACTAATATAAGTATAAATATTGATTTGTAAGATTGTATATAACTTGATTATCATAGTTGAATCATGGTGGACTACAACTAGCTTGAAACCTGAGATTCAAGAAAATGCAAATTCTTAAGCAGTTTTGTCAAAATAAGGGCAACAATCATGTTAACACATCTCTTATTTTGTTAACTAAAAGGTTAGAATAATTTATGTTTAAAGCAACTATAGGTGTACCTATTAGCTAGTTAATATGGCTTTATTAAATAAATCCGTTTTAATTTAACCAAAAAAACCAAGTGTAATATTTATGTTTGCATATTTTTATAAAGATATATGTTGAGCAATGTGAATACAATTATCCATTTTCTACCAAAAAAATGAGAGAATTCTTAAGAACAAGGCTACAAATTTTCCAACCAAGGCAAGAAGAGAAGAGTTCCAAATTTCATTATACACTCTTTTCTTAATTCCTTGTTATTGTTAGATGTTAAGGATTATTAATTTTGGATATTTGGTTACATCTATGTGTTGCTAAATTCCTTTTTAAGAACTACTCTTTAAATTATTTGTTGAACTTACATTCTTGATTTAATGAATTTTCTTATGATATTTATTATTTTATAATCAATTTGAATCGAGAAGTTAAATTAATTCACTTGTGATTTGTTACAGAAGGAGAGCTATAACCCCAAGGGACCGATAAATATCAAATAAACAGAAAATTGAAGAGAGATATAATTGTTTATTGGTTATCCATAGGATTGCTAAATCCGGTTTCATTGTTAGAAAGAGTTTTGATAAATTGAGATATCACAATTTCATTTCTATCTATTATAATTGGGATTACTTGAATAGATCTTGAGAGAGGTAATCATAATTATAGGATATCTAGGATCAAATAGGATTAAATCAAGAAATTAAATTAATGACAAAATCAAGATAGAAGTAATTCCTAGTTTTCATCATTGATTAATCAATTTTACTACTACCTCATTCATAGTTTATTTTTTAAGTCTTTGTTTTTAGTTAATTCTTAATTAAACTTCCTTTTGTTTACCTTAAACAAATTTTACAAGAATTATTGGGTGACTATACAATCCTCATGGAAACAATATCTTTTATACTATTGTTAGGATCTGTATACTTATAATAAAGAAGTTTTTCTATTTAAAACTATCAACAACTAATTCTCAACATAACTAATATAAGTATAAATATTGATTTGTAAGATTGTATATAACTTGATTATCATAGTTGAATCATGGTGGACTACAACTAGCTTGAAACCTGAGATTCAAGAAAATGCAAATTCTTAAGCAGTTTTGTCAAAATAAGGGCAACAATCATGTTAACACATCTCTTATTTTGTTAACTAAAAGGTTAGAATAATTTATGTTTAAAGCAACTATAGGTGTACCTATTAGCTAGTTAATATGGCTTTATTAAATAAATCCGTTTTAATTTAACCAAAAAAACCAAGTGTAATGTTTATGTTTGCATATTTTTATAAAGATACATGTTGAGCAATGTGAATACAATTATCCATTTTCTACCAAAAAAATGAAAAGTATTTTCTAATGTACAAAAAAGATATATATTACCTTGAGTAGAAGATGGGCTTTTAGGTAAATTAGCATTGAAATAAACAAGAACACGACCAAGTCTTTCATTTCATAAAAACCAAAATGGCATTGGCATTTGCTTTTCAAAATGCTTCTTTTAGAATTAATGAACAAATTGCTTTAGGAATATTTCCTAAAAGATTATGGAAGTTTATGGTAGAAAAGAAATCTCTTTGATTCAAGTGGATGAATACACACTTTCTCAAAAGTCAAAGCATTTAGAAGATTAAGCTCAAACATAAAACATCTTGGACACTAAAACATATCCTAGTCTTGAAGAATCATATCAATAACAACATCAAATTAAGAAAAGTTAATAACAAATAAACATAGTTTTCCATGTGGACTTTCCATGATAGCAAGAGGGGTTGCTGCTAATCTATCTACTAGTATAAAGACAAGATGGCTACTGGATTAAGTGACTTTTTTCCAAATTGTTGCTAGGAATTTAATCTTGTAATGTAAGGCCCCAAAATATACCCTAGTTGAAATAATACATGTTTGTGAAAGTACTTGTTTGATAGGAGTTAGAATTTTGCTATAATTAGAATATGAAAAACTTATGACTTGAATTTTTGATCAAGTGGATTATAGTAAGTAAATTGGAATTAATTGATACCATTAGAGAATTGAGGTATTTAAATGTATATTTAGATTAGGAAAATTTTAAAGTGGTAAGATAAATTGATATATGAAAATTGCAAAGATTAAGCCTATGAGTTAATGACATTTGGCATGAGTAATTAACTGACAAATGGCTTGGCAAGAATGTAACAAATGGCATGGTTAATAAGTTGACAAGTGGACAAATGAAAGTGTTGCAATTGGCAGCATAAATGGAGGCAAATGGGAGTCATGCATTGGAGATATATGTGGCAATACATAATGAAGACACCTAGCAACTAAGGTGTCAAGCCTTGTAGCCTTCATTTGGCTCTCTTCTCTCCACTGATTCCTTGCTCTACATTTTTACTTTGATTTTGTAAACTCCTTGCCATGAGCTGCATGAAGAAGCTCTCTCAATTTCTAGGCTGATGTGCTTTGGGTGTTAAAAACACATTACATCTATCTTGGTTTTGGAAGTGTATTAGTTGCTTGGAAGGTGCTGTAATAGTTGGAATCTTGGAGTTGAATTTGAAATTTAGTAAGGTAAGGGAATTATAAACTTGGTATCCTATGATAACATGTGTTGATTGATGTTTGATATGGATTAATTGTGTACTGAAATGGGAAAGAATTGAAGTTTGATACATGCTAGAAACTGGTTTGGATGAGTAGTTCTACTGGACAGGTTATGGTATTTTAGCCATATGTTCCCCTGTAGGTATCCAAATTGGATGAATTTAAATTCTTATTAAACTAGACACTTATATCTACAACTTTCATGAAGGCGTCGAGTCTGATTTCTGTCACTAAGTGTGTCAAAAGTTGGCTTGTTGTTGAGTATCTGGAATCTGTCACTGTTTGTGAATAGTCTATAGTCATTTGCGGATAATTTTCAAAATAATGAATCAAATTGCATAATATTGGTGTCAGTAGAAACTTAAGACATAAAGGAACAAATGTTTAGAAGAATATTTGGCCTAAATCTTTCATTTTAATTGTCAAAATGACTGTGTAACATTGACCCGAAAGTCTGTTTTGGGGAAAAACCTGGAAGAAAATGATGAAGTATGTGTTTTCACTGAACTTGCTTTGGTATTTCTATTATAACTTGAACTATGAATCTCCAAATGCGTAGGTTCTTAATTCAGATTAAACTACAGACATATTTCTACAATTTTATTGAAGAAGTTGAATTTTAATTCTATCTCTAAGATTTTCAAAATTTGGCATGAAATTAAGTCTTAGCTTAAGCTGTAGCACTACCAGGGACAGAAATCATATCCTGTGGTTTTTGAATAAACTGTATTGATGTATGCCAAATTAGACTGAGATGTCTTCACCAAAGTTGAAGCTTATTCTCTTAGCTTTAAATTGTTATAAAGTTTGTAATTTTTGGATATTAGAATTGAGAATTATAAGGTGTACAACTCGGAAGCATGATCATGTATATTAGTCAAAATTTTAAATGTACACAGTCTGTGGTATTTTGAGCATAACTCGTTGAATACTAAACCAAATTGGATGAACTTAGTATCATTGGAAACCTAAGACAAAGGGGAGAAACTTTCTAAAAGGAAGTATTACCTAATTACCTCACCTTCCTGATGAGAATAATTAAGAAAAGTGGACCCGAAGGTAGATTGTGAAATAAATCTAGATTAAGGGATTGAGTATGATTTCATATGACCGATAATGTTATAAGATTAAGGATAAGAAACCCATATTTTTGACTTTAACATGCATCATACATATTCAGTATATATGAATATGCATAATTGAATTCATAATTGTTCACAATAGTAATATATGTTTGTATTAAATATTTTAGAGGAACCCTTAGAGTGACCGATTCTAGATATTGCCGGGACTTCGAGGTAATAAGCAAAATGGGAGCTTTTGTAAGTAATTTAGACGATAAATTTTGTGAGTAACCTAAGATGGTCTCACTTGATTTGTTTTATTTATTACTGAATTGAAATTGATATTGATGAATGTGTACTGAATTGTGTACTGATTCCAGACATGAAGGTCCGAGGTATTGATTGATGAATGTGTATTGAAGTACTATTTACCTTACTTTGTTCTACTTGTTGAATTTGATTTATGCTGATTGTGTTCTAAATTCTCAACAATGATTGTCCGAGGCGTTTGATGCATGTTTATATCATTGAAAGTGCTACTTGCATATGAATATAATTGACTACTTGCTTTGCACAAGAAATGTTTGAAATGATCTTGTTTTGTTTTAAAACTGTTGAGTCCTAATTGTGGGTAAATAGGCATGTCTAGAAGGATCTGCAGCTACTTCTGTGACACTTTAGTGTCTGACACTTCGGTGTCTTCTGTTATTGAGACGTAAGTCTCTTCTATGATATGATACCAATTATGGAATCTTCTGTATAAGTCCTGTTACCCACTTCTGTTGACAGATTAGCTGTCATTTGATTGTGTATTCTAATAAATGTAGGATTTTGAAATAAATAAAATGATGTTTTGAACTGAAAGGATTGTGCCTTCTTTGATACTCAGTTCTGTTAATTATGCAACTATTCAAAAATTTAAATATCTGCTTGTGCTATAACTTGATTCAGTATGATTAATTGTCAAATTATGCATAGTTTAGTTATTACTCACTAGGCTATATGCTTAGTACGGTGGATTTGCCCCGTGTAAGTTCTAAGCGATGTTTATAAAGACTAGGACAAGACAACCGCAATGACTAATGAAGTCTGAGTGTTGTTTTGAAAATAATGTAAAATATTTGGTTTGACTTTTGGGCTTTTATCTAATATGTATATGTGAATTTGTTTGTAAGTTTGTAACAACGATACTTCAGTTTGGTTTGGATTTTTCAGCGAGTTTGTGTTAAGTATTACGTAATTTAATATATGTTTGCCTGAATTGTTTATTGGAAGTTTTCGTATGCTTTGATTTGTTTGTACTGTTTGTGTGACATTCATATATCCTTCCAGGGGGTACGTGGGTGTTACATGTAACTTTAGGTTTTTTGTTGTACATATTCTTCTATTAACCATTTAATTATGTTTAAAAAAAACATATAGTTTTGGTATGACAATTGACGTGAGATAAGACCTTAATACTAAATCTACAACCTGAAAGGCTTAAGAAAGAGTATTTTAGACAATGTAAGAGCAAAAATAATCATTGACAAGAATGAATGAGTATGGTCAGCACACTTATCAATAGGATTCTCGACTCTCATGAACAGAATACTTAATCACCACCCAAACCAGATTATAGAAGACTCAATCATTTGGACCATACATTATTTTAAAGAGATTAACTAACCATACTTGCTTGGAAATCTTCACTTATCCTCACCATTCAGTTCTATGGACATGTTTGGTCTGACATAAAAATAGAAATCCTAAAACCTCTTCTCTATTGTGATTAGCAATAAGACAGAGACTATGGACAAAATATACACGTTGCTTAACTCATACTATAAATCCTACATGCTTACTATGTCAGCAGGAAAATGAATCTCTGAATCATATATTCTTCAATTGCAGCTAGTCTTCAATGATCTACAGCAAATGTTAGCTTTTTTTTTAATATGCATTGTAACATGAATCAATGAAGCAACATAATTGAATGGGAATCCAAGCTTCAACGTTGAAAGAAACAACTGTCAAGATTTTTAAGAATATGAAAGTGGATAAACAAACTATTGCACCTCAGGACTATGAATTGAACAAGGAAAAATCTAATTGTCAGAGAAATGAATGCTGAAATAAGCACCAATTTAGTAATAAATTGGAACTTAGCTTTACTAACAGCGATTCTGATTTTATTTTCAAGTTATAGACTTCTATAGTTCCTTGATCTGATTATGACACTAGTTTCTTTCCTAATATGCTACTGTAGTTGCTTTCTTTGTACCTTGCTTAATCCCTATGAGGATTTTATGAATAAAATTCCCTCTCCAAAAACAAATTGCTTCAGTGATTGAGAAAATTAATCCTATAAAGCATTTGATAAAAATTTTCATGTAATCTCGTTTGATTTCTGCAGTGGAAGGATTGAGAAAAGGAGGGAAAGTCTTGCGATACTGACTTTGTTGAACTCAATTGTGAGACTGACTTTGTTTCCTGGAAATGATATCTTAAGCAGTTGGTGAGTAGTTGCTGATTCAGATCTTTAAATTATCCATTTCAGGTTTAGGTTGCCCATACGTTATTAGGAAGCAATTTTTAGTAGATCCATCTGTGAATGTTCGTGTTAAGTTTATTAAGATTTCTCTTTGGACAAGCTCTACTGAAATATATGTTTCACGGTTTGTCCTTTGGCCTCATAGAACAAAAATTTTGGAGGTTAGACTGAGACTTTCTGACCTTATTGCTATGTGATTCTAATTGTTATATTTAGTGCAACTGGATCGTCCATATTACATTGGGTTCATGTTCATCTTCTAGGACTCAACTGGAATCTGTTCGATTCTATTTACCAAAATTATAACGCCCTCAGGACTTTAGATTGGATATTTAAGCATAATTTCAGGCACAATACGTGCATTTAGTCCTTAGAATTAGGCTGCATGTGTACCTTCTTTATCAAGTAGAACTTGACCGCAAACGTCTGCAGTCTGGCTCCCGAATACTGCAAAATATTTTATCAATATGTACTTATAAATGAACACAATGTCCAATTCATGTGTGTATCTGCTTTCACTACTAGTTTTCTTGAAAGAAAAAAAGAAAGTGTGTATAATATAAAGGAACTCCATGATTTTTCTTTTTAGGATCAACAACTCTATTCCTTAACTTAGTTTTGTTAGTCGCATGGTTTGCCGATTATTCCAAGTATACTGCCAAGCAGTTCATTGCTTCTTTTGAAGCAAAATTCCATTCGACTGAATTGGTTAGATTAGCAAAACTAACCAGTAAACACAAGAATGCTGTATTTTTATGTTACTTTATATCACTATACACTACAATTGAATCAGATTCAGTAATGGAAGGCACGATATCCTCGATAAAATATGCGGAGTTCAGAAATAACGAACGTAGAAGTATTAATCAACAATCATTCTCAGTTTAACATGACTGACAACGACATTGATTAAAGGAAATGAAACTCGTTTGTTGGGAGTTTCAACTTCTACAGAACATAGTAATAATCTTCGGGTTCTGAACTCAAACATGAAGTGCGGAGGAGACAGAGGAGTAGAGAAATTTAACGAAGTAAAAGGACGCAAGGAACCCAATACTTCCAGTTGCCAGCATAATAGCTGTTGCCAAGATCAGTATGTAGCCCAGATAGAGCGTGGTTGAAGCTGGTCCACTCAAACCTTGTAGATCAAAGATCAAATAACTGATGGCGAACATAGAAAAATAGAAGGCAACTGATCCAGAAGCAAAGAAGGCCTTCCACCACCAACGCCAGTCCTCAACCGACAGACGTATGCAAGTGACCAGGACTGATAGCTCAACACAACCAACAAGTACTAGAAAAACAACTATCACCAAGTAGCTAAAAGCAGTGTAAAACCTGCCAAGCCAAATGCTTGAAAATATGAAGAATAGTTCAACATAAAGGATCCCGAATAGAATAAGTCCGGCTCCAAGCACAAGGAGGTAGCCAGGATATTTGCGTGCAGGAATTTCCCTTGGAACTGAGGCGACCTTCATAGAGTTCCCAGTTGCTTCTGCTCTTATTGCAAAATAGCCTCCCAAAATAGTGAGTGGCACTGATGTGCAAAACCACAGGGTAAGTACCAGGCAAAACGAGGGAATGGAAATAGTGGCAGTGCTATTGCTTGCCCAGTGAATTAAATTTAGTGCAGCGAGAACAAGGAAGACAATTCCGGGTAAGAAGCATGCAACTGACAAGGAAATTGACTTCCACTCTTCGGAAGTGCCCTTTATAGATCTCCATAATCTCACTGCAATGTAGCCTCCAATAATTCCTGAGAAAAGATAGAGATATATCATTCCTGTCAGCAACATTCCTCGTGAAGCAGGCGACAGTAAACGGAGTGCTGCAAGGCCAGCCGTAACAACTGCCATGACAGTAATCTGAGTTCCTGTTCCTACCACTACGCAAAAAAGTTCAGGGTTTTCTGGTCCTCTGAACACGTC
>JANIJH010000004.1:38756770-38774651 GCA_024520975.1 Erythroxylum areolatum
TATTGCTTCCGCTGCAAGATGATTTCTTAAAAAGTTTTGAAATCTATCGTTTCTCCAAACTAAGCATGCTTTCTTTTGCCGATCCAACAGTTTGTACATATAAAAAGTAAAAGGAAATTAAGGTAAATTAATATATCTAGAGTTTTTGATATATTAAAGAAGGGTAACTTAAGTAGTAGATTGTTACTTCAAATTATATTCCACCAAGTCTCTTATTCCCCCTCAACCTCAACAGTTCTTTAAATAATATGTTTGTGTATATGATAAAGTTATGTACAAGCCATTGATAGCAATAAATCATTTTGTATTTGCGTTATATGCAGGTATGATATAAGCAACTTTAAAAGGGAAGTTAGACCATTAGTTCTCATTTATCCATAACTTTACCTTTGAAGAGCTTGGAATTTTAGTTAACATTTTTGACATTCTTGATAGCTATAGAGTGGTCTATTTTTTATCTAGTTTCTAAAATAAAGGGAGGCTATTTCTCCATTCCTGACTATGCATTTAAAATTTCCAATTAGCATATTCCTTTATTTTAAATTTTGGGAGCAAAACCATGAAGTGGAGGGCTTTTTAATGACTTCCTAAACGAATTATCCTTTCAAAAAGTAGGTCTGGATCCACCTAACCCACAGAGTGTCCTTGTTAGTCAATAGTCTCCTTAGTCTCTTCCACATGAATACTTTATTACTCCTATTTACATGAGTGATTCTCGATCCTCCCTCACTAGTAAGTTTATAAAATTTCTCCCATTCACTTTAACAATATATATGTTACCATTCTTCCTAAATCAAAGGACATATCTCATCATTTACTTAATTGTCTTAGTTATTTCTTTAGATAAGAATACAGTAGATAACCGGAAATATAGAGTGAATTAATTATAAACTTAATTAATTGTAATCTTCTTGCAAAGATAAAGTATGATTGCACTAATTTCTTATTCTCTTTTGTATCTTTTCAATCAATGCAAGGCACTCCCTAAAATGTAGCCTTCTTATGTAATTGGTAAGCTTAAATAAGTGAATAAAGGAGCCTTTACATGAATCCCTAACACGGAGGAAAGCCAAGCAAATATATAATGTACCCTAGTTGACATAATCAAATGACTTTTGATTACATTTATTACATAATTTTTTAAAAAACTTATAAATAAGCCCTCATATTAATTACTGATTTATCATGTGTTTTAAAGAGTAAAAGTAAATTATCAACAAAGGATAAAAAATTAAAGGGACCCTTACCTCAACTCTCTTCCTCCTTTAATCAAATGAGTTGGTTCTCCATTTATCTCAGCACTATAGGAGGTGACTGTAATACATTGCCTTATCCATTTAATAATGATATTAAGGAAACAAAACACTTTAAGCAGCTATAAAACAAAATCCCATGTGATATAATCAAAAGCTTTATTAAAATCAACTTTAATAGCACAATTTTTTGGTGAGTTCTTCCCAAAACCCTTGAATAACTCTAGTATAATGAATACATTATCTCCAATCAATATATCTTCTAAGGTTGCACTTTACCAATCATTAGTTAATGCCTTCAACACATTTTTCAATCTCATCTCCAATAACTTAGAGATGATTTTATATATGGTATAGCAACAAGAAATTAGCCTAAACTCATTTAGGGAACCTAGATTAGGAGTTTAAGGTATGAGATATAAGAATGCTTTACTAACCTCTTTTAGCATCTTGACCTTATCAAATAATTGAAGTACAACTGAGGTTACCATCACCTTGATTAGTGGCCAACCCTTTAAAAAAGTAATTTAGTAAGTCCATCAAGAATTTGGGCATTATTTAGATTCAATGAAAATACTAGTTTATTTATGTCAAGCTCATGAAGGGACTACTTAAAAAATCTTTATCTACGTTAAATATTTGGTTCTATTAAAGGAACCTAATAGTGAAACTAAAGACTAGCTAGAAGCAAAGGTGTTTAAGAATTTTGAAGAATGAATAAGCCTCATGCTTATGATCTTCTTATGAGAGAGTAACATCACCAATATGTTTGAAGAGGGATTAAATTTTGTTAGTGTTCTTCCTTATTAATATTTATTTATAGAAGGAGTTAGTATTTTATATCATTCTTTAAACTATTAGACCATATATATTTTTTAAGCAAAAAATTATGGATGACTACTGCTTTAATGTAAGAGCTGAGAGCATTCTTTTCCTTATTAATTTGGATACGATGACCTACATGTTTGTATGATTATTCCTAAGATTTAATTAGATTGCTTTAGCAGTAAATAAGTGATCATAAATAATATTTTCCCCTTTTTGACATTGATTTCTTTAAGATCTTTATTAATTATGGTTAGTTTTATAATACAAACAAATATCTAATACCCTAAAATAGGATAGGACATCCTTTTGCTTATTCCCTCACAGAATATTTCATCATCAGTTATAAAGTTACTAAAATTTGAATTGAGAGTTCCTGTTGAATTTTTTAAATATGTTATAAATAAGAATTAGACTATGATTAGAGATGAAAATTATTCATGAAGATATCTTTACTCTCTAAAAAATTGATCAACTAATCACCACTGACTATTGCTCTCTCAATTTTTTTTCCTAATATGCCACCTTTCACAATATTTGTTTCTCTATAGAAAGAAGTTTCCTTAATATTTCAAGTTTATAATTCCTAATTAATCCAAACAATCCCTAAAATCACATACGAAATTTCTTAAGGATACATTCCCATCAACTTCAAAAGTATAAATAGTGATATTAAAATCACCTAAAAGTATCTGTTGACCTATTTTGTGAGTTGGTCAATTATATAATAACCGCAAGTGCATAGTATAGCTATAGTTAGTACCAGCAACTACAAGTCGATCCCATAAAGATTGTGAATATTAGTAATTACCCTTCCCCTATTTTCTAATGTATAGATTGATTTTAGATTTTTAATAAAAAAGAAAATAAAAACTAAACAATTAAAGAAATAGGAAACAATAATGAATGCAAAGATAGCAAAATTCACTCCAAAAAATATCATTATCAGAAATTAGTATCTAGGTTCGAATCCCCTTAACAAATTAATCTTTTATCATGCAATTGTTTTGTTGACATATTAGACCATTGAGACTGCTATAGTATGTTAGTAGCTGACCTTAAGTCCACTTATAACTAATACTATGGTTTCTAACCGCATTACTAAGGTTAAATCTTATAAGATTGTGTTACTGATTTATGTGTTCTCCTATTAGGTTTAACCTTAATATGGAGGATTTACATCATCTTATCTATAGGGTTGCAATCAAGTCCTTCTAATTATGGTATATCTATGAACATTATCATTTCTCAATCTCTATGTACGAAATCAGATTATCAATAAAACACGTAATCAAATCATAATAATCAAATAAAACTAATTACTTTAATAAAGGAACCAAATCATATCAAAGTATAAACATAAGGTTCATCAAACCTAAATAGTAATTGGACGTTTAGTTATACATACTTGAATACGAAATCAAACATACATTGAAAGAAAAACGAATCGAAAACAATGGAATCATAATTCTAAATCTCCCTAATTGTCTTATCTCGAATGTTCTTGCAATGTAGAGGCTTGATCTTGTATTTTAATGGGTCTTTTGATGATTTATTTGTGTTTTCTCCTTGGACCAAAATCATCCCTTTTGGACATTCTCCACATCTAAAAATTGCCTCCCGAAGTCTCTTCCTTCATTAACCACCAAAAATGTATTTTTATATTAAAAACTAAGATTTCTAGGACTTACATGATCTAGTACACGACTCTGTATCATATCGTGTATGTCCAGAAATGCCTTATATTGCTTTCCACGGCTGTGCAGTTCTTCTAGATTGTTGATTTTCTGTTTTATGCTACATTTTCTCCCAAATTCTTCTTCTTAAGTCCATAAAGGCAATTATGACTTGTAAACACACTTGGAAATATACGATAAAATTATAAAATATCAAGCAAAATACATCAAATATTGATGGTAAAATCTAGTCAAATATCCATCTATCAAATGTGCCCACACTTAAGTTGCTTGTCCTCAAGCAAACCATAATCAAAATTATAAATTTCACAACAACAATCCATCATCAATCTCAATCTTTCCATTGTTACTATACATCATCATATCCTATTGAATCAAATTAAAATGCAAGCAAAATCAAGTTATCCTAAAATTAGCTTCGTAAGTAATAACGTCAACTAACTTTATAAGTAATAAAATCAACAATCACATTGAAGTTGATAGGTGGCATTTGTACATACTTTTCTTAGGATAATTTGTTAGTTAATCATGATATATTGAATGTTGTTGACTTGTTTAGCTTATGTTTTGTCTTAGTTTCATATAATTGCATGATTATGTACAAATGTATGTGAATATGCATGAATGTATGTGAATTAGGTCTTTAAGATTAGGTTTTGCATGAATTTTGCATGGCATTGTTGCACGTCTTTTTCTTACATTATATTGGTATAAATCGCATGTGATTTGGGCATGATTAAGTGATTAATTTTGTTGTTAATCAATAGGTTTGAAGGTGGTTTTGAGGGATGTAAGGATAGAAGAATCAAAGAGAAAGCAATGTTGGACTTATGTAAATATAATGCCCTAGAAAGCAAGTATATCTACATATAACTTAATTTTCTTCTAGTTACTTTTGTAATGAAAATATTTATTATTAATAAAAGAAAAGAGTTTGGTTTTATTTGTATGAACATTATATATCTAGTCATAAGGTACTAAAATTCTTTTATAAGTAATATACATATACATGGAGATGTATGGGAAACATGTATATTATTATATGGGAAACATGTATATTATTATAATCTAAATTAGTTGATTCACAGTTGAATAATCAAGTTGGTCACTTGATTATGGTTTAGACTATAGTGTTGTGATTTAACTCCATGTAAATAAAAGAGTTTACTTCAAGGAAATGATAAGTCATATCATGATAGTAGTTGACTATCAGTAATGATACTATTAAATGAATCTAGAATTAAGTATGTTTTTAAAGAATAAAGTAGGTTGTTACTTTAATCTTAAAACATACACCTTAGCATTCTTTTATTACGAATCACAATCTTGATGAGTGGTGAATTCATATGTATTTCATTATGATATGAACAAAATGGATTTTTATAAAGTATCAATCTAGTGTCTGCATGTTGGAATTATTAATTGAAACATGTATCAGAGAACATTCACTCAAATAAAGAGTTTATAGTGATATCATCACTTCTAGATGCTTTACAGAGTTTGGTGATTAAACTGGTGCCAGTGGTTTGATGGACTAGCTACCCATCAAGTCTTAACACCAAAATGAGATCTTGTGTGTTAATCACCATATTGAGTAAAACGGGAGATCTAGAAGGAAAAACCAACATAAGGGCAAAACGGTAATTTTACCCTTTATTGTGTGGATGGCTATAATATGGTTCACAATAAAGTTTGTAATTGGACATCTTATTTGAAACATGTATTCTCACAATATTTAGTAATTCAAGAGTTCAACCAATTGTCTTTAGTGGAATGACATTTGGATAATAAGTTGGAATTAATTATAATGAGATTACATTAGTTCCGGGCTTATTGGAGCTTGAATTGTATAAGTCCAATTAGATTCCCCATTTGGCTTCTAGGAAGGTTATCAAGAAAAGTAAGAAATATTAAACAAACAAGGAGTGCATATTTTGGTTTTTTATGGCTAAATGTGTAGCTGCACATTTAGCATTGAATTGCTAAATTAAAGATGATTTTTATCATGCTTTATCATCATTAAATGTAGTAATGATCTTATCATTAAATGGTTTAATGGTTGTCTTTTAATGATAGCATGTAATGTAACCTTTTAGCATTTATTCTATTAAAGAAAGAAAGAGGTGCTTTTGATGTACTCTTTCTTCCTTTTTTCATCCATAACCGAAAATGAGAAGGTCTTATTTAAGTTATTGGTCTTTTCATATATCCATCTTAAACAAATGAGAAGAGTCTCATTTATTGGCTTCTTTATGATTGATTAAGGAATGAAGTGATGCATTGGATGCATATCACTTCTTTCTTTCATGATAGCTAAAATGAACAAAGGAGAATAAGTAGTGTTCTTGCATTTTTGACTCACTCTCTCCTCTCATGCATGGATAGCAGAAACTTGAATGAGAAGAGTCTCATTTTTTGACTTCTTTCTTCTAAGAAAAATCTCCTCAAAATATTTCTTGTCCTTACCCACCAAAGGATCTTGTTAACCAAGTTATCTAAGAAGAACAAGTGGTAGATTGGATTGGTCGAGGATACAACAACAAGGAGAGGATACATTGACAAAGAAAAGGATACAAAAGAGTCAAAATTATAGCAAGGATTTGGAGAGGATAAAAAAGCAAGGAGTTAAAGTTGTAGCAAGTAGTAGGTATATTTCTACCACCTTGTTCTTATGTAAATTATTTTCCTTATACGGCATCATGTTGGCTGAAACATGTTGATTTGGTTATGTTATTTCCGCTGCATTTTGATTTTGAAAAAGTTTTGAAATATACCATTTTAGCCAAATCTTGCATGCTTTTTTTCAATCCAATAAGCAAGTCATGTGACCTAAAGGAAAGCTGGAATTTTTCGTGGGCCAACCCATCATAATTGTTAAGCTTTCGCAACATAAAATTATTATTGGATTTTTTCGTTTTCGATCCAAAAAAAGTAGAACTTTAGCTTCAAATTAGTGAAAGAAAGGCCCAATTTGGATAAGAAATCGATAAGATATCATGGATTGAAATCAAGATGGAAAGCAGAGCTTTCTAGAAAATTCCAGCTGGCAACTTCCTCCTTCCTATGTCATTTTAAGTATTAAATGGGGTATAAAAACTCAATTTTAAATCCTAGAAAAGGGAGAGGTGCAAGACATCTAAGGGAGAGAGAACAATGCATTTTTTAGAGAAAAATGAAGAGAATTCACGGTGGAATCAAAGGATTTCAAGGAGACACAATGCTGCCACCATAGAATTCCAACTTTGCTATTCAACATATAAGCCTTGCTTATTCTCTTTTCTTGCTTCCTTTTTATATTTTTTTGATTGAGAAGGATGTATAAATATGTTTCAAACATGTTAGATGAGATTTTGATGGATTTCTAAGTAGTTATTATGGATGTGTTTGATGTTGTTTGATGTTTATGGTATATGGTATACTGCTGTCCATACTTAGCTCACACAGAGATATGGAGTTAAGAAATGTGTTAGCAACTTCCATGAGAGTGAGCTTACACCAAAATTCAAGATCAAACTAAAATTTAAAACGTATACAACTCATAATCATGTCACAATTTAACACCTATCACATATGCCTTCATAAACATGTAACATTTCAACTAAGGTATAATTTGGGGCCTTACATAGCTCACATAGAGATATGGAGTTAATAAATGTGTTACTAAGTGTCGTGAGAGTGGGCTTACACCAAAAACACTCCATATATCAAGTTATCTTTCCATTTGGAGAGAGATCTTGAATGGAAAAGTGGCTGTCCAAAAATCAGTTCATATCCTTTTAATAGTTAAGTGAAAAATGGGAAGTGAGAGCTTACATAATTCATTTACATCATTAAACATGGCTTATTTGGTTCAAGTAATAAGACTAAAAGAACCAGGACATTAGGAATTTTTGGACTAAACATAATGAACATTGCTAAAGTGAGTGAATACATAGTCAAGCAATTACAATCGTAAGTTGTTAAATTGATATTTTCATTCACCGCTATCTAAATTTGTGTTCTTACTTTTGTTACAACCCTAAAGTGTGTATGTATGACTCTTAATTTTCATATTTTGGATCTTTAAAATCTAATTATTTGATTTTCCTAAACAAAATGAAATTTGGATCATTTTGGTGACTAGTCAATCCTTGTGGGACAATACCTATATATACTGCGATTTTCGATCTGTATACTTGTAGGATAAGAGGTTAATTTAAAATTTGAAAAATTACCTATCAAGTTGTCTGCACCATTTTTGAAGATTGCTCGAAGCATCTAGTTTGGTTTGAATTGTTTTGATTTGGTTTTTCTTTTCATTTTTACTTTCATATTCTTTTTTGGTGTGTAACAGGTTTATGCACAAAAGGAGTGCAGGAGCTGCGGAGAAATTGTGAGAACTTGACATCACCAAAGTAGAAAAGGAATTGAGAAATGTAAGGAGACAAGATCAAATTGAGTAAATAATGACTAAACAGAAGGAACAAGATGGTGAAGAAAGAACTTTGATGGACTTTATGTGTCCAGGGTTTAAGTCGAACCAACAAGGAATTGTTAAACCAACAGTGAATACAAACAATTTCAAAATCAAACCTATTTTACTTAATATTTTGCAAAGAAATGTTCAATTTTATGGTTTGCCATATGAGGATCCTAATATCACATTGCCAATTTTTTGGAAATTTGTGATACTTTCAAGCAAAACTGTCTATCAGAAGATGCAATGAAGATGAGATTGTTTTCATTCACATTAAAGGATCGAGCAAAGGTATGGATGAACTCCCTTACTCCAAAACAAGTCAAAACATGGGACCAGTTGGTGCAAGTCCTTTTGTCCAAATATTTCCCATTGATGAAGACAAAAAAGATCATCAAGGAAATCACCAACTTTTAGTAATACAAGGTAGAATCATTGTATGAGGCATAGGAGCATTTCAAGGAGTTGTAAAGGGGTTGCGCTCGTCATAATATACGTAAGGAATTTTTGCTACAAAAATTTTATAATGGGGTCAATTCAAAAACCAGAAGCATCATTGATGCAGCTGTGGATGGTTCATTGATGAAAAAGACCATAGATGCTGCATATGACTTTATTGAAGACAAGGCTATTAACAACTGCCTTTGGTACAATGAAAGGAGTAAACCACTGTAGATGAAGAACTGAAAGGGGTTATGGCAGCAGATTTAACAACTGCTTTATTTCTAGAAATTGCATCATTAAGGAAACAAGTAAGTGATCTTCAACCTTCATTTATTTCTTTAAAGTATATGCATCAAAATTGTGAGATTTATAGAGTGAGTAGTTATAATTCATCGGAATGTTATTTGATGAGCATTGAAGGCACAGAACAACCTCATTTTTTAGGGTTCCAATAGAGGTCAGGTAATAACTCATATTCTGGTACTTATAATGTTGGATAGAAAAACCATTTAAAATTTTCTTGGGCTAACCTTGTAGGAGCCAATTGGAGACCTCAAAGATCCTTAAGATTTTAGGAAAAGGAAAGTAACTCACATGTTTCCTTAGAGTCAACGTTTGGAGGTATTGAATCAAGGCTAGAGGAAAAATGGAAGCCGAAGCTGCAAGGACAGATTCTCAACTTTCACAGCTAAGCCCCCAATTGTCAAAGATGATGGAAGTGATGGGCACAATTGGATCAAAGGTGAACAATGTCGAGGAGGCATAGGCGCGGAGTGATCAGACAAGATGATGGAAGTGATGGGTACAATTGGATCAAAGGTGAACAATGTCAAGGAGGCATAGGCGCGGAGTGGTCAGACACTAAAAAGTTATCAAGTGAAGACTGATTAGTTGATTAAAAATCAAGCATCATCAATCTACAACCTAGAGATGTAGATGGGTCAACTAGTAATGCAATATCAACCAACCCCCAGGTAACCTTCCTAGCACTTCATAACCTTATCAAAAAGAACATTTAAAGGCAATTCAATTGAGAAGTGGAAAGGAGTTACCCAAGCTAGTCTTGAAGGAAGTTGCTGATCTAGTGGATAAAAGTCAGGAAAAAGGTAAGGAGAAAGTCACTGAGAAGGAGGAACCCCCATATGTTCCACCTCCACCATATGTTCCAAAATTACCACTTCCTGGGATAGTAAGTCAAAATCCAGCCGAGTCTCAATTCAACAAATTGTTGGAAATTTTGGAGAAATTGTATATGAGTTTTTCTTTGCTATAAGTTTTGAAGCACATGCCCAAGTATGCTAAGTTCTTAAAGGAATTACTTTCTCGCAAGCAAACTTGAGATTCAAATCAAATAGTAGCATTGATAGTTAGTTACAGCTCTATGATCACGAACAATATGCATCAAAACTAAATGATCTAAGGATTTTTACTATTCCTTGTATTGTTAATAGTATTGAATTTTTTAAATGTTTAAGTGATCTAGAAGCTAGTATTAATTTGATGCCACTGTCTATTTTAAAGAAGTTGAACTTGAATGACATAAAGCTAACATTAATGACAATTTAGTTAGCTGATTGGTCCATAAAGAAGCCTTTTGGAGTTATCAAAGATGTTTTGGTAAAAGTAGATAAGTTTGTGATTACTGTTGACTTTTGTCATTCTTGATGTTGCCAAGGACAAAAATTGTCCATTGATTTTAGGATGCCTATTTATAAAAACTAGTTGGGTGTTGATTGATGTGAATAATGGTGTTTTGATTTTGTGTATTGGTGATGAAAAAGTTAAGTTCAACATGAGTAGGAGTTTGAAAAGTAAGGAGGAGCCAGATTGTTATATGAGAATGGATGTGATGGATGAATATGTGGAGGAGATAACTGGTAGAATGATAACAACAAAGAGTGAGGGGGAGTTAGAATTGAATAAGGAAGATGAGAGTGGAAAGAGAGAGAAGGATGGAGAGGAAGAAGAGAAAAGTGAGAAGCAACCTTTGGTGAGGATCAAGCCACCGATACCGCCTTCCAATGGGAGAGCACCCACCTTAGAGATAAAATATTTACCTTCATCCCTAAGGTATACATTTTTTGGTAAAAATCAAACATTACCTGTGATTATTTCAAACCAGTTGAGTGACGAATAAGAGAGGAAGGTAGTAGAAGTTATAAGCATGAGGATGAAATCGATGGGGTGGCATATATCAGACATCCGAGGGATAAGTCCGAGTGTTGTGATGCATAGAATAAATCTCGAGGATGGATATAAACCAATAAGGGATAGGCAAAGGCGTTTGAATTTGAATATGAAGAAAGTTGTAAAACAGGAGGTGATTAAGTTATTAGATGCAAGAATTATATACCCAATCTCAGACAATGAATGGGTAAGTCCAATTCAGTGTGTACCAAAGAAAGGTAGAACAACAGTGGTGGAAAATGAAAAGGGTGAGTTGATTTCTACACAAACGGTCATTGGTTGGAGAGTTTGTATTGATTACAGTAAGCTCAACTCAGTGACAAAGAAGGACCACTTTCCACTACCTTTTCTGGACCAGATGATTGAGAGAGTTGCAAGACATGCATTCTAGTGTTTCTTGGATGGGTATTTCAGCTACAATCAGATATTCATTTATCTATAGGATTTTCACGTTTCTCTATGGTACTTTTGCATATAGATAAATGTCGTTTCAACATTGCAACTAGCTACATTTCAATGATTTCTAATGATCATTTTTATCAACATGATTTTTTTGAGGTTTTTATGGATAACTTTTTAGTGTATGGAGACTCCTTTGAGCAGTGTTTTGCAAATTTGGATAAGGTTCTCCAATAGTGTGAAGAGGCTCATTTAGTATTAAATTGGAAAAAAGTGCTACTTCATAGTTCAGGAGGGAATAGTCTTGGGACACAAGATATCTTGTAAAGACATTGAAGTGGATAAGGCAAAAACTTAAGTCATCGATAAACTTCCTCCACCAAGTAATGTTCGAGGGGTCCAAGCATTTGTAGCGCATGCTGGGTTATATTACCTATTCATGAAGGATTTCTTTTTAATTGCCAAACCCTTACTCATTTGTTAGTTAAAGATATTCCTTTCATTTTTATAATGATTATTTAGTTTCTTTTGATAGGTTAAAGAAGGCATTGACATTAGCACTAGTGTTACAACTACCAGATTGGAGCTTGCCATTTGAGTTGATGTGCGATGCTAGTGATTACGTAATTGAGTGTGTTCTAGGGTATTGTAAGGACAAGAAGTTGCTTGTTATTCACCACTCCAGCAGGACTTTGACAATTCTCATATTAATTACACCACTACGAAAAAAAACTATTAGCTGTAATTTTTACTTGCGATAAATTTTGTTCGTACTTACTTGGTTCAAAAGTGATTATGTATATAGATCATGCATCCCTGAAGTACCTTTTTGCCAAAAGGATGCCAAGCCTTGGTTGATTAGGTGAATCCATACAGGAATTTGATATTGTGCCCAAGGATAAAAAAGGAGTAGAAAATTGTTGATCACCTGTCAAGATTAAAAGGAGGGGAATCAAGCTTACAAGAAGAAATCAATGAGCAATTCCCTGATGAGATGTTACTCTTGGAACAAGAATCAAATCATCCTTGGTATGCCGACATTGCAAATTACATTATAGGTGGTATCCTTCCCCCTAATTTAACTTACTAGCAGTAGAAAAAGTTTAGACATAATTATAAATAGTACATGTGGGAGGATCCACTTCTTTACAGAAATTCTGTAGATGTACTTATTTGGAGATATGTTCTTGCTAATGAAATTAATGTTGTTTTAACTCACTGTCATAATTTTTCTTATGTAGGACATTATAGAGCCAATAGGATAACTGCAAGGGTGTTAGAGTGTGGATTTTATTTGCCAACATTGTTTAAGGATGCACAACATTAGGTGAAGAAGTGTGACAGGTGCTAAAGAATTAGGAACATATCGAAAAAGGACGAGATGCCAATGTCTTCAATGCTGGAGGTTGTAGTCCTTGATGTTTAGGGTCTGGATTTCTTGGGACCATTTTCGTCCTCTTACAGAAACAAATATATTTTGGTAAGCATTGATTATGTATCGAAGTGGGTTGAGGTGATGGTGACACCAACAAATGATAGTAGAATGGTGCAGAGGTTTTTGAAAAAGATTATCGACATATTTAGTGTGCCGTGGGTGATTATACGTGACGAAAGTACCGACTTTCACAAGAATCCAGTTGAAGCATTATTGAAAAGAAATGGAGTACGACACAGGATAGCTATACCTTACCACCCCCAGACTAGCAATCAAGTTGAGGTTGTGAAAGGAGAATTAAATAAAATCTTACAAAAGAATGTCAACAATTCTAGGAAGGATTGGGCAATCAAATTAGATGATGCAGTATGGGCTTACAAGATAGCTTTCATGACCAATATTGGGACAATGCCTTACAGGCTGATTTATAGGAAAGCTTGTTATTTACCTGTGGAACTTGAGCATAAGGCTTACTATGCTATCAAGGCCATAAATTGGGATCAGAAGGTAGTTAGAGAAAGAGGAAATTCCAGTTAAATGAGTTGGACGAATTAAGGCTACTAGCTTATGATAATGCTAGGTTTTACAAGGAAAAGGTAAAGAGTTGGCATGAACATTAGGAAAAAGGAGTTCCATGAAGGTGATATGGTTTTACTCTTCAACTTGAGACCCTGGTTGTTTCTTGGAATGATAAAATCTAGATGGAGCAGACCTTTCATAATAATTAATACAATCCCAACTAGAGTTGTGGAGCTGTAAAACAAGCATGGAGAAACTTTTAGGGTGAATGGCCAACATTGCAAGTCCTACTACGAAGGAAAAGTGCACATCAAACAAGAAAGAATATTTCTCAAGCCCCACTCATGACTAGAGAATGATTAAAGTCTTACTAGTGACTTTAAAAACTAGCATGTGTTGTTTTTGTTTATATTTGTTGGATGTTTGTGTTTATATTTAATTGATGCTTATTATTTTTTCTTTGATACAAAAAAAGAAGTAAAGTGTGAGCTGTGAGGAATACGTGAGCTACCACCAACATAATCCTCGACACTAATACCAATAAGCTTTCTCATGCCTCTTTATTTATTCATTTATGATTTTTTGTATATGTTATGTGTGGTTGTTGTTTGTTGTGTATCACTTTCACACATTGAGGACAACATGTTGTTCAAGTGTGGGAAGTGGTGTGTAATTTGCATTGCATATTGCATGTCTTATTTAATTCCCCTTTTTTGCATGCTTTGCATGATTTTTCATGTTTTTGTGTTAATGTACCATTTTTTTTCAATTTTTGTGTGAAATTTTGTAACTGTGTGGATGTTTAGTGGCTGGAATTTTATGTGAATTAACTTAATTTTGAACAATGTTGTTGAATTGGTGATATGTGTTAACTTAGGAAGTGAGATTATAAGTAGCTTTAACATAAACAAGTTTGTTGATTAGCATAGGACACTTAGTTTTACACTTAATATTGCTAATTCACATGTAGTTACCGTTATAAGCCATTAAATTAGTGGACAATCCTAGTTTCCCTTTAATGAAAATAATAAGCTAAAAGAAATGAAGTAGGTAAAAAAAAGGAAAAGTGTGTGTTAATAACAATTCCGTTGACCTAAAAAGGGTTAAGAATAGAGCTAGTGGCTAGTTGTGAGCTATGATCTAGTTGAGTAACCGGAGGCATTCATCACAAATGTTTGTCTTCACATCAAAAGGCTATAAGGACACTCCAACTAAGCCAGCTTAATGAATAAAAAATGTGGCCTAGTTGAGTAATCGGGGGAATTCATTACTAATGTTTGTCATCGCGTCAAGTTACAAAAATGAGAAAAAGGGTGTGTAATAAAAACCTTACTGATATGATAAATTAGCTAAAAACTTTCATTAAAGGATAACTTGGATAGTTAACCATTTAAATGATCGATAATTGTAAATGCATGTATATAAGTGGCATAGGTTTAAAATTGAGTTGTTTACATCTTGATCGATGTGTATGTTTATATTAAAGTACATAGGCATAATGGAGTAAGTGAATACACTGAACTTGTGATATGACTATTGTTTACAATTAAGTTGATTGTATAACGTTCTGAGTTTGTAGCCATCAATTTTGACGTTGTGTGTTTGTATGTTTTTGTGTATTTGTGTTCTTCATATTACTTTTGTGTTTGATTTTGCTTAAGGACAAGCAAAAGTTTAACTGTGGGGGAGTTGATAGATGGCATTTGTACATATTTTTCTTAGGGTAATTTGTTATTTAATCATGATAAATTGATTGTTATTAACTTGTTTAGCTTATTTTTTGTCTTAGTTTCACATAATTGCATGATTATATATGAATGTATGTGAATACACATGAATGTGTATGAATTAGATCTTTAAGACTAGGTTTTGCATGAATTTTTCATGGCATTGTTGCACATATTTTTCTTACATTATGTTGGTATAAATTCCATGTGTTTTGGGCATGAATGAGTGATTAATTTTTTTGTTAATCAATAGGTTTGAAGGTGGTTTTGAGGGATGGAAGGATAGAAGAACTAAAGAGAAAGCAAGTCATATGACCTAAAGGAAAGCTGGAATTTTCTTGGGCCAACCCATCACCAATGTTAAGCTTTCGCAAGATACAGTTCTTCTTGGATATTTTTCGTTTTTAATCCAAAAAAAAGAAGCGAAATTCAAGTTCAAATTAGTGCAATAACATCCCACTTTGGATAAGATATAACATATTGAAATCAATATAGAAAACAGAGTTTTCTGGAAAATTCCGGCTGGTAACTTCCTCCTTCCTACGTCATTTTAAGCATTAAATGGGGTATAAACCAACAAGCAACTTCCTCCTTCCTACATCGTTTTAAGCATTATATGGGGTATAAAAACTCAATTTTAAACCCTAGAAAAGGGGGAGTTCATGCAAGACATCCAAGGGAGAGAGAAGAATGCATTTTTGTGAGAAAAACTAAGAGAATTCAAGGGGCAATTAAAGGATTTTAAAGAGACACAAAGCTGCCACCATAGAATTCCAGCTTTGCTCTTCAACATATAAGCCTTACTTCTTCTCTTTTCTTGCTTCTTTGTTATATTTTGTTGATTGAGAAGGATGTATGGATATGTTATGAACATGTTGGATGAGATTTTGATGGATTTCTAAGTAGTTATTAGGATTGTTATTGCCTAAACTATGTAAGACCTCACTTTATTCAAAGTTATGGATGTGTTTGATGTTTATGGTATATGGCTGTCCATACTTAGCTTGTAACACCCACATACCCCCTAGGAAGATATGCAGATGCTACACAAAACATAACCAAAATAATCTAAAAGATATTAAACATTCCTTACATGCATTTCTAGAAACTCAAACAAACAATGCAATAGGAGTTATTTTATAAACAAAACATAATATACATCATACATATTGAACTTGTCAAAATACATACCATAAATCCAATTTTGACCTGTGCTTTAGTTATTACAAACCATACACACACAACATACAAATTCCAATATGTCTCATTACATTAAAACAACTCAAAAACAAGCTGAACATTTCCATAACAAAACACAATCTTCTTGGCCATTGCAGTTGTCTTTGTCCCAGTCTTTAAGACTTCATATCAGAACCTACACGGAGGCAAAACCACCATGCTAGGCGTAAAGTTTAGTGAGGAATAACTAAACAGGATAGATAATAGAGACTGTTTCTAACAATCGTCTAACATTTATATGTTCATAGTTTAATCATATTATAAGCAGTCTTTAGTTATTCATACTCGAGAGCAACCCAAACATTACGTGTCTCAAAATAGTTTATGATTCATCAATATAGATCAAAAAATATTAATATCATAATGGAATGTCATTGGTTCATAACAAAATGCATTAGTCTAAAAATAGAACATAATTGTGCCAAAACAGATCAGAACTTGTATCAAATCAGAATTCATCTTGTATCATATCGAAATTTATCTTATTTCATATCATAACTTGTTTATAATAGAATCGAACATGTATCAAAACACAAATCAGGTTAGCCTACTAATTCTTTTTACAGAAGTAGATAATGGGACCAGAATAGAAGATACTATGATTGGTATCATAGAATAGGAGAGACTTATGTCTCACTATCATAAGACACTGTTGTGTCAAATATCAGGAGACACTAAAGTGTCGATATCAGCAAACACTGAAGTTTCAATATCAGGAGACACCTTAGTGTCACAAGAGCAGTTACAGATTCTCCTAGGCATGCCTATTTACCAACAACTAGGACTTAATAGTTTAAAACAATCCATTTCAGATTCCAAAATCACAAGCAAATAATGTAGTGTATAATATATATCTTTATTTTGTTTTTCTCAAATTGAACATATTTACTCCCTTTTGATCAAACTCAATATGCCTTAAAAACATAAGCATTTGCATCAATATATCAAATGAAACATTAAGTCATTACATATTACATAACATCATAGAAATTCCCAAATCACAAACATCCATATCTAACTTATATCACATAAAACCTTGGAACACATTTGTATTCTTAAGAAAACATTCATCTTGAATATATCATACATTTTAACATTAGACACATTATTAATTAATCTCACATTCTTTAAGTTATTACCTCAATTATTAGTCTGTAACTAGATTAACTTCTACTCAATAATCTAACATCATCTAGGCTAATTTTCAACCTTAATTAAGTTCAATTAAACCATTACTAAGTGCCCTAACCTTATATATGTCAACAATTGCACAAAATCAAGTTTTTCACCTTCCTAAACCTTTTCCATGACCGTGGGAAGCCACAACCTTCAAACTTCTTCCAAAACTTAACTCCTTTATACACCTACAACACCCCTTCAACATATTTCATCAATTCCACTTCAATTCCATCTTATTCATGCCTCAATTACATATCAAATTCACGAAAAAAAATAATTCAAAAATCATTCATCAAGTAACTTACAAATCAATTGTTGGACTCCGTTTTCAGAGCCAAACAATCTTGAGTCATATAAAGCCCGTCGTCCCAAAAGGGTGGCGTGCCCACAATAGTCAAACATCAACATATTGGATTATGCCATGTTTCTTATTTCTAAATATCCACAAACTTTCCTCATCTTACACTCTAACCAAACACCATTCTTCTCATCGTTTCTAATAGTCCAAGCTCTTAACAGAA
>JANIJH010000004.1:38774751-38789505 GCA_024520975.1 Erythroxylum areolatum
AGGACAATACCTGGAGTGATGGCGGTAGAGGCCGGGCTCTACTGTAGTAGTCGCGTGGCCAGAGTTCACGGACCCTATAAAACAAGATCAAATTAAGTAGATAATGGCTGAACAGAGGGAACAAGGTGGTGAACAAAGAACTTTTATGGACTTTATGCAGCCAAGGTTTAACCTGAAATAGCAAGGAATTACTAAACCATCAGTGAATGCGAACAATTTCGAAATCAAACCTGCTTTACTTAACATTTTGCAAAGCAATGTTTAATTTTATGGTTGCCACATGAGGATCCTAATACTCACATTGCAATTTTTTGGAAATTTGTGATATTTTCAGGCAAAATGGGTTGTCAGAAGATGCAGTGAAGATGAAATTGTTTCCCCTTCACACTAAAGGATCGAGCAAAGGCATGGATGAATTCCCTTACTCCAGAACATGTCAGAACAAGGGACTAGTTGGTGCAACCCTTTTTGTCCAAATATTTCCCATTGATAAAGACAACAAGGATCATCAAGAAAATCAACAACTTTCAACAATATGAGGGAGAATAATTGTACGAGGCATGAGAGCATTTCAAGGAGATGCAGAGGTACTGCCCCCCTCATAATCTACCCAGGGAATTCTTGCTACAAACATTTTATAATGGGGTCAATTCAGCAACCACAAGCACCATTGATGCAGCTGTAGGAGGTTCATTGATTAAGAAGACCATAGATGCTACATATGACCTAATTACAGACATAGCTACTAAAAACTTCCTTTGGTACAATGAAAGGAGTAAACCACTGCAGATGAAGGAATAGAAAGGGGTTATATTAGCAGATCCAACAGCTGCTTTATTTACAAAAATTGCTTGATTAAGGAAGCAGGTAAGTGATCTTCAACCTTCATCTAGTGCTTTGAAGTCTATGCATCAAAATTGTGAGATTTGTGGAGCGAACAATCATAATTCATCGGAATGTTATTTGATGAGCAATGAAGGCACAAAACAAGCTCATTATTTAAGGTTCCAATAGAGGTCAGATAATAATCCGTATTCTGGTACTTATAATGTTGGATGGAAAAACCATCCAAATTTTTCTTGGGATAACCCTATAGGAACCAATTGAAGAGCTCAAAGACCCCCAGGATTTCAGGAAAAGGAAAGTAACTCACATGTTACCTTAGAGTCAAACTTTGGAGGTATTGAATCAAGGCTAGAGCCAAAAATGGAAGCCCAAGCTACAAGGACATATTCTCAATTTTCACAGCTGAGCTCCCAATTTTCAAAGATAATGGAAGTGATGCGTACAATTGGATCAAAGTTGAACAATATCGAGGAGGCACAGGCATGGAGTGATCGGGAGCTTAAAAGTTATCAAGTGAAGATTGATCAGTTGATTAAAAATCAAGCATCATCAATCTACAACCTCGAGGTGCAGATAGGTCAGTTGGCAACCACAGTATCAACCAGACCCCCAAGTAAACCTCCCAACACTTCAGAACCTTATCATAAAGAACATTTAAAGGCAATTCAGTTGAGAAGTGGAAAGGAGTTACCAGAACCAGTCTTAAAGGAAGTTGTTGATCCAGTGGAGAAAAGTTAGGAAAAAGGTAAGGAGAAAGTCACTAAAGAGGAGGAACCCCCCTATGTTCCACCTCCACCATATGTTTCAAAATTACCATTTCCTGGGAGAGTGAGTCAGAATCCAATGGAGACCCAATTCAACAAATTTTTTAAAAATTTGAAGAAGTTGTATATGAGTTTTTCTTTGCCAAAAATTTTGGAGCATATGCCCAAGTATGCTAAGTTCTTAAAGGAATTACTTGCTTGCAAGCGAACTTAGGATTCAAATTAAATAGTAGCATTGACAGCCAGTTGTAGGTCTATGATCACAAACAATATGCCATTGAAACTAAAGGATCAAGGAATTTTTACTATTCCTTGTATTATTAATAGTGTTGAATTTTTTTAAAAGTTTATGTGATTTGGGAGCTAGTATTAATTTGATGTCATTATTTATTTTTAGGAAATTGAACTTGGATGACATAAAGCCAACATCAATGACAATTCAGTTAGTTGATCAGTTCATAAAGAAGCCTTTTAGAGTTGTCGAAGATGTTTTGGTAAAAGTAGATAAGTTTGTGATTTTTGTTGACTTTTTCGTTCTTGATGTTGTTGAAGACAGAAATTGTCCATTAATTTTGAGACACCCATTTACGAATACTTGTCAGGCGTTGACTGATGTGAATAATGGTGTTCTAATTTTGCATATTGGTGGTGAAAAAGTTGAATTCAACATGAATAGGAGTTTGAAAAGCAGGGAGGAGCCAGATTGTTGTATGAGAGTGAATATGATGGATGAGTGTACGAAGGAGATAACTAGTAGGATGACTAAAAAAAAGAGTTAGAGAGAATTATAATTGAAAGAAGAAGATGAGAGTCGAAAGAGAAGGAAGGATGGAGAGGAAGAAGAGAAAAGTGAGAAGGAACCTTTGGTGAGGACCAAGCCACCCATACCACCTTCTAATGAGAGAGCACCCACCCTAGAGTTAAAACCTTTACCTTCACACCTAAGGTATATATTTTTGGGTGAAAATCAAACATTACTTATGATTATTTCAAACTAGTTAAGGGATGAATAGGAGAGGAAGGTAGTAGAAGTTATAAGGAGGAGGATGAAAGCGAGGGGTGGCAAATATCAGACGTCTGAGGGATAAGTCCGAGTGTTGTGATGCGTAGAATAAATTTTGAGGATGGATGTAAACTAGTGAGGGATAAGCAAAGGCGTTTGAATCTGAATATGCAAGAAGTTGTAAAATAGGAGGTAATTAAGTTATTGGATCTAGGAATTATATACCCAATCTCAGACAGTGAATGGGTAAGTCCAATTTAGTGTGTACCAAAGAAAGGAAAAACAACAATGGTAGAAAACGAAAAGGGTGAGTTGATTTCCACATGGACGATCATTGGTTGGAGAGTTTGTATTGATTACAGGAAGCTCAACTCAGTGACAAAGAAGGACCACTTCCTACTGCCTTTTGTGGATCAGATGATTGAGAGAGTTACAAGACATTCATTTCACTGTTTCTTGGATGGATATTCCAACTACAATCGGATATTCATTTATCAAGAAGATTAAACCAAGAAAACTTTCACATATGGTAATTTTGTATACAACCGGATGTCGTTCAAACTTTGTAATGCACCAGCTACATTTAAATGATATATGATGGCCATTTTAACAAACATGATTGAGGATTTTTTGGAGATATTTATGGATGATTTTTAGTGTATGGAGATTCCTTGGAGTAGTGTCTGACAAATTTGGATAAGGTTCTGACAAATTTGGATAAGGTTTTCCAACGATGTGAAGAGGCCCATTTAGTATTAAATTGGGAAAAATACCACTTCATGGTTCAGGAGGGAATAGTCTTGGGACATAAGAAATCTTATAAAGGTATTGAAGTGGATAAGGGAAAAATTGAAGTTATCAATAAACTTCCTCCGCGAAGTAATGTTTGAGGGGTCTGAGCATTTTTAGGGCATACTGGGTTCTATCATCAATTTATAAAGTATTTTTCTTTAATTGCTAAACCCTTACTCATTTGTTATTTAAAGATGTTCCTTTCATTTTTTATAATGATTGTTTAGTTTCTTTTCACAAGTTGAAGAAGGTGTTGATGTCAGCACTAGTGTTACAACCACCAAGATTGGAGCTTGCCATTCAAGTTGATGTGTGATGCTAGCGATTATGCAATTGGGTGTGTTCTAGGGCAATGTAAGGATAAGAAGCTTCATGATATTCACTACGTCAATAGGACTTTGACAGATTCTCAGATTAATTGTACCATGACGGAAAAAGAATTGTTAGTTGTAGTTTTTGCTGGCAATAAATTTCGTTCTTACTTACTTAGTTTAAAAGTGATTGTGTATACAGATCATGCTTTTTGCCAAAAAGGATGCCAAGCCTCGGTTGATTAGGTGGATCCTACTCCTACAGGAATTTGATATCGTGATCAAGTATAAAAAGGGAGCAGAAAATTTCATTACTAATCTCCTATCAAGATTGAAAGGAGGGGAATCAAGCTTACAAAAAGAAATCAATAAGCAATTCCCTGATGAGATGCTACTCTTGGTACAACAATCAGACCATCCCAGGTATGTTGACATTGCAAATTATATTACAGGTGGTATCCTTCCCCCTAATTTAACTTACTAGTAGCAGAAAAATTTTAAATATGATTGTAAGCAGTACATGTGGGAAGATCCACTTCTTTAAAGAAATTGCACCGATGGACTGATTCGGAGATATGTTCCTGATAACGAAATTAATGCTATTTTAACTCACTATCATAATTTTTCTTGTGCAAGACATTATAGAGCCAATAAGATAGTCGCAAGGGCGTTGGAGTGTGGATTTTATTGGCCAACATTGTTTAAGGATGCACAACATTGGTTAAAGAAGTGTGACAGGTGCCAAAGAATTAGGAACATATCAAAAAGGGACAAGATGCCAATGTCTTCGATGTTGGAGGTTGAAGTCTTTAATGTTTGAGGTATGGATTTCATGGGACCATTTTCATCCTATTATAGAAAAAAAAATATTTTGGTAAGTGTTGATTATGTATCGAAGTGGGTTGAGGTGATGGCAACGCCAATAAATGATAATAGAGTGGTGTAGATGTTTCTGAAAAAGATTATCAACAGATTTGGTGTGTCGTAGGTGATTATTAGTGATGGAGGTACCCACTTTCGCAACAATCCAATTAAAGTATTAGTGAAAAGATATGGAGTATAACACATGATATTTACACCATACCACCCCCAGACCAGCGGTCAAGTAGAAGTTGTGAAAAGAGAATTTAAAAAATCTTACAAAAGACTGTCAACAATTTTAGGAAGGATTAGGCAATCAAATTAGATGATGCAGTATGGGCTTACAGGATAACTTTCAAGGCCAGTATTGGGACAATGCCTTACAGGCTGATTTATGGAAAAGCTTATCATTTACTTGTGGAACTTGAGCAAAAGGCCTATTGGGCTATCAAGGCCATAAATTGGGATCAAAAGGTAGCTAGAGAAGAGAGGAAACTGCAGTTAAATGAGTTGGAAAAATTAAGGCTGCAAGGTTATGATAATGCCAAGTTCCACAAGGAAAAGGTAAAGAGGTGGCGTGATGCACATATCAGGAAAAAGGAGTTCCAAGTAGGTGATATGGTTTTATTCTTAAAGTTGTGGAGTTGCAAAACAAGCATAGAGAAACTTTCAGGATGAATGGACACCATTGCAAGCCCTACTATGGAAGACAAGTGCCTGCCGAGTGAGCAAGAATATTTCTCGGGCCCCTGCCCATGACCAGAGAGTGATCAAAGTCTTGCTAATGATTTTAAAAACTAGCATGGGCTACTTTTGTTTATGTTTGTTGGATGTTGTGTTTATATTTTATTTATGTTAGTTTTTGTTTTCTTTTATACAAGAAAAGTACAAGAAAAGAAGAAGTAAAGTACGAGATGTGAGGAATACGAGAGCCACAACCAACACGATCCTCAACACTAATACCAACAAGCTTTCTCATGCCTCTTTATTCATTCATTTATGATTTTTTGTATACATTATGTGTGGTTGATGTTTGTTGTGTATCACTTCACACATTGAGGATAATTTGTTGTTCAAGTATGGGGGAGTGGTATGCATTTTTTTACACTTAATGTTGCAAATTCATGTATAGTTACCGTTAGAAGCCATTAATCGGTATACAATCTCAGTTTCCCTTTTATGAAAATAATAAGCTAAAAGAAAAAAAAAAGAAAAGAATGTGTGTTAATAACTATTCTGTTGACCCAAAAGGGTTAAGAATAGAGCTAGTAGCCAGTTGTGGGTTGTGATCTAGTTGAGTAACTGGGGGCCTACATCACAAATGTTTACCTTTCGCGTCAAAAGGCTAGAATGAAGCTCTAACTAAGCTAGCTTAATAAATAAAAAAACGTGGTCTAGTTGAGTAACAGAGGGTATTCATCAACAATGTTTATCATCGCATCAAAAGACTAGGACAACATTACAAAAATGAGAAAAAGTGTATGTGTAATAAAAACCTATTGATCTTATGAATTAGCTAAAAATTTTCATGAAAGGATAAATGTGGATAGTTAACCATTTAAATGATCGATAATTGTAAATGCACGTCTATAAGTGACAGATTTAAAATTGGGTTGTTTATATCTTGATCGATGTGTATGTTTATATTAAATACTTTAGGCATAATGGAATAAGTCAATACATTGACCTAGTGATATAACTATTGTTTATGATTAAGTTGATTGCAAAACATCTTCTGAGTCAATAGTCATCAATTTTGAAATTGTATGTGTGTATGATTTTGTGTATTTGTATTCTTTAGATTATTTTTGTGTTTGATTTTGCTTGAGGACAAGCAAATGTTTAAGTGTGGGGGAATTGATAGGTGGCATTTTACATACTTTTCATAGGATAATTTGTTAGTTAATTATGATAAATTGATTGTTGTTAACTTTCTAAGCTTATGTTTTGTCTTAGTTTCATATAATTGCATGATTATGTATGAATGTATGTGAATATGCATGAATGTGTGTGAATTAGGTCTTTAAGATTAGGTTTTGCATGAATTTTGCATGGCATTGTTGTGCGTCTTTTTCTTACATTATATTGGTATTAACTGCATGTGTTTTGTGTATAATTAAGTGATTAATTCTTTTGTTAATCAATAGGTTTGAAGGTGGTTTTAAGGGATGGAAGGATAGAATAACCAAAGAGAAAGCAAGTCATGTGACTCAAAAGAAAGCTAGAATTTTCCTGGGCAGACCCATCACCAATGTTAAGCTTTCAAAAGATACAATTCTTATTGGATTTTTTCATTTTTGATATAAAAGAAAGAGGAGAAAGTCAGTTTCAAATCAGTGAAATGATGGCACAATTTGGATAAGAAATCAATAAGATATCACGGATTGAAGTCAAGATAAACAATAAAGTTTTCTGGAAAATTCTAGCGGGCAGCTTCCTTCTTCCTACATCGTTTTAAGCATTAAATGGGATATAAGAGCTCAATTTTAAAACCTAGAAAAGATTAGTTCGTGCAAGACATCCAAGGGAGACAGAAGAATGCATTTTTGAGAGAAAAACCAAGAGAATTCAAGGTGGAATCAAAGGATTTCAAGGAGACACAAAGTTGCCACCATAGAATTCCATCTTTGCTCTTCAATATATAAGCCTTACTTCTCTTTTCTTGCTTCTTTGTTCTATTTTGTTGATTGAAAAGGATGTATGGATATGTTATGAACATGTTGGATGAGATTTTGATGGATGTGTTTGATGTTGTTTGATGTTTATGATATATGATTGTCCATACTTAGCTCACATAGAGATATGGAGTTAAGAAATATGTTAGTGTCATGAGAGTGAGCTTACACCAAGAACACTCCATATATCAAGTTACCTTGTCATTTGGAGAGATATCTTGAATGGAAATGTGGCTGTTCAAAAATATGTTCATATCCTTTTAATTATTAAGTGAAAAATGGGAAGTGAGAGTTTATATAATTCATTTACATCGTTAAACAAGGCTTATTTAGTTCAAGAATGAGAGTGAAAGAATTAGGACATTAGGAAATTTTGGACTAAACATAATGAACATTGCTAAAGTGAGAGAATACATAGTTAGCTAATGACAATCCTAAGTTGTTAAATTGATACTTTGATTTATCATTTTCTGAATTTGTGTTCTTACTTTTGTGATAACCCTAAAGTGTGTATGTATGACATCTTAATTTTTATATTTTGGATCTTTCAAATCTAATTATTTGAGTTTCTTGAATAAAACAAAATGTGGATCATTTCGGTGACTAACTAATCCCCGTGAGACGATACCTATCTATACTACGATTTTCGATCTATATACTTGCAAGATAAGATGTTTTAATTTAAAATTTGGAAAATTACCTATCACAAAACATTATATAATTAAATGATACACTTATACAATATTTATGCACATAAAAGTTGACCAAATCTATTTTGATATTCTTGCTAGACGAAGTCTTAATCTATAAATATAAGTTATTTATCTAGATAATTAAAAATAAATTAAAAGAAACTAATTTAACTAATCCGAAATATAATTTAGAGTTATTATTTATATTTATTGCCAATATAATTGAAAACCTAATATATTACACATAAAAAATAGATCGAGGAAAGAAAATATGTTCTAATCAAATTCAAGTTTAATAAATTTTATAATTAAATATCAAAATATTTAATAAATAAATATTAATATAAAATAGATCTTATTTAGGTATAACTGATATTGATGCTAATTAAAATTAAAATATTAAAAATAAACTTAAACTTTGAAAAATGAGCACTTTTTGTCTAATTTTCTCTAAACATAAAACAAGATGAGACTAAACCACTTTTTGAAAAGCGATTAGAAAAAAGACAAAAAAATCAAATTCTTGTTCTATAAATTTATGCATTAATTATTTTACAGAATTTAAACGTATCTTGACTTTTAAAAATTCAAATGAAAAAAGTTCATACTTGAACAAAAATCTTGTATTTATTATGATGCACATACCCCGTATGATTTCCCAACAATAATAATATTATAGGTTAACTAAGTTACTACTAGATAGTAATATTTGATGTTATAGTCAATTTTTGTATGAATTTATATAGGTTAAGTAATTTACTACTAGAAAAAGTAATATCTAATGCTATAGTAAATTTTTGTACGATTAAACTTGGGTCTTACATGTGCACCTACAATATGTTGCTAACTCGTTATGTGGCCTGATGGTTACGGCAATATGAAATATTTGGATCAGGTTATATGATGTGTATGATGTGGAATATATAATAAATGAGTTCTTAAAGCAAGCTAAAGAATTGTTGTGCACCTACAATTTGTTGCTAACTTTTTCTTTTTGAAAATTAAAATGAATTAATAAGGAAAAAGATTCAGCGCAACATTATCCTTCTACAAGGATAACAAAAGCAAGTCAAATGACATTGTAACAAGAAGCATATGTTCCACGTGTAGCAAACAACATCAAGTAAAATTCCTTTCAGAATTTCCCAAAACACATTCTTAGAGTTACCCTAAAACTTCCCCGCTAAAGAATCCTAAACAATTTATGAATTAGGGTTCGACGGTTTTATCAACTCTTTCTTCAGAAAAATAAGAAGACAAGTGATTTCTAGTTTGAGCTTCGATTCTTCCTCTTTGCATTCGATCTTAATCGAAATTCTCTTATTAGGGCTACTCGATGGGTTCTCCACAAGTTCTTAGATCTGGCTAATCTTCCATCACGCGAGTACTAAACTTCAGAAGCAGAGAAGGATGTAGATGATAAGGCATTAAGACCTCACGGAGGAGAGATCCTGAAAGGTAAGTGCTCCCCTTTTAGATTCCTGCAACTGTTGTGTGTGTGGTTATACGGAATAATGTTCTATATACTGAGTGTTCTTGGAGATTCGTTAGAGTCTCCAAGAAGTTAATAGTCTCTCACTACATTTCTTCTCCATCTGGTTTATGACCAATTGTTCTCTGATACTGTTAAAGATGATATTTGTGATCGAATGTATGGCTCTTTCCTTTTCTATAAAACCTTCTGTTATTTCTCTCCCTCCAGATCTCATGAATGCATGTTGTTATAGCAACCGTGTAAACATCCTTGTCATGTTTGGATGTATGGTTCAGTAGTATCTCATGGGTTATACTATTCAAGTTTCTTTGAAAGCAGTTAAGCGAACATAGAGAGAAAAATTGACACCATACTTTGTTAGAGAATTCACATCTGAAAAATTGGTGGCCTCTATCTTCTTCCTCTAGGTTGCAAAGGATGCATCTTTTACAGGAGGAGAGGAATTTTAGTCTTGTCATAATGCTAAGTCTGTCCTTCATTGCTAACCAGCTCAGGAAGTTAGCATAGGCTTGATAGTGTTACTCCAAATCAGCTTACACCAACCAATTCTTGTGTTTGTCCTATACTTTAGTTGTTTAGTTTGTCTACTTGTGATGTCCGAAATAGCTAGCCCCTTCTATAGATATGTATCTTCTCCTCTATTGAGACTATATTGTGGTATCGATCTCCTCTTGGGAAAGGTTACAATTGCCATCTACAACTAGTTTTTGGATTTTAGCTTTTTTTAATAATCTATCTAGTATCTCACTAACTATCAGATTGTGAATTAGTGCAGCTTGACCTATCCAATTGTCATACCATAGTGAAATTCGATCCCCTGCCCCTATCCTACAAGTGATCTGATGTTGAACTTCCTTCCCCAATCTAATAATTTGGTTAAAGAACCATGAGAAGCTATTTTTTAGTTTAATAGCCCATAGACTACCACCCTTTAAAATATAGCTATGCACCCATTTAATCCATAATGATTCCTTTTCACTCAAAATTCTCCACAACCTTTTCCGCAATAAGCACTTGTTGCTTCTTCCAATTGACTCCAACCCCAGTCCTTCTGAAGCTTTTAGTTGACATATTTGAGTCCAATTGACCCTAACAATTCCTCTTTCTTCTTTCCCCTTACTCCATAGAAAATGTTTCATCATTTTTTCCACTAATTTGACCAGCCCCTTGGAGAGGAAAATTTGAGAACACCTATAATTATTGTTGGAACCCGATTTCAGAACCGGATCCCAACCGAAAAAACAAAAAAACAGAAACAGAAAACGAAACAAACGAATGACTCGGAACACAAATCGAAACGAATCGAAGGAATGGATCCTAAACCTGAAAGTGGGCCAAAACAAACGAAAAACAAATCGGATCAAAAAGCGTGCGGAAGAAGGAAAGAAAAAAAACCAGAATTCCCAATCTGGTCGAAATTCAGAGACTAGACGTGGGCACGCCTAAGCATGGAATCTGGAGTCTGCAGAAATTCCAAAATCTGACTCCACTTAAAACACAATCTTCGTTCTAACAGATCTTGAAATCATAAAGTGTGGGGAAACTAATCAAAAGTGAATCTGACATCCGAGAACACTTATCTTAGAAAAACGTCGCGTTGGAAACCTATAAGACAATCTTGATCGAAGCCAATCCAAAATTGGTATAAAAATTTTTTTCTTTTCATTCTTTAGTCAATCTCATTCAAAACCATCTAATTTCCCATTTGGAAATTTATCCTCAATCAAAAATCTCAATTTCCTTGATTCTTCATATTCAAATCATAACCATCAATTTACACAAAAACTTATTATTCCTTTCTTTTGCCAATAGACACTTAACACACATTCCATATATCCACATCACAATTCATACACAATAAGCACTTCAATATCTCAATCCTAGTAAGACAAATCATCGGACCTCCTGTCCGGAATCCCATCATAAACAAATGCATTCATATACAATCCCATTCATATTCATCTCAATTCAATATGCAAATTCATAATTCAATCCAAACCCAAACCAATCATATTCATATACAATCACAATTCATATCCCAATTTAATACACAAATTTCATAATTCTTCATAATTCATACACCTCATGAAATAATTGCTTACAAAAATATTAATGGCATTCCAAGCCATATACAAATCCAATACCAACATCCCAAATACATAAAATACAGGACAATAAAAATCGAACAAAAGCCTTGACTTTCTTTCATCCAATCTCCTGCTCGATACCTGGAGATTGGGATAAAAAGGGGTGAGCTCGACAGCTCGTGGATAACATGTTTATAAATCGAATAATAAGCAAAAATATTTTCAAAACTCATTTTTCCATTTATAAACATTTCACAGTAGAAAATTTGGCAAAATGCTTACTTCTCAAACTTTTCAAATCATTCATAAACAATTTCAGTAATTTCACGGCTGAAAATTCTCGATTGCTCATTTCTAAAAAATTCTCACATTTCTCACAATTCATGAACAATTCAAAAACATGAATGCACACAAATACAAACAAAATCAAAAACACAAAAGACACATCAGAATGGTTTGGGTCGGTCCAAAACGGAATGTACTGCACATTCCCGCATAGCGGTCCTGTGCAGCCATGAACAGAACGTACTATACTTTCCCACATAGCGGTCCAGTGTAGCCGTGAACTTATGGGAGTCCGAAATCGGAGCTCCACTGCCACTAGCGGGCAGGCGGGTGAAGCCTTTAAAAAGACAAGTGCACTTAACTCAAACTTATGGGACCTAACCAAACCCACATAACACATAATTCATATTTGAAATTCGGATTGCCCGAAGGCACATTTTGAAAATCCAGTTTCCATATCATGTCATATTTCATAAAAATGTCATTTACAATTTTGATAACAATTTATATAACAATAATTCAAGCACACAAAAAATGCAACATTTATAGCAATTATCAAATCATTAAACACAATGAATGCGAAAATCGTATCAATTCTTAGTCAAAATCATCCAAAACAATTTTAACAATTTATCCAAGCATTCGAAAACAATCCAAAATCAATTTCTTAAAATCATTACACAATCAACGAATTTAATCATTCGAAAATAATAATTTTTAAAACATTTTTGCTTTCTTTATTTTTCGAAAACTCATATATAGCTTATAAATCAAAATATAAACATGGTACCCACCTCAATTCCATGCTTGAAACTTGTCCAAAGCTTCAATTTCTCCAAAGCCTCACTTAAATTCCCTAATCCAAGACAAAAACCCTAATGCAATACCAACCAAAATTGAATAATTTATACCAAGCAATCACCAAAATTGAGCATGGAAATCACAAACCCATAACATTCTTAAGCTATCTAAATAAAAAACTCATTAAAATTTCAAAGCTTAAAAATCGACTCTTACCTCAATCTTCACCATTTTTGGATTTTTTAGCTTGGAAGGAAGCTCTTGTCTTCTTCCATCTTTTTCCCTCTTGGAGCAACGTAAAAATCACTCTTGAAAACCCTTAAAAATCGAAACCTAGCTATCTTTCTTCTTCTCCTTTCTATCTCCACCGAAACTCCTTCCTCTTCTTTCTTTCTTCTTTCATTTTGTTCTAACTTAAAACAAATTTCGTGCCTTCTTCTTGTTAAAAATGACAGCCCCCTTCGTTCTTTCATTTAATGAATTCAAAAGACCATAATGCCCTTACATATATGCCTTATAACTTAAAACCTTTAGTCTTCTTCCAATTTTGCCCTTATGCATTTCTAACACTTTAATTTAATTTAATCCAATCAATATATCCCATATGCTCTTATTCAATTTAACATGCTAATTAATCACATTAACATGCTAATTAATCTTCAAAATCTTAAAATAAAACAAAGTCCCAAAATTCATTAAATCATGATCTTGCTTAGGATACTTTTCAAATCATCAACTTGAAGGAATTTGCTAAAACTTCCTTTTAGAGAAATGTTCCTCATAGTCTCAATTTCATAATGCCACTAAAATCATTTAATTTGGTGCACTACTCCAAAAGTTATTCCCTAAACATTTTGGATTTTTCTTATGCTAACACATTTTCCAGCGATTTACTTCCATCCGAAAATTGACACTCTTAAAGACTAAATTGAAACTCGAGTCCTTCAGAAAATTTGTAGTCCTATTTCTCTAGTTTAATCCAAAATCAAGAGTCACCTCATTTGGATGACTAGAGCAAAAGTTATGGCCAAAATACTTTCAACTCTTACTAATCCAAGACTGAACACTAAATCCAAATTCAATTCAGAAATTGAAAGTCTTAGAGGCTAAATTAAAATTTACTTTCTTCATATAACTTGTAGCCCCATGTCTCTATTTTATTTTGCAACAAGAATCAAATCAATCGGATCTCCACAGATTGGGAATTTCTCGAAAGACTGAACCATGTTCAGAAAAATTTTCCAACTCACTTTGATTAAAATCAATCTCTTTCAATTTAATCTCAAAAATCTCCAAATTTTTCATGAAGATGTAAGATAATTGTCTTAGGAATCCAACGCTTCAAAAACCAAGTCAATCGGAAGTCGGACGGAAAAGATATAAGCAAAAGAAGGAAGAGGGTCGGATTTAGGGCCGGGTCAGGCCGGGTCGGTCTCGAGAGACGCGAAGCGGGCTGCGTCGCGAGGGCGATGCAGTCGCACTCGTGAGCGCGCGCGGGAAGAATTTTTCAAACTCTTTTTTTTCATATATATATATATATATCCGAATTTTCCGAAAATCATAACTCTTGCTCTCAAATTCCAAATTTGACAAATTTAATACCAAAAGAAAGATAAAAGGAAGCCCTACAATTTTCATGAAGGACAGAAAAATCAATTTAGCCTTTATAGAAGTCAAATACCACTTCGAAGTTTCTGTCCATTAATGATCATCCCAAAACAGTAACAGAAATTTCTAAAAATCATAACTTCCTATTCTATGGTCCAAAAATTCCATACTTGACATCAATGGAAAGATCAAAACATAATCTAAAACTTTTATGCAGAACTTAAAAGCAATTTCTACCTCTAACTAGGTCAATTTTTCAATCAAAGATTCTGCCAGAATAGTGGTCATTTTATACTACCTCCAAACTTCACAATTTCATATCTTCCAATTCTCACATCCACAAATAACAAACTATACATCATTGTAAAGATCAAAGCCTAAACTACAATCTTCAAGAAGACCCTCCAATCTAATTTATACTCTAAGAGGGTCAAAAATGCAGTCAAAGTTTCTGCCTATTATGGAAATTTTGACAGCATCTCCCCTAAAATGTCACTAGCCAAATTCTTCAACCTGCACAGCACTTCACTTATC